>JAODXP020000020.1:13913053-14021117 GCA_027497455.2 Sardinella longiceps | reverse complement strand
GATTATAATAGTATCTTTGAGACATGGTTTGGGCAAAAAACATAGCCTAAACTCATATGCATTCCTATGAATTGTAATTATGAACTTTTCTGGCATCTAACCGAGGAGGATTTGGATAAATAACTCCATCAGCAAATAATTCATTTATTGTTCAGCAGTGAAGTGGACAGTGGACAGTCTTGGTGAGTAGGCTTGCTGAGCTAACATAATCTATAGGTTAATTATTAGGCTATTAGTTTGCCATCACATCAGAATATACATTGAAGTTTTTAACAGAATCAAGTCTGTGTTACGACCCAATGGTTACGACGTAGAGGATGTAATCTTCCCAAAATCTACGACAGTCAAGTTAGTCTGTCTACCGTACACAGCTCCATCACGGCCCTATTAGCCTACGGCTGAGCTCTAACTGGCAGTGGCTATGAATCACTCAAGCACCGTGTCCACATGACAGGACCAGATACAGTCGCTTTGCTGACTATCAGCAAGTGTATAGATTTGTCATAACGCTTTTTGGTGTTATTTACGTCCCCGTTCGCATTTTGCTGTCTTATCGTTATATCTCGAACTTCTTGCAATAAAGTTCAGGCTGGTTATGCAGCTGGCGCGATGAAATTGGAAGTTGGCTTAATATACGCTGGCTAGCGCAATGAAATTGAAGTTGGCTTTGATATTAGCTGGCTAGTTTGATGGGCATGGATGGACATACAAGCATGGTGTATTTTCTGCCGATTAAGTTAGCCGAGTTAGTTGACGTGCTTTTCCTAACCTGTAGCCTGTCGTGCAAAACATTATGATTTCTATAGTCTAGTCCATGATTTTTACCTGAGATCATTGTCAGACTAATACAAACAGTCGAGGCTATCGCATCTAGGTAGTGATCTTTGAAAAGACTTGTCAGCAAGTGCGTAAATTTTCCATATTGCTTTCTAAGCTGTTTTTTCATGTTCTTACACATTAGATTAGCAGTCTCTCATGCATGCATCAGAGACTTCCCAGGCTATTGCAGATGTTACAAGCTACTATGTTTGTCTATGAAGTAGCCCATGTTTGATAAATAGCCTATTGCATACAGACACGGTGAATTTTCTGTTGATTCATTTATGACTTGCCGTGTAGCACTTTTCTGAGCCAGTAACCGGCGGATACTTGTGCAAAACAGATACTCGTCTTGTCATGGGAACCGACTTGACCCGAGTCTGTCTGTGATCATGTTATACTGTAGCAATCTGGCCTATTATTAAGTTGCATAAACAATGCAGACATACTTTGGTAATGTTTTGTACATTTACAAATTACTGTAATGTAACTGTAGGTGAAATAGTTATGCCTCATACACCATGCAAAAGTAAGTAGAGGCAGCCACGACTCCCCTAGGTGACGTAGCACCACCTTTAGAATGTTCATGAATACTGCATAAAATGGCTATTAAAACCGTTTTTCCCCCCATTCGCGTACATAAAAAAAAAAAAAATGATACAAAATTGTTTCTACGTACGTTAATGAACAATATAATGTCTAAATTCACTGAAAATTTAACCTACTAATACAGTAGGCCTTGTATTATCCTTACTTACTATTACCATGGAGCTGAACATATCATTCAAGCAGGGCTGTCATCCTCAGTATTGCCAGTATTGCCCTGGCAATACTACTTTTTAGTGCAACATCAAACTTCAAATCTCACATGAAGTGCTAAAGTAATAGGATGATTTAAAAATATAGCCTATATATAATAACCTGTTAAAATGTACCAAAATGCAGGAAAAAACATCTAACTATTCCAAAATTTTCTGGGCGAGTACCCCCAAACCCCCCAGTAAGTCTACCCCTACTTTAACAAATAAATATACCATCTTTGATTCACAACTGCTGGGTAGACCTATTCTGTGACATTAGCAATATGATGTCCATGAAAAACCCAATTCCTCCTCCACCAGTATGACAAGCATTTATAATGAGCCTACTGTAGCCCTACGTCTAACACATTTTAGGCTAATCACCATGAAAATTAAAAATGCGTAAATTTAAGCATTGGAAAGCATGATGTTCAAACCAGGAGCCATTATCAACTCTGGGGGCTGAGCCCCCCTACAGTTCAGAACCTAGAATCGCCCCTGCCATATACTTTTTAAGTCCATACGATCAGCCAATCTGGACTTATGGATATCTCCCCATCCATTTTGAAGGGTCTGGTCTTGTTAAGCCCCAATAGCTGCCCGAAAGCATATCCAATATGGCGGCCGAGTGATGTGACTTGCCTTAGAAGGACTGTAGCTACTTAACACCTAGCTGGGTGCACCTGGAAGCTACAACAAGCAAGTGGACTTCTCCGGCCTGCATGAACGTATCAAGATTCTGCTCCCTGGCAAACGTTTTAACTTTTAATGATGTTGCAATATACTGTACCTTAGGTCCTTGTCACACCAAACTTCTCCTTTAAAAAACCTCATAAACATGAACTAATAACTGACATACAACTTCAGTGCAGTCCATTTTTGTTGATAAAAATAAGCATGTTAACATGCACACACGTGTGTGTAGATCAGCAGTACACTCTCCACACCCAAGGCATGCAAAATTTTACGTCCGCTACAATCCCATCTAAATGTGAGGTCAAAACAATAACGTACACAGATGACACTGCTGTACACATACGGGAAAAGTGTATCTGAAGTCACTAATGACATTAACAAGGAAATGAAAAGGGTAGAGTGGCAACAAAGTTCAAATCTCATGTGGTCTTCTTTTTGTTTGTTTACATTTTTACGTTCTTTCTCAAGATTTTTACAAATAAATGTGAAATAAATGTAAAACAAGAGACTGTCCTGAAATTGTAATGAATGGACAAATTACACCCTTGACTAACACTTAGCTTAACTTAAGTTCAATTTCAGTTTTATTCTTTGAATTATTGCTCTAAAACCATACTGTAACATGGTAATTTGGTGAATTATTATGCTAGGACTGTTTTACTGACTTCTGATGAACTTCTGCACATTAACATGCATGTGTTACGCACTTATGCCAAGTTCACATTACACGATTTTAGCCACGACACAACAAAACAAGACACGTCTGTGAGCTCTCGAGTGTTCACATTTAACGACTAGCAGATTTAGTATCGGGAGTCTCATGGTCGGGCGCGAGGCTGATCTGCGACCTCTGTGTTCACACTACAAGACCTGGCCCAGACAGAGCCTAGGGTGCGCTGGTTGTGTGTCCACGTTCGTATAATCAACACCATAACGTTAACGTTAGCATACAGACTATAACAGAGCCAGTTTACGGCTAAAAATGTCTCTGACTATAGGCTACAGCCATGACTGCAACTCATTAATTTGCCACTGATCTCATGTTGTCGGTAGCTACTGTTTCGTCTTCGTTATTGCCGCAAAAATATTTTAGAATTATTGATGAGGTTATCTGGATGGCCAATTGTGTCCGTTTTTCGCAAGTAAACTTCACATGATTGTTTTCAAAGAAGGCTATTGCTTGGTGAAGAAGTACAACTTCAAGTACGGTTTTGGAGTTTGGAAATTTTAAAGATGACAACGTGAGTCACGTTTCTTGATTGGCTGTTGCCTGGAAAATCGCTTGTGACTTCTCCAAATATCTAACATGCTAGATGTCCCCCGACAACTTGCGTCGAACCTGCGACTGCCCTAAATCGTGTCAGAGAGATGTTCACACATGACGACTTACACTTGCAGATCCACTGCCGAGTTCCCCCACAACCACCTGTGATTTCTAATCGACCCTGCGACCTCAGAATCGGCTCTAAAATCGTGTAATGTGAACTCGCCTTTAAGCACTTTTAAATACACTTTTTTGTCTGCCAAGGCACAACAGGTAAAAATTAGCATGAAAACCTGGTACAATGCATATCTTCTTGTTTTATACTGTACAAGGATAATGTTTTCTGTAAATTGTCCCTGTTACTGAACTAAAGCATCCAATCTGCAGGGACTGGCATTGCCAGGACGCACATCTCAGTACTAAACTTGTCCATCATTTGAGTCAAGGACATACTTTGATACACACCCTGCTTCAGAGTGCTATCAGTGAACTGGTCATTTTTGAAAATAAAAATGGTCCCATGTCACACTTCACGAAGATCTCTTCATGATCACTTCATGATTCCATAAGATCTCTTCATGATTGACAAAATTCTTTCAATTATTGATTTGTCTGTTTACCATGCTCATCTCTACTTACAATATGTATGTTGATGGCAGTGTAATCCCAATCTCCTAAAAAATTGAAAAGACAAAATAAATTAGCTTTTTGAGTTTATGAGTTAGCATATGAGATTGCTGATGACGTAGATCCCTCTCATTCTGGGAATTCTGGGACACTGTATAAGTGTGCATGTGAAAACAAAATGAACTAGAAAAGCGCTGAGAGAGCGCAGACCTCCGCCAAAGCAATGTGGTCACAGACACAATATAAATTCCTGATCATGTTCTGGATCACCGATCGCCACCAAAATCAAATCAGTTCTTGCTTGTCCCAATATACACATTGTCCGAAAATTTCATCCAAATCCGTGCTGTACTTTTCAAGTTATCCTGCTGACAGACAAACGGACAAACTCACAAACCAACGCAACCGAAAACATAACCTCCTTGGTGGAGGTAATGAAGATCATATAAACCCATAATTTATTGCAAGCAGATCATGTAAAATGTTGAACCAAGACTTGGAAAAATAATCGTAGTACATGAAAATGTATGGTGCTGAATTTAAAAATTCAAAATTAGGAACCATGAATGCAGTAATCTGTGTTAGGCAGTATGGCCCTGTTCTGGGGAACTCCCTGCCTATCCATGTGCATACATAGAAAGTCAGAGGCGGAACAGAGTAGGCAACAACGTTATTAATGTCATACACACACGTTGTAACATCAGACAAAGCCTGAAAGGTGGAGCTGGGTTGCAATTCAGTTGGCAGGGGAAAACCATGGAATGGCATAGCGGAGAAACTTTAAATTGTGGCGGGGCTACTTCCTTCCTTTTTCTATATTCCTACTTAAAAACAACATTAATAAATATTGAATTAGCACTACAACCATTAAAAAAGTTTCCCTTGTTCACCGTGCAGTCAAACATAGCCGATGCTGTGCTCTTCTGCCAGCTGAGTCTGTCTCCTAGCTACCTAGCTAATTATGTGCACAGGGAAGTGAATTACAATTTTATGAATGGACCAGCATAGTAGGAGAGGAGAATTCAATATCAGGGGTGAGTAGCGGCGGGAGACATTTTTGTTTATTATAGACAAGCCTAAAACTATGTAATTAAACGCTTTGGATGTGAGACTATTCAGAAGACCTGATGTTGGATTAATCTTGACGGCTTTGGATGTCACAGCCACGATAAAAAGTGGAGTCTTTCTCAACGCAGTTGTCCTGTTGGGAATACTATGAGAATGGAGCAGACAAAGCTGGACATGACAGAGCATTTATAACTTCTTCATAACATAAACTTCTCCTGATCCCTAAATTCCCCTATGCCCAGAGCACACCAATTTATTTTTCATTTTCAAACCTTTTTCTCCTCTTCATATTTCTATTTAAATTTTTGTGACAAACCTTAAAAGAAAGTGTAAAACCTTATGTGCTGTTGTGCGCTCACTGTGTGGTTTGTGCTGAAGTGAAGGCAGTGATTTTCTTTTCCCTGTTACTTCAATTTTCTGACTGCAAATTCTGTTGGAGCTTATTAAAGTGTTATACTACAAGGGTATTAAACAAACTTTTGAAGTGAATGCAAGTGACTTGAGTGAAATTAGATTTTTACCTCCGCAAAGGAGATTATGTTTTCGCCGGCATGTTTGTGTCTGTCTGTGTGTGTGTGAGTCTGTGTGTGTGTCTGTCTGTGTACAACATAACTCGAAAAGCACTGCATGGATTTGGATGACATTTTCGGACCACGTCTGTATTGGGACTAGGAAGAACTGATTCGATTTTGGTGGTGATCGGTGATCTAGAACACTCCCTGCTAGATTTTGTCAAAAGTGAAACTAACATTTCTGTCAGGTTTCTGGTTTTGTCTCTGTGTTCCGTTGTGTATAGTCTCTAGTTTCTTGTGTCTTTTGTTCATGTCTCTAGTCTCTCCTGTAGTTGTGTGTAGTTGTGTAGCCATGTGCTCGTGTTTACTGTTTGTTCACACCCCCTGTGCTTTTCCTCTGTGCTTCCTGCTTTGTCATGTGACCTTGTTTTCTGTCTCTAGTTCCTGGTTTGTCATGTGACTTTGTTTCCTGTTTAGTTCCTGTGTTTCCTGATCTCCTGTGTCTCCGCCCCTCACCTGTCTCTCGTGATTGCTTGTTCATTGGAATATTGTTTCTAGTCTCGTTTTCACTTGTCTCTTGTTTCTGGTCCACCTGTGTCTAATGATTGTGTCTCTAGTTCTGTGTATTTAAGCCTTGTGTTTCCATTGTTCCCTGTTCCACCATTGTATCCAGTTCACATCCATTTGTTCCTGTGTTTTAAGTCTAAAGTCAAGTCTCAAGTCTTGTTTGCCTCGCATTTAGGTTCAAAACCTCTCAAAGGAACGTGACAGAATGACGAAGCCCAGAACGAACCCAGCAGGCAAGTACCCGGTGAACTGTTTTCCCCCCTCGGAATGTTGGTTTGCTGCTGCGCTAGGGGATCATTGGGATCCCTTTGAGGGAACACGGCTAGCAATCAAGCCTCCAACCAGGGATTATTATGACACAAGGCCTCCTCGGGTTCTGGGCTGTTTGCCTACTCGGCAATTTCGTTGCCCTGCTTGGAGGAGGCCCTGCTGTCCAAGACCCAGGATGCTTCTAACGGGATTTCAGCATGTTGCGGACAAATATGGGTGCCACCCATCGAACGGTATCCCGTACAAACAACAGTATCCAACTATAAAATTAAAACATGCGCACTAAAATTATCCAACGTCTACTCACCGGACTTGTCTTCTACAACATGAATTTCATTACAACTATATGCGCTGATAGTTTTAAAATTAAAATTGTCGACAATCGGGCATGGTGCACCCACAGGTGTTGGGGAGGCCCTAATCAAACGAGATGAACTGGTTTGTTCAAGCCGTGTCCATCAGCGGTGCCAACACCATGCCACCTCAGCTATGATTCGCTGGCATGTGTGCGGGATGCCGTTAAATTGATGAATCCCACTGCATTATTAATTAGAATTTGTACGGGATACCGTTGACAAACGTTAACAGCAACTCAGCCAGCATCGACCCCAGCTCTCAGATGCAGCATGGCGCCTGCTCCGCGCTCTCAAGCGCCGCCTCCCGTGCCTGCACCGCGCTCTCAAGCGGCGCCTCCCGTCCCTGCATCGCACTCTCCAGCGCCGCCTCCCGCCCTGGCCCCGCGCTCTCACGTGCCGCCCGGCCCAGAGCCTTCTTCAGCGCCGCCCGGCCTCGTGTCTGCAGCCCTGCCCGCCGAGTCTCCTGCAGCCCATCCTCCCGAGATGGCCCGCCTGTCCGGCTGCCGGCCCGGCCGCCCACCCAAACTGCCTGGGGCGCCTGGCCCAAGACCCGGCCGTCCACCTGAGACACTCCCGGTACCAGGTCCTCGACCGGGTCGCCCTCCGGACATGGTCCATGTCCAGGGCCTTGGACCCGGACGCCCGCCTGAGAGGCCACGCCCACCTGGCCCTCGGCACGGCCGCCCGCCCTAGTGGGCTCCCACCTCCTGGTCCCCCTCCTCCCGCCCTGCTTGGACTTTGTGTTTCGTTGTGTTTTTTGGGGATGTCTGGGAGCCATCCCTTAAAGGGGGGGTAATGTCAGGATTCTGGTTTTGTCTTTGTGTTTCTCTTGTGTCTCTTTGTGTTTCTCTTGTGTTTATTCTCTAGTTTCCTTGTGTTTCAAGCCTCAAGTAAACTAAGTTTCTAGTCAACTTCTCGTGTCTCTGATGTCATTGCCTTGCGTTTGGGTTCAAACCCCTCAGGAACGTGACAATTTCCACTGTCCCATACTTTGTCTGAATCACACGAAACTTGGTACACATCATCTTTGGACCATGTCTTACAAACCAAACAGTAAGTGACCTCATATTTTGGCCATGCTTTTTATCACATCCAAACTTGGTATAGACGAATCCGACGAGCGTTTTGTGTAGGCTGCCATCTTGTGGCGACGCCATTGTTGGACTGTAAACAAACCTTTTCGACGATGCACAGTCAATGACAGCTAACAGCAAAGACCATGGAATACTCTGTCATTATACAAGTAGTGGTGAATCTCATAAATCACGGCATTTTATGGTGTGCTGTCACGTTAGCCCTATGGACAGATTGCCGATCTAACAGCTCAACAACGGCGCCTGCTTACTGTGTTGTAATGGCACTAGTTCTAATAGTGCACAGGGATACATTGCTTATAGAGTGTGTGCCCAGGAGTGATCAGTTCGGTGGAGATAATACTCCAGCAGTGACTATGCTATGCTATGTGTTGAGACCATGTTAGGTCAATAAACCAGTGTTTCACTTTTACACCGTTGCCGCATTCCGCTCGATTATTCTACATGGTGTCAGAAGTTAAGCTCGAAGACGGCGAAGTTTCCACCTCCGGAGAACTTTGATTTTACTCGTCCTCAACTGTGGCCGGAATGGCGCCAACGCTTTCAACGATTCAGGATAGCAACGAACCTCCATAACGAAACTGGAGAGGTTCAGGTCTGTACACTGCTATATTCGCTTGGAAAGGAATCTGAACACGTCTTCAAGACATTTCAGTTTGAAGAGGAGGGTGACAAAAATAAATATGAGACTGTGCTAGGAAAATTGGTAAATTACTTTGTGCCTAAAGTGAATGTCATTCACGAACGAGCCTGCTTTCACCAGAGAGTACAAAAACATGGCGAGAGCGCAGAGGCGTACATTAGAAGTTTGTATGAAATGACAGACACTTGTTCATTTGCTGGAAACAAGAATGAAAATATTCGCGATCGGTTGGTAGTCGGCATTTTGGATAAAGAACTTTCTGAAAAGTTACAGTTGTCATCAGACCTGACATTAGACAAAGCAGTAGAGTACGTCAGTCTGAACAAGTCAAAGGACATGTCAGTGAGCAAGGTGCCTGTGCTAGCTGTTACACAGAACTCAACGAAGTGGCTAAGAAGGGGCAAAGGACGATGCATGAGGAGCGCCGCCATATTCAGCAAAAAGGGGGCAACGCGAAACTATATGAAAAGAGAGGAAAAGGTTGCTACAGATGCGGAAGATTTCATGGAAGAGATGACAGATGTCCAGCGAGGAATGCCGAATGCCACACATGCAAAAAGTTAAGACATTTTGCCGCTGTATGCCGTTCGTACGTTGTCAGCAAGGTCAGTACAGAGGGCGAGGAGCAGGTGGACTATTTAGGCGAAATCACACAGGTGACTGATTCCAAAGATGCATGGACTGTAAAATTAGCCATTCTGGGAGTTCTTGTGAACTTTAAAATTGATACTGGAGCAGATACAAGTGTCATATCTGAAAAGACATTTAGCCTAATGAGAAACAAGCCTAAGCTTAAGAAAATGGAGACTTTACTGGATAGCCCAGGTGGGAGGGTGAACTGTTTAGGCTACTTCATAGCAAACACTGTATGGAAGGAGAAGCACTTCAGGTTTAAAGTGCATGTGATTAGTGGAGATGGCAGCCATCTTTTAGGGAGGAATGTACAATGTGACAATGGGTCTAGTTAAACGCATTGCAGAAATAAAACAGCAGACCCATCGTCCTACAGAAGTTGGAATACTGAAAGTAAAACCAGTAAAGATTACACTGAAAGAAGGGGCAGTTCCATATAGCGTGTCTACGGCAAGGCGAGTGTCTGTGCCAATGCTCTCTAAAGTCAAGGATGAATTAGAGCACATGGTAGCCAGTGGAGTCATCACAGAAGTTAAAGAGCCAACTGAGTGGTGTGCATCAATGGTGGCAGTGCCAAAGAAAAACAAAGATCAAATTCGGATATGTGTGGATTTAAAGAAATTGAACAAGGCAGTGAAGAGAGAAAAGTTTATTTTGCCTACGATAGATGACATTCTGCCTAAGTTAGCCCATGCAAAAGTCTTTTCACTACTGGATGCCGCAAGTGGCTTCTAGCAAATACCCCTAGACCCAGAGAGTGCTAAATTGACAACGTTTATTACTACTTTTGGGAGATACTTTTTTTACTAGGCTCCCTTTCGGAATCACTAGCGCCCCCGAAATCTTGCAGCGTGAAATGACAGAGCTCTTGAAGGACCTAGAGGGCGTGGTAGCTTACATGGACGACATCTTAGTCTTTGCAGAAACAGCTGAGCTGCACGAGGAGAGGCTTCAGAATACCCTTGAGGCGTTAAGGAAAGCAGGACTACAGCTGAACCATGACAAGTGTCAATTGCGCCAGCGATGACTCAACTACTTGAGTCACTGCATTGACAAGCACGGAATTCAGCCGGATGAATCCAAAGTTAAAGCCATCACCCAGCTGCAACCACCCAGCAACGTGCCCGAGCTCAGGAGAATCTTGGGCATGATTCATTACTTTGGCAGGTACCTCCCACATTTGTCAGACATCACCAAGCCACTGACTGTCTTGTTAAAGACTGAGGTTATGTGGGGGTGGGGCCCAGCACAAGAGGAGGCTTTTAAAAGGGTGAAACAGCTTGTTACAGAGGCCCCTGTGTTAGCATTCTATGACGTAACAAGAGACACCATAGTTAGTGCTGATGCAAGTAGCTATGGGCGGGTGGTCCTATTGCAGCTACATGAGGGACAATTAAAGCCAGTAGCTTACTGTTCTAGGACAATGAATGATGCCGAAAAGCGCTATGCGCAAATCGAAAAACAGTGTCTCGCTGCAGTCTGGGCTTGTGATAAGTTCTCTAAGTACTTGTATGGCCTTGATATGTTTACACTACAGAGTGATCACAAGCCACTCATTCCACTCATCAATAGCAAAGACCTAGACACAGTGCCCATGAGGTGTCAGAGACTGTTGCTGCGCATGATGCGTTATAACCCAACAGCTGAGTATGTGCCAGGGAAGCAGTTGATAATTGCAGACACCCTTTCTAGACATCCTCAGCAGGAGATGACGCAGGACGTCGCAGAGTTGACCAGCGAGCTGGAGGTGCATGAGGAGGCAGTTTGAGGGGCGTGGCCCATTTCCCCCAGCAAACTCGACATGGTGAGACAGAACACACTAAATGATGAAGAGCTGCAGTCGGTGACACGATATGTGATTGATGGGTGGCCAAGGTATCCTTCTGAAGTGCCACTAAAGGTAAAAGCTTTTCACCCACACCGTGACCAGTTGACAGTTTCACAAGGCCTAGTGTTGTTCAATAACAGGATGGTGATACCTCGGGGCATGAGGACTGAAATACTAGAACACATTCACGATGGCCACCAAGGGATAGTGAAGCGCAGAGAACGGGCTAAATGCAGCGTATGGTGGCCTGGCATTAGCAAGCATATCCAAGAGAGAGTCAGCACATGCAGTGTATGTCAAGAGATCAAGCCCACCCAGAGAAGGGAACCCCTTCTTTGTACACCACTCCCAAGCCGCGATACAAGTGGGAGGACATGCTTTTGCATGCTTATATTTTATATTGCATCTGTGACCACATTGCCTTGGCGGAGGTCTCCGAGTGCTTTTCTAGTTATTATTTTCTAGTTATTATTTTGTTTCTTTTCGTTGCATTGACTGACTATGGAGTCGTTCACTGCACAATGGCTCTGGCTGTGCTCTTTATTCTTTTGTTTTGGTTAAGATACCTTGAAAACTCTTACAATACTTCTATTTTCTGCCCAATGCACTGCCTCTGAATGCGACATTAAGATAAATAATAATAATAAAAATAAACAAACCAATAAATCAATAAATAGGCCTACTAACAAATTAAAACATGGTTACAGACACAGAATAAATTGCAGATGGTGTTTTGGATCACCAATCGCCACCAAATTCAAATCAGTTCTTACTTGTCCCAATACACACGTTGTCCAAAAATTGTATCCAAATCCGTGCAGTACTTTGAGTTATGTTGTGCACACACACACGCCGGCGAAAACATAACCTCCTTAGCGGAGTTTTTTTTTTTTTTTCTCTCTCTCAAAATGCTTGAGAAATAAAAGACACATGTGATATGGATATATTACTTACCATTTTAAATGTCTTGTAACCCTCTGGAGTTACACCATCCACCACAATCATCTCTTCAGTTTCCAATGCATCAGACGTTGAAGTTACCTATCAATGCAAATTCATTTAAATTACAGTCACATATTTAAAATGTATATTGTAATTTATGTATGTTTTCAAGTTGGTTCAACAAAATTTTACCACTGGAAAAAATGGACATAGAGGAGTCGGGACATAGCTCAAAATCAGCTTGACTGAGTCTTCGTGGTCAATGTAGAAAACCTTTCCATCAAAATGGCCAGAAAATCGCTCAATCTAGAAGTACATACAGCAACATTAAAGGATGCCAGCTGCAACAGAGAAATATCTAAAAATGACAATACTCAATGAAACCTTACGCAAAGTAAACGTAAAGTAACTAAATGGCAGGTAAACACAATAAGGCTAACACAATAGCCATTCATCATGCTTTCTTTATGATGTTGAATAAGCTACATATTTTATGATCCATGTACCTCTGTTACTAATTTAAATATTGTTATTTAATAACATTTATTCACTTCTAAGGCTGTGATCACACCAAAGGCAGATTTTCAGGAGGAGGCCATTTTTTTCTGTTGTTTCTTGATGGCAGGGAGCGTATTCCCCCCTGATTTTTAGATCAAGGCGGAACGCGGATTTTCCGCCTGTCTGCTGCAAGTGGAGAGTAGAATTTTTTTTAACTCACTCGTGTATTGGCTAGATTTCTTTCATTCTCAACATAGAAAACGCAATATTAAAAACATTTCTTTCATAATCTTCATTCAGCAAATATAATCTTTAGTTCCTCAGTTTGCTTAGCGGAATGAGTGCTATGATATGCGGAGTGAACCTGTGGTTGCCTTAGCAAGGTAAATAAAATCAGCTCCTAAAAAACATTCGTCTTCAGCATTTTGCACATTATGTAAATCCGCATTTGGTCTGATTGCAGCCTAAATTGTCAGTGGGAGTAGCCCTATATTGACTGATGCATAAGGTGTAGCATCACCATGGCTGATATGAGTTACATGCTGCCATTTCGACATACCGCTACTCCAATATTGACGTCTAATTATCAGTGGCAGTATTTCCAAGTTTTCGCAAAACTTTAAAACTTCCACACTTTCACTGTTCTCTCTCTCTCTCTCTCTCTCCCTCTCTCTCTCTCTCTCTCTCTCTCTCTCTCTCTCTCTCTCTCTCAACCCTGATGCTGGCTCTCCGCTTGGTGCCTGTGACTGCAGGCCAGACACCAGTTGGGGACATTTTGATTACTTTGGTGTTTTTTTCTTTTTCTTAGTACAGTAGATCTATGGCTTTTGGAAATATTTTTGTAAATAAATTATTCTTTATACTGGAAATCACTTGTGTGTGACCAAAGGAGTCATTTATTTACAGCATGGAAAATTCTGATTGGAAATAGCAGTCCATAACTCTGCCGCTTGAAATTAGATACAAACACAAGGCACGGACAAAATTTACCAGCCATTCAATACTCAATCTACCAAAGCTAACTGAAAACAACAAGGCTCACTTCTAGCCTCCTTGCTGTAATAGCTGGGCATATATGAACATCACAACCATACCTGCAAACTCATAAGGGTTGAAAAAGGTGACAAACCATTGTGCGCGTGCGGGGGGGGGGGGGGGGTGTAAATTAATAAATTAAAAATGAATTGTGGTACATTGCATGGAGTAGTGTTGGATATAAATTTTATATAAATATAAATATATTTAGATAATATTATTATTATATTATTTATGATATTTATAAATATATTTTCAATGTTTTTCCATATGAATTTAATAGCAATAGGATTAACATTATATTCATAGTAGCCTCATAGTAGCCTATTTGACCCAGATTGCTTTTTTAATGTGGCGGAAATGGGCTTCCAGATTGAGCTCCTCCTCCGTCTAAGATATTAGGGAGTTTAAGCAAGCACGGTTTTCCACGACGGCGACGGCCGCCGGAAATCAATCTGCGCTCCACTGATCGAGACTTCAGCCGTACTGCCGGCTCTGTTTGCCGTAGTGAGTTGATCTGCAACGTGGAAAGAAGCAATCTCCCGTATTCTCGACTACGCGAGGTTCTTGAATGATCTATAGTGCGCAAAATATAATTATAAACAGCAAAAAAGAAAATAAATGATAGTTTCCTTCTTTCATAACGTTTTAGAGCATAATATTTCATTCCAGAAAGTCTGTTAATCTAAGCAAACATTTTACATAAGGCAAAATTGAGAAAGTTTTTTTTTTTTTCCAAAAAAGAAACACATTTTTGCATTTAATCACCTCTAGCTCTCTTGAAAGACATTTTGGAAAGAAAGGAGAGGGATGCACCTTTATTCCATTCATTTTAATCTGTCATTTGCCACATGGTAGATGTAAACATCAGCACAGGTGTGTTAATCAGAGAGCTCTTGCCGTAGCAGCGGCAACTTGCTTAATGATTACTATGGATTCGACGGCGACTGAAACCAGTGGGAGGAGGGATCAATTTCCGGGTACCGTCGCCGTCGGGAAAACCGTGCATGCTTAAAGTCCCTAATAGCCTGACAGGCCAGACTTGAAGAGTTACCTACAGGTTTCTAAGCTAATAAAATAATTCAATTTAAGCTAAGCGATCAAGCCAGCCAGGGAAGCTACACGTGAACCATTTGAAGAGTGAAAACTGTGAGGCTGGTGCGCAAGTTTTTAGAAAAAGTTTTCTAACCCTCTGTATAACGGAGTCCACTAGAAACGCAGCTGTAGAGGTTAAAGCATTCAGGAGAAAACAATTTCGAAAACCTGCGCGGTGAGCCCATAGAAATTGCTTGCTTTACTAACAAGATTATTGTGTAAATAACATTCTCGACCATTTAGATGAATTTAATAGGCCTGCCGTTTGCTTTAAACTGCACTTTTCTTCCATTACCGTTGCCTATACAAAAGTTGCCTAACGATACCGATGGCAAAACGGCAATTTAACTGTAGGCTACAATTACATTCGCAAAGCCACCGTCTATCATAATAGCATCAAAACGATGAGTTTCCGTCTTTGTTTCTCTGTTTTGATGGCAGCACTGAGAATGGAAATATGTTAGATGATTCCATGGCTGCTCTGGCGCGTTGTTACCGTTGCGCCTGTCTGCCTCCAGACTGGACCAATGCGGTGGAAAAAAAACTCGCTCACTGTCATATTGATTATGATGGTGTCCGTGCTCCTCGCTCATTCTACAGCGATAATAACAGTCCATGGTTGGTTGATTGACTGCTTGGTTGGTTGGTTGGTCGGTCGGTCGGTCGGTCGGTCGGTCGGTCTTCGGATTTACACGATTCACGTAAATGACATATTTTGAGTTCAAAACGGCGAATTTCGCCGAAAGGTGACAAGTTTGCAGGTATGACAACAGTGCTAAAACTCTGCATTCCCTGTTGAACAAGCGTTTCAGAAATCACCACTTTCTAGGTGTTCACAGACTGAATCCTCCATATACGCGCCCCTCCCCCACCCCAGATTGACGGATATCCTGCTATGAAAACTAGCAATTAGGCTACCGCCAACCGAAAACCGACACACCACCCAAGTGTGGCATTTTATATTATAATATATTATATTTAAATAAATGTTATTAATTATATGTTGTGAATATTAAATATAATATTGTAATCTGTAGGATCTCCAGTTTATTTTGATATGCGATTTTGCCATAGTTAAGAATCTGTGAGATATTACACAGAGAACAATGTATGATGGACGCAGAACTGTATTAGTGATCATGTTTTTGATACAAATTCAACGCTAATTATCTTGTGAAGCGTTCGTCACAGAAACTACCTACTAGCACTGTTGGAAAGGTCAGTTTGTGCAGATTCCAATGATGCCCTTGTAATTTCAGTACGACAATGTGGAATTCGCCAGAAAAACACAGATTATGGGCAAACGACAAGCGATACCGTAACCCCCTGAACAAGCGGCCTATTCCAGATCGGGCCTGACGTTTCGGTGTTCGAACTGCGTCTCTATCTCGAATACCCCGAGAGGAGTAGCGGAGACAAAAATGTGTCGGAAGTGTTTAGCAAGCACACTAATGAAGAAGAAACGCAGGAAGAACAATAACTGTGCTCGCTTTACAAGCAAGCACACTTAATAATAAACGCATGGAAGAACAATAAATGTGCACACTTAATAAAAATATTAAACGCGTGGAAGAACAATAATTGTGCAATAAATGACACTTAAGAAGAACAATAACACACACTTAGGGCCCTATAATGCAAAGCCCATAATAATAAGATTAAACGCAGCAAGATAATAATAATAAGATTAAACGCAGCAAGAACAATAACTGACACTTAATGACAAATGTCTTTACTTACCGGGCAAGATTTTACATTGTACGTGGTATAGGTTAATTCTTGCTGCACTCTAATAGGGCGTACAATGTAACTATAGGTAAATATATCTCGTCGCACAATCAAAAGGTCCCAATAATCATTAATGGCTATGCCCCAGTCATTGACAGTTGTATCAATCCATGCTGAAAACTGTTGAAAAGTATACAAGCGAAAAGTTAATGGTATTCAGACAGACATTTAGTGTTCTACAATGGAATGGAAGTAGGATTGTCAACTTTGCACTTACTCTTACAACAACTGCTTTCAAGCCAAGCCGACCATAATAAATATCTCCAGAAGTAGTGACAACAAATATGACTCCATTTTCACCTAGAGAATACAAGAGAAATACTGTGTCAATTAATCCAAAGCCTAGTTAGGCATGGCAAAATTAACAACTTTGTGATAAGATGATGAAGACTACTTTTTTCTTTTTTTTTTAAAGACCCACTCCAGTCATTTATTTTTTTCACTATAATTTCAATGTAGTTCTTCATAGATGTTCATTCATTTTTTTTTTCATGGAAAAAAGTTATTTCGTTGGTTTTAATCAGTGCCCACCAAACTCTACATCTTCCCCCTTATTCCTAAAAGTAGAATTTCATTAGCACCAAATCTACTGCTTCATGCAGAATTCTAGAGTGCCAAATGTTTACTTATGATGCTCCGCCTCTCTTTCTGATTTCTCTGTAAATGTGTAGGTAGCCTACAGTCATAGCCTACATGCTACATGGTAGCCTATGTGAATTGTGCTATGGTGCCACCATAATGAAAGAAGTTCAGACTATCCCATCTTGTGACTGTCTCCTGCATCAACATGTGTCCTGTTTTAGAAAACATTGCCCAGGCGGGCAAATAGCTACCCAAACGCCAGGCTAGCATTTTGACGCCAACTGGTAGGATTTGCAGAAGATGCTCCCTCAAAAATCCTTCACTTGCTTGCTCTTGCTCGACAACTGTATATTCGATTGTGACATTTTGACAATAACAACTCTCTAATAAGGCAAAATAAGCAACTTCGCGATAAAGGTCACTACCAAACTTTTTACACATGATTCTACAGTGCTTTTTCGCGTAGAATCCATTTCTGTTTGGGACTTTTTTGTATCATGCATAGTTAATGAGATAATTAGCATATTTGGCTAAATTTGGGGTAAATTCGAGGAGCATTGTCACCAGGGTTTAACAATATTGCTATTTTTCCTGTCCAAAGCAGGGGTCTCAAACTCAAATGAGCTGGGGGCCACTACGGTCAACATTGTCTGACTGGAGGGCTATTCAACAGGGACCTGCACATTTCCTGTGTGATGTGATATTCAATATTAGGCCTATATCACATCATTGAATGCATAGCCTACTAGAACAAATATCAATATTTTCACTTTTAAATATTGGAGATTGTCTTGAATCTGGTAATATAAGAGTCATGATAAAGTTATTCTGTATATGCAACAATTTGCAACAATGTATGTGCTGACAATATTTTATTAATTATGATAATTATGAATATTAAATATAATTTATTGCTAATTTGGATCTTGAGACAACATTTTTAGCATCTGTTCTGACAAACAGTTACTTAAAGTTAGTCCTGACAAAGAGGGAGCTGAAAACAACTTTCACTATTGAAGAGAATTCATCTATTTTGGTATGACACTGTTGAAGACAATGCAGAAATTTTATATGATTTCAAGATAGGATTACTCGGAAACCGCTAATCAAAAAGACGACTGCTATGCGCCATTGTAATCTGTAGGATTTCCTGTTTATTTTGATATGCGTTTAAGTTAAGAATCTGTGATATTGCACAAAGAACAATGTATGACATGGACGCAGAACTGAATTAGTGATCATAATTTTAATACATATTCAACGCTAATTATCTCGCGAAGTGTTCATCACAGAAACTAGCTACTAGCACTGTTGGAAAGGTCAGGTTGTGTAAGCTTTAAGCCCTTAAATATGGCCTAAACAGCGATTTTTACATACAAATCCAAAATTATTTATACTCTTTAGTCCGTGAGCCAGGGCCCCAAAATATGAAAACCGTTACCGAAAAAGTGGTAAAGGCCATCATACCTTTTCTGAAAGCCTGGAGTCTCAGCTTTCCGATTATCCATGATGGCCATCTGAGAAACGTAGCTGTTTCGAGTTATCGCACATAATGTAAATGGTATAAGAACAAATGAGACATGGATTCCTATGTTTAAGGGTGTGGTAAACTCAATTATGACATTACTATTACTGTAAAAGGTCAAGGTCATGACCTTTTGGCAAGGTCAATGTCATTTTTTACCATTTTCGCACAGATTGCTTAATTAAATTTCTCCATTTTCCCCACCCATAGTTTTGTGGCAAAGGCCATCATACCTTTTCTGAAAACCCAGAATCTCAGCTTTCCAATGAGGTATGATGGCCAACTTAGAAGAGTAGCTTTTTCGAGTTATCGCACATAATGTAAACTAAGGTCCAGAAAATGATACTTATAAATCCAATAGAACACTGAGAAAGCTGAAGTTCTAAAAATGGTATAGCAATCAATGAGACATGGTTTCCTATGTTTTAGGGTGTGGCCAACCCAATTATGACATTGCCGTTACTGCAAAAGGTCAAGGTCATGACCTTTTGGCAAGGTCAATGTCATTTTTTGACATTTTCGCACAGAATACCTAATTTATTTTCTCTATTTTCCCCATCCATAGTTTTGTGGCAAAGGCCATCATACATTTTCTGAAAGCCTGGAATCGTAGCTTTCCAATTATCTATGATGCCCATCTGAAAAGAGTAGCTATTTTGAATTATCACACCTAATGTAAACTAAGGTCGAGAAAATTATGCTTATAAATTAAGCAGTTCACTGAGAAAGCTGAAGATGTAAAGATTCAGATTCAGATTCAGAAAACTTTATTAATCCCATCAGTGGGCAATTAAGTTCGCAGTCCCAGTCTCCATCAATCAACCATAAATAGTAATCTTATAATAAATAAAAAGTTAGAAAAAATATAGAAATACAAGACCTAAAATAAATAAATAAATAAGAAGATGACACATGCATATCCATATGCATCTTAACACACACATACAGTTAACACACACACAGGCCCGGCGTTATGGGCGCCCACCGACGGACCTGTCACTTTTAGGTTATACCGCCACCACTGACTGAATCAAAAGATCGGAAATATAACCTCGACATGTAGGACTATAACTACGTGAAAAGACTTGATTTAGTTTCATGACATTGATTGAACATAGTTTTTCAGCTACGAATTTTGTTAAGAGAATAGCCTATGATGTGCAACTGGCTTCTGCGGTTGCTTGCTGGTTCAATTCAGAATGAGAATGCAGTAGCCTCGGAGGCGCAGACGGCTGCTGATTTTTTTTTATTATTATTAAAACGGCAACTTTTATTCAAACTAGTGCTGTCAAACGATTAAAAAATGTAATCTGATTAATCACAAAATTTTTCAAAGATTAATCGTGATTAATCACTTTTAATCGAAGCTCATTTCCTCCAGTAAGAATTTGGATGCTAGGGTATGTTAGATCCTTATTTTGCCCTGTAAAGGCCCTGATACTGAATAGTTGGCTTTGTTCGTCTCAAATGGGGCAATTCACACCTGTCCCCTACCCCATAGGATTCCCCAAACATGTTGTTGGACAGTCAGGAGCTAGGCCATAATCTTTGTATAGTTTGACTTGATAACCGTTCCCTTTTCTATCTGAAATTTAACATAATACATGCCATGAAAGTGGAACCATATCCATCAGGATTAATCTGAGTTAATTTTTTTAATCCGAGTTAAATTTTTTGGATTAATCACGTGATTAATCAGTTAATTTTGCCAGCACTAATTCAAACACATCTAGAGCTGACCTTTGGAAACAACTTTGCAGTATAGGCTACTACAGTCAGTAGGTCTACAGTTTAGTGGTCGTGTAGATGGCGCACTGTGTTCGATCTGTCTTTTTGCTTACAAGCTTGCGCCAATGGATAGGAGAAAACTGACGGGAAAAAAATACAAACCCACTACTCTCTCTGTTATTGTCTCCGACTTCTCTGTCACAGAATATGCAAGGGAATCTAAACGTGAATGAATAAATCCATATATATATATATATATATTTATGTTAAATGTGTTCATTTGAAGGGGTTATCTATTTGAATGGGTTAGTTAGTCTATCTATTGTTGATGAAATGGTGCGATTTTGCTCTATTCGTGATTAAATAGGCTCATGTTTTCAGGGTATTTGCCTATTTTCTTTTGTGTGGAAACTCGAGAAAAAGCAGTAGGGCCTAGATTTTTGTTTGAGAGTGTCCATGACACGCCGACATCACACTAGGCTATGCATTCTTTTGTTTAGCTCGTCATTTGCACTGTATGTGAATTACATTTTTCTGATAATGGCCATTTGCGAGTACTGAGGTTCGTGCAGGTGCGCTTTTGGTCTCACAGCGAGTGGAAGGGAAAAGGGGAGGGGGAATAGCCCTCTCCCTTGCTGGAGCGGGCAGCTGTAGCCTGAGTGTAACTGATAAGTTGGTGAAGTCTAAACCAGGCCAGTAATTCCTTCGAAATAAGCACACATTCATATATTCATTCATAACATTGTGAATCCAAGCTTACAACGTCATAATCAGTTTTTCCTGGGTTGTGCAAAATCTTGGCGTTTCAAAACAAGGGCATTAAATGGTAATGCAAAAGTATGAGTGCAACATGCGCATAGACCTAATTAATGCACGCATGATGTCCTCTACCTTTATCCCCAAACCCAAACGAACTCTCCTATGCAAATGTCAGAAAAGAGTATCTCCGGTTTTCCTAGACACGTCCTTGACATATACTATCACAGATTAAAAAAATATATTGGTGCCCCCCTCAAGTAACGCAGTGCCCGCCCACCAATTTGCGTCTGGCGCCGGGTCTGCACACACATACAATCAAACACCCTGTACTGTCAGTGATGAACAGCACTCAGTAAATCCAATTGTCATTAATGCACTCTATCCCTACAACCTTGTTTAATAATCTAATGGTTGTAGGGATGAAAGATCCAGAATACCTTTTTGTTTTTGTCCTGACAGAATAATAGCGCCTCCCAGAAGACCTTAATGAAAATTCACCACCTAAAACATGATCAGGCTGACTGATGACACTTCTAGCCTTTTGGACTGCCTGTTTGTTAAACAGAGCACTCAGACTATTTAGCTGTGTTCCAATAATCTTTGATGAAGTGTTGACAATGCTGCTGAGACTGTTCTTGTCTTTGACTGATAGGCTATTGAACCAACATAAAAAAGAGAAAGTTAGAAGACTCTCAATAAAAGACTGATAAAAGTTACGTAGAATGGTTTTAGAGACACCGAAGGAGTTAAGCTTCCTCAGCAGATGAATTCTCTGTTGTCCCTTTTTGACAATTGTCTCAGTGTTTACATGAAACTTCAGCTCACTGTCAAATATTGTACCTAAGTACTTGTAAGAATCAACGATTTCCACATCCCCCCCATGTATGACACTTGCTATTGGTTCTGCCTTTGCCCTCCTAAAATCAATTATGAGCTCTTTTGTTTTGGCTACATTTAAATCTAAAAAATGATTGTCGCACCACTTCACAAATGATGTCAATGCTAGCCCATGACTGGAGTGTGGACCTTGGAATAAAGATAGCAGTGCAGTGTCATCCGAAAACTTGACCAGGTAGCTTCCTTGTTGGGAAGACCTGCAGCTATCTGTGTACAAAATAAATAACAAGGGAGAAAGTACACAACCTTGCGGCGAGCCAGTATTTGAAGTAATAGGTTGGGACAACTGACCATTTACAAAGACTCGCTGTATCCTATCTGTTAAAAAATTTAAAAGTAGCTGCAATAGTTGATTCGGTACCTGAAAATCATGTGCTAGTCTCTCGATCAGGATATGTGGCTGCATTTTATTGAAAGCACAAGAGCCTAACATGAGACCCAGGCTTCTCCAAATGTTTATAGACTGTGTCTAAAATAAAAAGCTTTGCATCATCCACACTTCTGCCAGTTTGATACGCAAACTGTAATGTATCCAGTTTTCCATTGACCAAGGACATAATTTCAGCTTTAAGGATTTTTTCAAAAATTTTCATCACTAAGGACGTAAGAGCTACTGGTCTAAAGTCTTTCAACTCCTTGGGTTTATTTAGTTTAGCTAGTGGGATTATGGTGGAGCTCTTCCATATCTGGGGTATATGGCCTTCTTTTGCACACCTATTAAAGAGGCAAGTGAATACTCCACTTAGTTGGTCTGCACAGAAGCGTAATGTGCGCCCCCAAACAGCATCAGGACCAGCAGCCTTCCTAATATTGACCTTCTTAAACAAGGATGTTACTTGTGCTTGAGATATCATTATGTCATTACCTGGAACCAAAGTGTTTCTCAACATAGAAATATTGTCAGAAAAGTCAGATGATTCAAAACGTGAATAAAATAAATTAAAAGCATTTGGAAGATCATATGATTCAACACCTTGAACAGAAATAGGCATCCTTTCAGCTTGTTGGTTTAATGATGCCATTGACTTAATTCCTCGCCAGGCGGCTCTAAGATCCCCCCCACTGTATTGTTCCTCTACTTTCCTTCTATATTTCATTTTAGCTTTCCTGATCTCATGTTTTACTTCTTTGGACACTGCTTTAATCTCCCAAATGTCCCCAGTATAGAAAGTCCTCTTTTTCTTGTTAATGACAGATTTAAGTTCTTTCGTCACCCATGGTTTATTGTTAGGAAAAGTGACAGTTGTCTTAGTGGGGATAACCATGTCCACACAGAATGTAACGTATGATGATACAATGTCTGCTAGTTCATCAGTGTTCTCAGACCCCTCCTGAAAGCACTCCCAATCCGTACACTCAAAAAAAAAATGGTATAACAATAAATGAGACATGGATTCCTATGTTTTAGGGGGTGACAAAACCAACTATGACACTGCCATTACTGTAAAAGGTCAAGGTCATGACCATTTGGCAAGGTCAATGTCATTTTTTCACATTTTCGCATAGATTGCTTAATTTATTTCCTCTATTTTACCCATTCATTGCTTTGTGGCAAAGGCAATCATACCTTTTCAGAAAGCATGGAATCTCAGCTTTTCAATGATATTTCAATGCCATCTGAAAGGAGTACCGTAGCTGTTTTGAGTTATTACACACAATGTAAACTACTGTTGAAAAAATTAAGCATAGTAATCAAACAGAACACTGAGATAGCTGATGGTGTGAGACATGGGGCGGTCTCATGATGAACTTTAACATACTCCTCGGACACCGTTTGTCAGATTCCTGTGAAATTTGGTAGACATGATACCAAGACATTGCTCATGTCAAATTGCGAAGGGATTTTTCATAACTTTTACGAATTCAAGATGGCGGATGCATGAAATAAGAGAAAAAATGAAAATAGGAAATGTGGCATAACATCACACTGGATTAACAAAATCGCCTGAAACTCATACCGTTTATAGATCTTATGATTACCACGATATCCATTCACTTACTGGGCGTGGTTGTTACAGCGGCACCATCTGGCAAGGTGGAACCACTACAGAAATTGACATTAAGATCCATGGTTCACATATACTTTGAGCTACATGCACGAAATTTGGTAGGTGTGTGGGACTCTCCAAGACGAACAATTTTTGTATTACATTGCATTAGCCACGCCCAACAGGAAGTGAGGTATTAAGGAGTGTACAAATTTGGACACACAGCGAACTTTAACGTACTTGTCGGACACGGTATGTCAGATTCCAGTGAAATTTGGTGTACATGACCTCTAGATGTTGGTGATGCTAAATTGCAAACGGATTTTTGATACTACGAAATATGTTGGAATAACAATATTATGAAATTGTATGATTTTAATAGCTCATCACGAAACAGGAAGTGTGTCTAGACACTCCATGGGCGTGCCTCCGGACTGTGTTCTGACTGCGCATTACCATTAACTGAAACTCTCTAGCGCCCCCTAGTGGTCAAATATTATAACTTGGAAACGGTTTGACGTAGCTCATCCAAACTTGGTATATGGACTCCTGACCATGCTCTGACCACGCATAACCATGAATCGAAACTCTCTAGCGCACTCTAGTGGTCAAATATGATAACTTGGAAACGGTTTGACGTAGCTTATCCAAACTTCATATATGGACTCCTGACCGTGTTCTGACCACGCATGACCATGAATCGAAACTCTCTAGCGCCCTCTATTGGTCAAATATGATAACTTGGAAACGGTTTGACGTAGCTTATCCAAACTTGGTATGTGGACTCATGATCGTGTTCTGACCACACATAACCATGAATCGAAACTCTGTAACGCCCTCTAATGGTCAAATATGATAACTTGGAAAAGGTTTGACGTAGCTTATCCAAACTTGGTATATGGACCCCTGACCATGTTCTGACCATGTATAACCATGCATCGAAACTCTTTAATGCCCCCTTGTGGTCAAACATTATAACTTGGAAACGGTTTGACCTATCTTAGCAAAAGTTGGTACACAGACTGTGGACCATCTTCTGATCATGCAGGATGACTGAAACACTGTAGCGCCCCTACTAAGGGAAAGAGTGTAAAAGGCAGACTGAGTGAGTGTGTGAGAGATAGCGTGTGTGAGAGTGAGTGTGAGTGTGTGCGAGTGTAAAAATGAGGGTGAGACAAAGAGAGCACAGCTGTTTCGAGTGAATGTGCATTCAATATGCACTATTTTTGTGGTATGCACTCTTTGCAGTGCACCTGGTGCGAGGGCCCGTCATCGCCGCTTGCGGCTTCAATTATTTTTTGTTATTCTTTTCCTCACAATGGAACCGGCCATTTTTGACCACTTTCCCGTGCTTAAAAAGTCACGAAATTTTGCACACACCTTGGAATTCTGGAACACTGGAGGTTTACAGAGGTATAGACCCGGGTGTGGCCCAGGGACTCTGTAGCGCCCCCCTAAAGTAAAAAAATGCCTTGGGCTCTATGGGCCGGTCTCATGATGAACTTTAACATAGTCCTCGGACACCGTTTGTCAGATTCCTGTGAAATTTGGTAGACATGATACCAAGATATTACTCATGTCAAATTGCGAAGGGATTTTTCATACCTTTTACGAATTCAAGATGGCGGATGCATGAAATAAGAGAAAAAATTAAAAACAGGAAATGTGGCATAACATCACACTGGATTGATAAAATCGCCTGAAACTCATACCGTTTATAGATCTTATGATTACGACAATATCCATTCACTTACTGGGCGTGGTTGTTACAGCGCCACCATCTGGCAAGGTGGAACCATTACAGAAATTGACATTTAGTTCCATGGTTGACATATACTTTGAGCTACATGCAAGAAATTTGGTAGGTGTGTGGGACTCCCCAAGATGAACAATTTTTGTATTACATTGCATTAGCCACGCCCAACAGGAAGTGAGGTATTAAGGAGTGTAAAAATTTGGACACACAGTGAACTTTAACGTACTTGTCGGACACGGTATGTCAGATTCAAGTGAGATTTGGTGTACATGACCTCTAGATGTTGCTGATGCTAAATTGCGAACAGATTTTTGATACTACGAAATATGTTGGAATAACAATATTATGAAATTGTATGATTTTAATAGCTCATCACGAAACAGGAAGTGTGTCATAAAATCACACTGCATTAACCGATTGGTCTGAAACTTCACAGGTTCATAGATGGTATGAGTGTGATGATATGTAGACACTCCGTGGGCGTGGCTGTTGTAGCGCCACCACCTGGTCAAGCAGGAAATGTGCCAGAAATTGACAATGCTTTACCCGATTGATCTGAAACTTGACTGGTTCATAGATGGTATGACTGTGATGATATCTAAACACCCCGTGGGCGTGACTGTTATAGCGCCACCGTCTGGTCAAGCAGGAAATGTGCCAGAAATTGACAATGCTTTACCCGATTAGTCTTAAACTTCACTGCTACATAGATGGTTTGACTGGGATGATATCTAGACACTCCATGGGCGTGCCTCCGGACTGTGTTCTGACTGCGCATTACCATGAACTGAAACTCTCTAGTGCCCTCTAGTGGTCAAATATTATGACTTGGAAACGGTTCGACGTAGCTTATCCAAACTTGGTATATGGACTCCTGAACGTGTTCTGACCACGCATGACCATGAATCGAAACTCTCTAGCGCCCTCTAGTGGTCAAATATGATAACTTGGAAACAGTTTGACGTAGCTTATCCAAACTTGGTATATAGACTCCTGACCATGTTCTGACCATGCATAACTATGAATCGAAACTCTCTAGCGCCCTCTAGTGGTGAAATATGATAACTTGGAAACGGTTTGACGTAGCTTATCCAAACTTGGTATGTGGACTCCTGATCGTGTTCTAACCACGGATAACCATGAATCGAAACTCTGATGCACCCTCTAGTGGTGAAATATGATAACTTGGAAACGGTTTGACGTAGCTGATCCAAACTTGGTATATGGACTCCTGACCGTGTTCTGACCACGCATAACCATGAATCGAAACTCTTTAATGTCACCTTGTGGTCAAACATTATAACTTGGAAACGGTTTGACCTAGCATAGCAAAAGTTGGTACACAGACTGTGGACCATCTTCTGATCATGCAGTATGACTCTGAAATTTCCCTCTAGAGCCCCAACTAAGGGAGAGAGTGTTAAAGGCAGACTGAGTGAGTGTGAGTGTGTGCGAGTGTAAAAATGAGGGTGAGACAAAGAGAGCGCGGCTGCTGCGAGTGAATGTGTATCCCTGTTTATGGTGCACCATTTTTGCGGTATGTCCTCTTTGCGGTGCACCTGGTGTGAGGGCCCGTCATCGCCGCTAGCGGCTTTAATTAGGGCCCTATTGCTTTTGCTCAGATTCTTATTCTTATTCTTATTATTCTTTTCCTCCCAACGAAATTGGCCATGTTGACCACTTTCCTGTGCACGAAAACTCGTTGGGAGTGCACGCCATTCGAGGCACACCGAGCCATAGATCCGGGTGTGGCCCAGGGACTCCGTAGCGCCCCCTACAAAAAAAAAATACATTGGGCTCTATGGGCTGGTCACATGATGAACTTTAACATACTCCTCGGACACCGTTTGTCAGATTCCCATGAAATTTGTCAGACATGATGCCGAGATGTTGATGACGTGAAATTGCGAAGGGATTTTTCATACCTTTTACGATTTCAACATGGCGGACGAATGAATTCCGAGAAAAACTGAAAAACAGGAAAAGTGTCATAACGTCGCAATGCATTGATAGAATTGTTTGAAACTCATACCATTTATAGATCATATGATTACGATGATATCCATTCACTTAATGGGCGTGGTTGTTACAGCGCCACCATCTGGCAAGGTGGAACCAGTACAGAAATTGACATTAAGTGCCATGGTTGACATATACTTTGAGCTACACTCACAAAATTTGGTAGGTGTGTGGGACTCCCCAAGACAAACAACTTTTGTATGACATTGCATTAGCCACGCCCAACAGGAAGTGAGGTATTAAGGCGTGTAAAAATTTGGACACACAGTGAACTTTAATGTACTCATCGGACACGGTATGTCAGATTCAAGTGAAATTTGGTGTACATGACCTCTAGATACTGATGATGCCAAACTGCAAACGGATTTGTGATATCTCGTAATATGTTGGAATAACAATATTATGAAATTGTATGAATTTTATAGCTCATCACGAAACAGGAAGTGTGCCATAAAATCACACTGCATTAACCGATTGGTCTGAAACTTCACAGGTTCATAGATGGTATGCCCGGAGTCATGCGGCTCTTACATTCATGTCCAAGTTTGTGCTTGTGTGTGTGTGTGTGTGTGTGTTTATGTGCGTGTTTGCTTCCCTTACGTTTAATACAACAATTAATTTTGTTTCTGTGTGTGTGTGTGTGTGTGTGTGTGAGGAAGAGATGGTTGGGGGGGTGTGCCCTTGTGTATGATGTTGCTGGCCTGTGGGATTACTATTGTAGGGGGGTACATTTCTGTTATCATGTTGGTGTGTGACTTTTACAATTAATCTCGCTGGCAGAGGTGTGTGTGTGTGTGTGTGTGTGTGTGTGTGTGTGTGTGTGTGTGTGTGTGTGTGTCAGAAGGATGGGTAATGTAGTAGTAGTAGTAGTAGTAGTAACATGTTCATGTGCCTGTGTGCCGATGTGGCTCTTTGCTGTAACATAGTCAGATATGTGGCTCTTGGTTTCCGATTGGTTGGCCACCCCTGACCTACAAAGTTTAAATTACGAGATGGAGATGTTTATTTAATGGACATTATGAACTAAAGATAAATGCTTTGTAGCTGTCCGGTATAGACTTTGTGTGATGATAAATTGACGTGTGCTGAAGAACATAGGGTATTTATTTAGGCATTTTTAAATAGGGCTAGCAGAGGTTATGAACTCAGAAGTATGCCTAGGCTAATCACCAAATTGGTCTGCCATCTCTGGCTCTGGCACTGCTCGTAGGCTACTGTCTGAAAACATTCCTATGAGAGGAGCGTATGCAGTCAATTTCAAGACTCAGGGAAAATGCAAACACAAAATTGTGGAACTTCAGTAGGGGATGGAGACTAACAAGTCAGATAAAATTTAACTGTAGACAAACAGTGTTTTTTTTTTCACATATAGACCTAGATTTTTTAAGACACAGGTGCCGGACGACTCCCCTATATGACGTAGCGCCACCATTAGAATGTTCATGAGTACTGCATAAAAATTGCTATTAAAACTGTTTCGGTTTCATAAAACATAAAATGATGAACAAAATGACAAAACGTTTCTACGTACCTTACAGAACAATATTATGTGTAAATTCACTGAACATTGAACCTGCCATACACACTTTAAATTTGTGAACTACGCAACCCATAAAATATTTGCGTAGTTTACTAGTAGCCTATTTCTTTGGCTAACTATGTTATTGCTGAGAATAGCAGCAAGCTGCAAGGTATTTATTCTACCGAAATTAACACACAAACCAACATTATATGATATAATATTTGGAGAAACTCATGCCTCATAGCATAGCTGATTGGCCTCCATTTACATACCTGCTGTGACAGAATGAAGAGTTGTGCCAGGCGGTGGTATAACACTGTTGTCTTTTCCAATTTCAAACACTGGCACTAATACTCGGCCTACAAATGCACAACTTCAATAGTAAGCATGACTATGAATATCAGTTCAAGTTTTTTTTTTAATTTTTTTTTTCTTTTCCAATACTTCAAATTCTTTTGTAGACAAACAAGTTAATAGTACCATCATTTGGAGAGTACAAAAGCATATGTGGTGACCAAATAATCATGTGACCCCTCATTCCTGGCACCTGGATGACTTGTATGGCGTTCATCTCATCCTGAAGCGGAAAGCTTGCTGACACTTGAGAGGAACTTTGATGTTCAGCTTCACGGATATAGAACTGCAGGGGAAAAAAAAAAAAAAAAAAACTGTAATGTCACACATCTAGTTCCCAGGATTGGGCTTGGTATTTTTGATTACGACATCAGGGCTTTAATAGATCTAATTCCATAACCAGTGGGCCACAGCTGCCCAAAGCCGTTCTTACCATGTAATTCTCATCTGCTACTAGAGCCACTTTGCTGGTTGTCGTTTGGTATACGCCCCTCAACACTTCCTATAATAACAGAAAACACATTGATGTATTATTTAAAATGCACAATGTAATTATAGTGCATGGAAATGCACTATACTGTTTTTCAAAGACTTCTACTGTTCTTCGTATTCTTCTTATTACAATGCATGAAAATGCAGTATACTGTTCTTCGAAGACTTCACCATCATCTTATTATTATTCTGCCACTTTCTTCTGCAATTAATTCAGCTTAAACTGTTTAACTTAGAAACTTCATTCAAACTGCATTGCAGTTATAGTGCTATAGTGTTTTTTTGCATGAGATAATTGCCATATTTGGCTAAATTTGGGGTAAATTCGAGGAGCATTGTCACCAGGGTCTAACAATATTGCTATTTTTTCTGTCCAAACAATGCCCAACATCTTGTGACCATCCTATTAAAATTTCAGTCTGATATCTCATTGCATTGTATATGTGATCTTATTATTTTTTTTTTTGTCTTCTACTATTATTATTACTTTTTTTGAGCACTTTGGTCAACCTTTGGTTGTTTTAAATTGTGCTATATAAATAAACATGACTATGACTATGACTATATTCCATTTCAATAATGGATAGCTTCGTGAAATCGAGCTAAATGCTAGCATTTTATATTGTCAAGTGATTTTGATTGCCTATACCGAAAATTTCAAAACTTTATTTACCTATAGAACATGAGAAAGGGTATATACTGAAGAAATTCTGAGATTGTACTTTGTGCTATTCAAAAGCTATAAGCCCTTAAATATGGGCTAAATAGCGATTTTTACATAAAAATTCAGAATTTATTATACTCCTGGAAAGACGGCATCAATTGCAAACCTATTTTTTTCTGTGTCTTCCAATAGTATGACACACAATTGACAACTTGAACCTGTTAAATAAAGTTTTCCCTGTTTCCTGTCATTTTAGGACATGTCTAAAAATGTAAATAAATTACAACTGGAGCCAAAACGGTCATTTTTGGTTTCAATTACATGATACTTGGCTGCCGTGCATCACCCAGGTGGGTGCTACACATTGGTGGTGGTTAGTGAGGTCCCCCCTTCCACTGTAAAGCACTTTGGATCAACTGAGTTGTGTTAAAATGTGCCATATAAATACACTTGATTTGACTTGACTACTTCTGGAAGGTTCAAAGATAATATCTGTATTTATAGCCATTGTTTACTACCTTCTTGATAGATTAAAAGGGGTAGATTTAACTTTTATGTTTTGTGGTTGCTGTAAGACAGGGCAGAATATCACAAAAATGCAACCGACTAGCTTTCAGATTTGAAAAATGACCATGGCCAGATCCAACCCGCGATGAAATTTTATCTGGCCCCCCAAATAATATCTAATTTCTATTAAAACTGGCCCGCCAGTACTTGGCATGCACCGATAAAAACTACAAGTACCACAATACATCGCCGCTGCGCTGCCATCATGTCAATCAAGGCTGCAAGCCCAGGCCCCTGGTTTAAACAGAAGCCTGTTTGCCAGGTCATGTTTCCCAGGGCTAAATGTTTTATTACTTCGCTTGCTTAAAAATGGCAAAACGAAAGGTGGACTTGGAAAATAGAGGCTTTCAGCAGAGGTGGGAGGTTGAGCACATGCCCAGACAGCAAAATGCCCAAATTTGCCTATGCTACCCGTGAGTAGGCCAAAAAAAAAACTTTACGATTCGTATGTGTTAATATTAAGTTCATAATAAATGCTGAACATGTTCGGCCCCCAACTTGGACCCATTTTTTGCATTTCGGCCCACTGTGTATTTGAGTTTGACACCCCTGGCCTAGTACCTACAATTTCAAAACTTCACACACCTACAGAACATGAGAACAGGTATTTACTGAAGAAATTTTGAGATTGTACTTTTTTTTATTCAAAAGCTATAAGCCCTTACATTTGGCCTAAATAGCGATTTTAACATAAAAATTAAAAAAATATTAAACACCTGGAATGACAGCATCAATTGCAAAGCAAGTCTTCCAATAGTATGAAACACAGTTGACAAGCCAAAACGTCATTTTTGGTTGCAATTACATTCTGGAGGGTTCTGGAGGGTTTAAACATAATCTCTGTCTTTATGCACATGGCCAGTGGCCAGCTGCTCCAACTATCTTATCTTGTGGTAGTTTCACTGTTTATGTAGTCATAACACATAATATTCTGTGGCTCTTTAAAAATCAGTCAAAATTTTCCAAAACCTCTGGCAGTATTGAGCTCTCTATTCTGAAAATGGCTGGCAGTCAATGAGTTAAGAACACAGAGTGCGAGGCGCCTGGTGAATTGCTATAACACCAGCGGATCTCCTCCTAGAGCATTTAAGGAAAATAAAATATTTAATAGCTAGCAAGCTCACACATCGGGTCTAATAATAGAAATGTCTCCTATGCTCCTGTATGCTCAGCTTGGACTCCAGCTTGTGACATCATCACTGGGTTTAGAATGTTCATAAATTCAGTTACTAAAATAGCTGTAAATATTGTTCTATTGTATGAAAAGTTGATTTTTCAAGACATATCACTACTCACTGTTATTTTGCTTCACGTCCCTTAATTTGTGAAAAAAAATGTTAACCTGCAATTGCAACTAATTAACTCCAATTAACTTCAGCCTCCAAGCATACAGTTTGGCCCCCTTAAAACTACAGACTTTTTATTAACTTTTAGGTAGCCATTCCAACTGCCTGAGCTTAAAGCATACATTACAATGTGGCTATAACTACAAATCCTGTTCCTACACACACACACACACACACATAGAATGTGGCCAAAAACACACGTGCACACACACACAAACACAGAGAGAGGCACATACACATAAAAAGTACTCACGCTCACACACACAAGGAAAAGAAGAATAATATTCGAGGGAGAGAGAGCTGTTCACCACACACACACACGCACACACACACACACACACACACACAAGAGGCAGAAACATACATACTTGAAGGCACACACACATACAAACAGACACTGAGCCAATCAGAATGCACCAAGCCTCTGTCAAATAGGAAGGGGGCTCATATCTTGCCAACAGTTTGGTTTGACGTATCAAGACTAATTTTGGCATTATCAATTGGGACCCCATCTTGACTACATTCCATAGAGTTGGGCCCATTTTACCACTACAGGGCGCAATAGCTATCAAAACAAACAGTTTTGGCTCATATGTTGTAATGTGTTGTAATGTGGCGCTTTGATGATACTCCAGCAGTTTCTCTAAGGAAAAATCTAGTTATTATTATTCTTTCTTTGCATTTTTAATTTTATGCTCTTATTAATGCTATTTCTGAACAGTTTTATCCTCTTTGTGTGTGCTTTTACTTTCCGCTTTACTTTGGTCTCTGTGCAGCACATTGAGTTGACTTTGTGTATGATATGCGCTTTATGAATAAAATTGCCTTGCCGTCAAAAAATGTATTACAAATCATCTCAGTTCGGTTCACTGAACAGGTGTTCCAATTTTTAGCAAGGTTAATTACCTTTTCCTACAAACAGATTCCAAATGTTGAAACTGAGGAAATGTATCATTTTAAGGGGAAAATAAGTTGATTTTCAAATTCATGGCATCATCAGATTCCAAAATAGTTGGGACAAGGCCACGTTTACCATTGTGTGGCATTCCCTCTTATTTTTATAACAGTCTGCAAGCATCTGGGGTCTCATTTATAAACAATGCGTACGCACAAAAGAGAAGCAAGCTTTGGTATTTATAAAACTTGGCGGTGAAATGTGCGCACTTCCACGCAAGCTCTGACCCATGCGAACGCACAATAAAAGGGAAAATCAGAAAGTGCAACCTCAAGAGTAAGTGGGGAGAACGACCCAAAATTGGTTCATTAAATCGAAGTTCAATAAACATTGCGCATCAAAGACGTGACTGGCTTTACCGCTATAAAAAATGTTTAAAGTCTAACGCATTTGGTTGTTGTTTGGTGCACTTGTCAAAACTATTAGGCTATTTGAAGCAATAAAGACACATTGATAGGCTATGAATTGTTTGTCTTTGAAACAAATTAGGCTTAGTTGCTAATAATTAATGTAATTTCTTGGATGATGCGGGTACAGTGATAGCGTAGTGGTTAAAAACTCTTGGGGGTCTGTGGTCCCAGTGCTGGGACTTTTTTGGACTATTCCACACTCAAGACTGTAGCTCCGCGAGTTTTTGTCATACAGATACATGAGTAACACCATTAGAAACTTTGAATCTTGTAGTTTTCAAATATATAGGTTTTGTGGTAAAAATGTATTATTTCTTTATACAAAGCATAAAATAAAAAGTTTTATTTTAGAGTCACTCAGACAGCAGCAGGCTTTCACAGACCCACCCCCCGCTATTCAGATGGTAAGTGCTCTGAGGTCATTGGGCTATTGTGTGGGGACACGAGGTGCGAACACACCCCCTTTCACCAGGATAAACAGAAGCACATGGCAGGCAGAGTTGTTTTGTTTTGAAGATGGCGACACAGAAGCGGATGTCTCCTGCTGAAGCAGCACGGCTGATACAAGAAGAACTGGAGTTAGAGAGTGAGCCAGATGACGGAAGGTCAGATGTATCCAGTGATGACGATGACGAACATCTAGAGTTTGAGCTTCGTCGTAGAGATCCTGTGCAAGACGTTTCTGAAGAGTAAGTTGCTGTTATGGTGTTATGCTAGCGATCTATGTATCTATTGCTTACGTTTCGTCAACATGCAATGCAATGAAATGCATGGCCATAGCTGGTCTATGCTAAGCTATATAAGCACAGTTGCAGCATACTGTAAATAGTGTACATTTATCTTTGCATATTTTGCTAACCAAACTATGATCCAGTAATATGAATTTGCATTAGTGAACATCACGTTTAGAATTGTGTCTGATCAGCATACAATGCAATGCATAGCCATAGCATGTTATTAGCCAACTGAAAGATTTTATTAGTGTATGCCACGTTATAGTATATGTCCCGAATTTATTAGCACATGCTACGTTCTAGTATATGTCCCATAACATTGTAAAATGCTGCTCTAAGCTACAAGCTTTGTATTCACAGTTGCATCATACTGCAAATAGAGTTGGCCTACATAAGTAATTGTTATGAAAGGTGTGAACCAAAACCGAGAAAGAAAATGTGTGAATTAGATGCAGAAATGGTAGCAATTATAGGTGCAAAGATAGGTGTGACTGATGGCTATATGACACCAGATATGCAGATTTGTGCCATTATGTCTCCTTTTTTATAATTGTGAATGCACTGTTTTATTTATATATTGTTTACTATTTTAGTCTACACTATTTACTAAACATTTTTTTTTCAATTTCACAGAGATGTCGAGAATATCCCACTTGCACCAGCAAGGAAGAGAGCAAGGAAGAGAGCAAGGAAGAGAGCAAGGCCCCAGGCCAAGCAGGCCTCAGGCCAAGCAGCATACACTTTCATGGAAGACGGAAAGTGATGCTGATATCTCTCCACCAACTCTGCGTTTTCTTCCTGCAAGGGAGCCTGGTGTGCAGCTGAGGGCAGAGGACAACCACACTCCTCTGGATCTCTTCAAACTGTTTTTTTCAGATGATGCTGTGGAGACCCTCTGCCACAACACCAACAAGCAAGCGGCTATGAGCATTGCTAGAGGTGCAAAGTACAAATGGGTGGATGTTGGAGTTACTGAGTTCTACAAATTCCTTGGACTAATGTTCTACATGGGCATGGTCAAGTTGGATGCTATCCGTGACTACTGGAGGAAACAAAACCTCTTCACTGTCGGTTTCCCAGCACATGCAATGTCAAGGGACAGATTCAGAACCATCTTTTGGAATGTGCACATGAGTGACCCAGATAAAGACAGAGAGAATGATGCCAAGAAGGGAACTTCAGCCCATGACAAGCTGTTCCGTGTCAAACCTCTCATGAGCACCATCCAGAATGCATGCAAAGCATTCTATCACCCCCGCAGGAACCTTTCTGTGGATGAACGCATGGTGGCTTCCAGATGCCGTGCTTTCAGACAGTACATGAAGGACAAACCAATCAAGTGGGGCTTCAAGTTGTTTGTGCTTGCTGACCCCAGCAGTGGTTACACTGTTGACTTTTGTGTATACACAGCAAAGAACCACTTCCCAACAGGCCATGGTCTCTCCTATGACTCTGTCATGTCACTGATCAACAAAAGGTATTTGGGGTCTGGATACCATATCTACATGGACAATTTCTACACCAGCCCAAAGCTTTTCAAGGACCTGTATGCTGCCAACTTTGGTGCATGTGGAACTTACAGAGAATCCAGGAGGGATTGCCCAAGTAGTGACATCAATACACTGACAAAGTATTCGACCAGAGGAACAATCCGCTGGATAAGAGATGGACCTGTTGTCTATGTGAAGTGGATGGATACACGAGAAGTGTCTGTGTGCTCCACTATCCATTCTGCCTACACTGGGGATGCAGTGCAGCGAAGAGTGAAAAGCAAAAGGGGTGCTTGGTCGAAACCGTCTTTTCAATGTCCCAAGCCTGTTGTGGACTACAACAAGTACATGGGTGGTGTGGATTTGTCTGACCAGATGATCCAGTACTACACAGCCCAGCACAAAACTGTGAAGTGGTACAAGAAGCTCTTTCTTCATTTCTTGGACATTGCTGCAACAAATGCCTACATCCTCCACAAAGAACTCATGCGAACCATGCAGAAGGAAAGTCTAAGCCATAAGCAATTCAAGGAGCTGCTCACAGCACAGCTGTGCGATGAACCACTAACTACCAAGACTCCAAGGCGTCCTGTGCAGACAGGTGGAGAGCCTCACTTGCCAGCTTGTGGGGTTGAGCTCACTGCAGATGGAAATATGGCTGTTGATCATCGCAGACACTGTGTGTACTGCAGGCGTCATGGAAAGAAAGTGAAGACTCAATGGAAGTGTGATATCTGTGACATCTTCCTTTGCCTTTCTACAGGGAGAAACTGTTTTGCTGCTTGGCATCGAGATGAGAACTGCTAACTGCTAGTTCTGATCCAAGCTTTGTCATCCAAGAGGATGTTCTTTTATGCTCTTGTGGACTTTTGGATACACTTTACTTATTGACTGTCTTACAGTTGAAGAGGATTTCTGGATTTGAAACTAGGTTGCCTGTGCCACAGTGACACTTTTTTAGAAACACCAGGCTGCCTGCCAGAGCCATTGACAGAACAATGGGCTGGCTATTGACAGGCACATGGCAGACTGACAGGGGGTGGGGGCAATCAAAGGTGAAACACACCTTGTATTCACTTGATAAAGGCACTGACTGAGGTATAGTTTTACTTTTTGACATGCTGCAGAGAAACTATATATAATTGTTGAAAGCTCTTTTTACTTATATGTAGCCAATACTTATGCTTACAAGGTGCAAACCTCAAAGCTCCGGCTACATATATTTATAGTGTGTTTTTTTACATTGTTTGAAGACATTTGAAAATAGGTTTTTGTGTAGTTGTGTTTACACTTAATTTTAATAAAAATAATTTTCATTACAGTCACTTTACTCTCATATTATATCTTATAGATTGTAACAATATATGCCACTTTTGCATCAATGGTTTTAGTTAGATGAAATATTTAAAAATGTAAAAGTGTAGCAGACTGCCTCACACTGCCTGAAAGGCCTCTGACCCCCAAGAGTTAATAATAAATATAGCTGCGAGCAGCAATGAGGGGGCCAAGCATTACATTTTTACATTTATGCATTTAGCAGACGCTTTTATCCAAAGCGACTTACAAAAGAGTTACAAAAGCGACTTACAAAAGAGAGACCAAGCAGCAATCGTTGAGTTTGTCGCAGTATCGCCTTTGTCGCACACGCCCCCCGCGCAACACTCCCAAGCTACTAACCACAACGTGACATTATCTCACCCCCAAAAAGCGCATTGAGCATGTTTCGACAGTGTCAGTCTAGGTATAAGTACCCAGTGCCCAGTGACCCCAGCGATCAGTGTCCACTAAAAGTGTTGTCCAGTGTCCATTAAACTCAACACTGCCCCACCCACCCCCCGCCAGAAGGACCCAGTGCCCAGTGACCCCAGCACCCCTGGCATCCCCAGCGCTTTATTGAGTTTGTCGCAGTGTTGCACAAGCCCCAGTGACCCCAGCACCCCAAGCGATTAGTGTCCACTAAAAGTGTTGACCAGCTTCCATTAAACCCAACACTGCCCCACCCACCCCCCTGCCACAAAGACCCAGTGAACCCAGCACCCACAGTGCTTTGTTGAGTTTGTCGCAGTGTTGCCTTTGTCGCACAAGCCCCTGTGACCCCAGCACCCCCAGCGATCAGTGTCCACTAAAAGTATTATCCAGTGTCCATTAAACCCAACACTGCCACCACCCACCCCCCCCAAACACAAAGACCCAGTGCCCAGTGACCCTAGCACCCCTTGAAACTCCAGCGAACATTGTCCACTAAAACTGTTGTCCAGTGTCCATTACACCAAACCCCCCCTTCTCCAGTGGTCACTAAATTAATGGAGCATGTACAGGACACTGTTTTGAGTCTATGTACCAAATTTGGTGTCAATCGGAGAATGTTCAAGAAATTATACTGCCCCCAGTGGTCAATGTTCACCAACTTTTTTGAGTGTGTTCAGGACAGTGTCTTGAGTCTATGTACCAAATTTGGTGTCAATCGGAGAATGTTCAAAAAATTATACTGTACCCAGTGGTCAGTGTTCACCAAATTTTTTGAGCTTATTCAGGACAGTGTCTTGAGTCTGTATACCAAATTTCGTGTCAATCGGAGAATGTTCAAGAAATTATACTGCCCCCAGTGGTCAGTGTTCACCAAATTTTTTGAGCTTATTCAGGACAGTGTCTTGAGTCTATATACCAAATTTCGTGTCAATCGGAGAATGTTCAAGAAATTATACTGCCCCCAGTGGTCAGTGTTCACCAAATTAATGGGGCGTGTTCAGGACAGTGTCCTGAGTCTATGTACCAAATTTGGTGTTAATCGGAGAATATTCAAGAAATTATAGCGCCCCTAGTGGTGAACTGCTTTAATATATTAACTCAGGATGTGATCATGAGTCCACGTACCAAGTTTCATTGCGATACATGGAAGAATTACTGAGATATGAACTCACCGAACGCTTTCAAACTCGAGGAATATTTTCTGTACCTTTCCTGAGGCTTGGTCTGAAGAGCCTGTATACCAAGTTTCGTCAAATTCGGACAAAGTATGAGACCTCTGAAAAGTTACTTTCACTTTCGACACAATCCAAGATGGCGTCATTCCAATATGGCGGACAGTGATGTCATTGAGTGCGTTGGAATGGGCGTGGACCAAGGATTACAAAGATACTAGTTATGTTAAGCTAGCATGTGAGAATGCATTTTTGATTTTTACCAGCTGGTGGCGCTAGAGTGTGAAACGTGGATAGGTGGGAGTGGTCAGGGCCGAGTCTAGAGTCCACCCACCAAGTTTGGTCAAGATTGGTCAAAGGGTCTCCGAGATCTGAGGTCACTTCCTGTTTGGCGGCTTCGCCGTCAAATTTCATTGGCTCTTGTGGCCGTACGCTTTCGAACCCGAAGACAATTCCGAATAGGTTTTGTGAGGCGTGGTCTGAAGACCCTGTATACCAAGTTTCGTAAAATTCGGACAAAGTATGGGACCGCTGAAAAAGTAGTTTCACTTTCCACTCAATCCAAGATGGCGTCATTCCAACATAGCGGAAAATTATGTCACAGAGTGCGTTGGAGTGGGCTTGGTCCAAGGACTCTAACAGTGTTGGTTGCTCGAAGATGTGTCGCACGAGTCAAAAGTTGATGTTTCGCACTTTTCACTTTGACCAGGCTGTGGCGCTACAGGGTGTGTGATGGGACCCTGAAACTTGGTCAGAATGATCAGGGGCGTGTCCCCAATCAGTGTGCCAAATTACAGCATTTTCCCGTAAGCGGTTCTATGGGCTGCCATAGACTTCAATGGCAGAGGAATAATAATAAATATAGCTGCTAGTGGCAATGAGCGGGGTCCAAGCTATGGGCACTTGGACTAGGCCTTTGGCCCCTCTGTCCTCTGCTCCTGCCCGCCTACTGCCCAACTATTTTTTGTTGCTTCACCTGGGATGCGAACCTGGGACCATTTGCATGCTAGACGGTAACCAAACCACTGCGCTATGCAGTCCCACACATTACATGTGACCTTGGTTTCCTGTGTATTGTGCTGTGCAAGGGATTATAACTGGTATTCAGGTGTGAGTGACGAGGACAGGTGAAGTTGATTGAGGACAGCAATGAAATGCAATGTCTTTGAACCTTGGAAAGACATAAGCATCATAGAAAGTAAATTTGAGAAACTCTGGAACTTCAGTGAGTTTGTGAATTTTGGACATCAATGGCATTTAAGAAAAGATGCGAATGAGTGTATTAATGTGATGTGAGACTTTGTTGCTTCACCTGGGATATGAACCTGAGACCTTCCGCATGCTAGGCGGCAACCAAACTCCTGCGCTACGCAGACTCAGCAAAACTACTTGTCTTTGTTTTTTTTGTGTGTATTGGCTCTGCATAGGATTGCAAATGGAATTCAGGTGTGAATGATGAGGACAGGTGAAATTGATTGAGGACAGCATTGAAATGCAGTCGCTTTGAACCTTGAAAAGACACATCTAAGCATCATGGAAAGTGAATTTCAGAAACTCTAACTTTCAACCCTAAAGAAATACTTCAATGTTGGTGAGGTGCTTACTGTTTGTGTTTCTTTACTGACTACTGGTGAATACCTATATGGTACTTATTTATTTATTTATTTATTTGTTCATTTCAATGTGTCTTTTTTTAAAATGACTGGCTGGAACTTAATTTCCCTCTTTTGAATTTGGCACATTGGGCTTGATCATCACCAAAGTATCGCTATGACCACAATACATTTGTGTTCTGTTTTGAATTTCGCATGTTGGGCTAGGGCCATCACGCATGAGTGACTATGACAATGAGGAAACTATTGTGAAGTTGACTATGGCATTTTGTACACATGATTTTTGGGTCAACTCGTCAAAGCAGACACACTTGTTTCTTCTTACCTTGGAAGATTTGGCCACTGAGAAGGTGAGTGCCGGAGACGGGTATTGAACCTGGTCTTCGCTTTGCGCTCCTAGGCCTGAGCTCACTGAGCTAATGGGCCTACAATGTCTTTCTCTTTCAGTCACCTACTCAAGGTGGTAAGGAATAGGTCCCAAGCCAGGTACAGATTTCATAGCAAAATTAAAGCATTTTGGCAAAGTGTTGACCAGCGAAATTTTGTACACTTGCTTGAACTGACTTGATCATTAATCACATTAAATTTGGTATTGATTGGTCAATGTTTATCAAGGTGGTCTAACTTTATTGCACTATAATATTAATATGGATCGGCATATGAAAATTTCACTTGATAATATTTATGAGGCTTGATCTGAAGATGATCTGTATAAGTTTTAATATGACCAATTTTGAGGCCTGTGATAGTTTACTTTCACTTTGGCTTTTCAGTGAATTTGTGAAAAAACTAAATATTTTTTGACATTAATGGTATTTCAGAAAAGATGCTATTGGATGTAGAGATTAATGTGATCTAAGAATTTGGAGTCTAGGTCAATGTGATCTTGAGATATGGGTTGAAATGGAAATTGCTTTATTATAGCGCCACCTATGGATGCAGTACCTCAGAAATGGGTCTCTGAGTAGTGAGGGCAATTTGGGACCAGACCCTAAAGTTTCATGTTCCTGGGACTTATGGTTTAGGCTCCAGCATGACTTTTAGCGGAGAAAAATAATAATAATAAAAAACGGAACAGAAACAATAGGGTTCCGCGCAGCTTCGCTGCTTGGACCCCTAATAAGAAGAAAAGGTAGAAACACTAAGGGTGCCCCGCAGCTGCGCTGCTTGGCCCCCAATAATAAGAAGAAAAGGTAGAAACACTAAGGGTGCCCCGCAGCTGCGCTGCTTGGCCCCCAATAATAATAATAATAATAAACAGAACAAAAACAATAGGGTTCCGCGCAGCTATGCTGCTTGGACCCCTAATAAACAGAACAAAAACAATAGGGTTCCGCGCAGCTATGCTGCTTGGACCCCTAATAATAATAATACTAACAATAATAATTGGTCTAACCCATTTTGTAGAATGTAGTTGATACTTAGAGAACTGTAATCCCCCATCATCTGACAAAAACACCGTTTGATCGTCAACATGGCTTCCCGACGTGAAGAGCAGAACAGTAGTAGTACGCGCCTGTGAATAAAAAAGAAATCATTTTTTTTTTTTTTTTTGACATGAAAAAGGTGAAAATTATGTTTTTGCATACAAACAAAAAGCCACTTACCTTGCAAATACAGCAATGCATAGCCGAGATATCATTCACATACTCTCCAACTCCTTAATAAGACATAAATGTGCAATTTTAAATTCATATAGTTATATGCTGCAAGCAACAGCACGGTGGAGGAAGGCCATTTCTGTTAAGGCTCTGCCTTTAATTACAGTTCAAGTACTTAAAGTTATTGTACAGTGCTTAATTTAGTACAAGAATTACCAGCAACACTGTATTTATCTATTTTATGTTTATTTCATTCTTGTCTTTTACTGCATCTTTACTGTGTGCACACCTTATAAAACCATTTATACATTGTTTTAGGTATACTTGTGCCAACAAGCAAGATTTAAGTTAACCCCCTCTTTCTATAACCAGCGGCCAATGTACAATGTTTGTCTCTTGTTTCCCTTTTTATCATTACTTTGTTACGATTGTACGCTGGTACCTTCGCGATCTACTTGAACTGCGCAGATGATCGACTGGTTGGACACCCCTGCGCAGTTCAGGTAGATTGCGAAGAAAAAAAGAGGCTTGCATATTCCGGTTTCATTTCCCTTGGTTTTGGCATTCACATCTGCGATTGACATAAACGCGATCGATACAACTGCTGCAAACCAATGCCTAACTTGCAATACGTAGAGTCTTAGTAATCTGTCTTGTAAAGTGAGGTAAACAAAGTATTAATGTAAAAAGTTTGATATGCGCGGAGCCGGTACAATGAGGGCTGTTTCTGAAGGTAGGCAGCAAATCTACTGCGGAATGACGTGAGACGGTAGCCTAGGTCAAGGTCAAGTCATCGTCAAAATTTTGAGCTTTCAGTGTGGCTGCTTTATAATATAGGCCTATGACATAATGTAAAGAACTGACGGAGCAGTTTAATGAGAGTAACATTACAACAAAAAGGCCATTTCATGGTAGATTTGAAGCAAGGGGCAGTGTGCAGATCTGCAGAAAAGTGCGCCTGGGATTCAAGTTTTTTGTTTTGGTAAATAATGTGGTTGATCTTTTCGACCTTGTCATCTCAAAAGTAGCTCGCAAGCTGAAAAAGGTTGGGCACCCCTGCTGTACACTGATGTTTCCTTTTTGATGTGATTACTAAGGCCTCGTTCAGATTGGCATCAAAAATCAGATTTTTTGCATGTTATATCCAGATTGTATCTAGAATTGATTTTGGGTAATCTGAACAGCAAAAAAAACACATGAATTCGGATTTTTCCGAATCTGTTACGCCCTACATACCCATGTGGTGTCAATTGCGATTCATATCGGATATGCTGCGATCTGAACAGCTTTTCCACATTGATAAGATTTCACCGTGTCACTTGCATCATTTGTCACTTTTTACTTGTAGCTGTGTGCTACGGCCCCACTTAAATATCTGAGAGAGAAAGAATCTACATTCTACCCTCTGCGCTTTTGTTTATTATGATGCGTTAGCATACCATACCATAGTAACCCACATGGGATATGACAGGTGATTAGCGGACATGGAGATCAGATATGAGCGGTTTCACAAGCAATGTGAACTGCGGTTTTGGACTGCAGTCTGAACATAGCTTTAGTGCGTTCATCTGGAGCAAACGTAGACCCAAATTAAAAATGGGCACTTTACAAATGTTGAGTTCTGATGGTGGGTTGGATCTCCCAAATCTCAGAAAGTAACGTTACTGAATATGTGCTCATGTGCGATATATTTATGACTGGTTCTGTGGGAGTCACACATCTGTCTGGCTAGATGTAGAAGGGTCAATGACGTATGAGGTATTTCAAGGGGCCAATTTTAAAATATCAAAACCAAGAACTTCTGTTGCAGTTATTCTATCATTAAGAAAGTCTTGTACACAAAAAATCATGCTACATTTTTAATTTTTATAATTTTAGTGCTTTTTAAAGAAAATAAGCTGGTCATGACCTTAGAAAACGTCATTTGGCGCAACCATAAATTATCTTAGGTATTGGTTGAACATGTTATCATAATAGGTCAAAGACAGATGCATATAAGCAAAATAATGCATGTAAGAAAGGTGTAGGAAGACTGAATTGCAATTTCTATAGCACTGGGTGTATAGTTTTCCCAAACAAGATTGTTCTATGTTCACATTTAGCTTTTTTAGTGCTGTAGTGCTGTCTTTTCCTTTCTGTAGCACAATGACATAGTTTGTCAACAAATTACAATACAAACAATAGCAGCGTAATTTTTAACCTTCTCCAGTCGCTTCGAACAATCTCTTACATACACTAAGGTGTCATTTACAATTTACAATACTTATTGCCAAAATGTTATAGTTTACACAAGGTTTATAACCATAGTTTACACCAGAAAACTCCTCATGTGTGCACTATTACATTGACAACATGACTAATCAATTTGACTGTTATATTCACACATGATGACACAAGAACTTTTCCCTCTGATGGACTGACATGTCTATTGACACAGATATTTAATTTTGAGAGATGAATTAAGGATAAGGCTAGAAACTTGCTTCTGCAGTCAATCCATGGTGTTTTGCCATTTGTCCGAATTGTTTTGAGAAATGCATTTACTGTTTTGCAAAAAGTAAGGATGATTCGAGAATTGTACCAAAGTGACTGAGAAAAACTGTAATAAGGCAACTGTTTGTTGTTATTGCACTGCCTTCTGTTTCCAAGTTCTTGCCAGATGCAAAACCCTTAAAGTACTTGAAATGTTTATTTCATTTGTTTTTTTGAAATTATTAGTATAATTTAAAAAAATATTAATTTTGCACATTTCTGAGATTTGAATCTGTGTGTCTAGAAAATGGCATATTAGATATAAACCTTTAAAAAACTTTTTTGTTTCTGTTCTGCATTTGAAAAATTAACAATGAGAAACATTGAAAGTTTGTCACACGAAATGATTAAATCCAGGTGCATTAGGCTACCCATAAATTGACTGAGGTAGGCAAAATTTTACAAAGCGGAGAAGAGGTAATTTGTGTTGAAAACGTTTGTTAAATTAGGATAAGATTGTGGCTAGTCTTACAAATTGTGACGACTTGAATGTTATAAGTGTGCATTTTGTGATTCTTGTGTTTGTGTGTTTCGTCTGCCTGTTGCCTCATGCGCTGTAGGCGATTGGTGGAGTAGCCAAGGGATGGAGATGGGGGTTCATCTAAATGAGTTTTGCTTTTGACACTGTCTTTCACGTTTTTTTGAGTAAGTGTGCAGCAGTTCAGTGATCTGTAGCCTGTTGTTAAACATCAGTGAGTGCACAATAAACTGTGAGTTTGATGCAGTTTCTGAGTCTGGTGGTCTTGCATTACAAACATGCTAATTTAATTCACGGTTGAATCAATGTTGAATAAACATCTAGCGTCACTGAAATTTCAACGTCAAATCAACCAAATAGTAGCATTTATTTCAGAGTTTAATCAATGTTGAATCAACATCTAGCATCACTGAAATTTCAACGTCATTTCAACGTTAATCATGTCTGGTTGAATCAATGTTGAATCAACGCCGGTTTAGATTGAAATCACAAAGTTGTTTCAACGTAAATCTCATCGAGCGCTTTCAACGTTGAAATGGCATCGGAAATCAATGTTGTTTCAACAAATTTTCCACATTGATTCAACGGGATTTTGCTATCTGGGTTACTACAGGATTTAAACTATAATGTCAAAAAAAAAAAAAAACAATGTGTAATGCCATAAAAACCTTGAGGTTTTTTCCATTTCCTGGTAAAAGGTGTATATATGGCAGGGATATGATCAATCAGAAATATAATGCTCCATAATCCAGGACCATTTAAAAACTGAGCTGCATTAACATCTCCCATATATATCAACTGGTCCTAGGAAAAAAGAGAGGAACAATTGTATTGTATCATTAGTATAGGGCAAAATCTCTCACCTCTCAGTACATGTAAGGCAGTGTTTCTCAAACTTTTTCAGACCAAGAACCACTTTGCCCAAAAAATGTGTTTTCAGGGACCATCTGCCCTCACACCCCCTCACCAAGTCACATGCTGCTACCCCCCCAGCAAAATGTGGTTGAAAAGACATTGAAAAGGCGTCTTTTCATTACATCTAAATAACATTCCATTTAGTTGAAAAGACGCATTTTCTTGTCTTCTAATCAATGTTCCATTTTGGTTGAAAAGTGAAAGGTTATACAACGTCTTTTTCTTGTTGTTGAAAAGACCTCTTCTCATGTCATCTATACAACATTCTATTTTGGTTGAAAAGTGAAAGGTTATACAACAACTTTTTCTGCTTGTTTAAAAGATGTCCCTCAAAAGCCGACTTTTCAGCATCTACATTTTGTTGAAGCCACGTCTGTCCAGTGGCTTTTTCGGTTAGTTGAAAAGACGTCCCTTGAAAGCCGTCTTTCAGCCTCTATATTTGGTTGAAGCCACGTTTGTCCAACATCTTTTGCTGGTCATTGATAAGATGTCCCTTTGAAAGCCGTCTTTTCAGCGTCTACATTTGGTTGAAGCCACGTTTGTTCAACATCTTTTGCTGGTCATTGAAAAGATGTCCCTTTGAAAGCCATCTTTTCAGCGTCTACATTTGGTTGAAGCCACGTTTGTCCAACGTCATTTGCTGGTCATTGAAAAGACTTTCCTTTGAAAGCCTTCTTTTCAGCGTCTACATTTGATTGAAGCCACGTTTGTCCAACATCATTTGCTGGTCGTTGAAAAGATGTCCTTTGAAAGCTGTCTTTTCAGTGTCTACATTTGGTTTAAGCTACGCTTGGCCAACGTCATTTGCTGGTCGTTGAAAACAGTGGCCCCTCCAAGCGTACGGCTGTACGCACTGTGCATAGCTTCGGAGAGAGAGAGAGAGAGAGAGAGAGACGCGCAAGCGAGAATCGGGCGGAGAGATTTGTCATTTGTCATGAGATTTGTCAAGTTCTGAAGTAGCCTACTGAAATGTTTTAAATGTGTCAATAGGCAAATTTATTTTTAGGAGTTAATAGGCTTGCATGGCCGTAGGCTACTTATCGACGACATGATGTGATTTCACTCTAGGCTACTCTATTTGTGATTAATGTTTTCATGTAGGCTATTCGCCTATTTTCTTTTGTTTGAAAGCTCGAGAAAAGCGAAAGGGGCTAGCCTTTTTGGCGAGTGCCCATGCCACACAGATATCACTCTAGGCTATGTAATATAATAGTAATGTAGTGGGCACCCTTCTTTCGCGCGCCAGTGGAAGGGAAAAGGCTGGGGCAGAGGCCCTGTCCCTACACCGGGCAGCTATAGTGCAAGAAGTTGGTGAAGTCTAAACCACGCCAGTAATTCCTTCTAAATAAGCATACTTCATTCATAATATTGTTAATCCAACCCGACAATATCACAAACAATTTCCTGGGTTGTGCGAAATCTTCGCTTGCCTTAAAAACAACAGCATCGAAGCGCTTAGACCTAATTGATGCATGCATGATGTGTCCTCTACCTTCAACAGGATAGGCTGGTCACAAACCCAAATGAACTCTCCTATGCGAATGTGAGAACCAGGAGTCTCCATTTTTCCAAGACACGTCCTTGCCATATAATGACAGGTTAAAAAAAAAAGTTGGTGCTCCCCATCAAGTAACGCAGTGCCGTGTGTGTGTGTGAATGCAACAAAAGTTCACTGTCGAGTTTATCGTTCAGCTAGATAATGTTCATGTTAGTCAATTTTAAAATTCAATTTCAAGTTCACGTTGTATAAGTAGTTTTTACAGAAGAACAGCTGACGCACGCACATATTTTTTTTTTTTTTTTGCGGGGGGGGGCGCTATTTTTGCGTACCCTACAATTCAATCCTGCAGGCGCCCCTGGTTGAAAAGACATCTTATTAAAATGGTCTTTTCAGAATCTATGTTTTGTTGAAACCACGTCTGTCGAACGTCATTTTCTGGTCATTGAAAAGACGTCCTATAAAAGCCGTCTTCTCAACATCTATATTTGGTTGAGACGCCTGTTCCAACGCCTTTTTCTGGTCTTTGAAAAGACGTGATTTAAAAGAGGTCTTTTCAGCGTCTATATTTGGTTGAAGTCACATTTATACAGCGTCTTTTTCTGGTCGTTGAAAAGACGTGCTTTGAAAGCAGTCCTTTCAGCATCTATATTTGGTTGAAACCACATCTGTTAAGCATCTTTCTTTGGTTGTTGAAAAAACGTCTTAACTTATTTTACACTGTCATGTTGCTATTTTTCATTAGTTCATAAGCCTATATTTTTGAAAATGTGCATTGTGTATTTTCAATTTTTATATTATAAGCTCATCTATAAGATGATAATCTATTAGACAAAAATAGAAAGGCTCTTATAAATGAATAATTCAAACAAAAAATTACATAAATTATTTTATTTTTCATCATTAACACATTTTTGTAAATGAATACATCCATATGTTTTTATTCATTTATTTTATTGCTTGTTGTAGTCTCCACCACCGGTCTGGGGCATGTTTCAAATGGTCTGCCAAGTTCGGTTCGTGGTTGTGCCACTCCACTTCTTCACAGCATCTGGAATGACAAGCAAACCATTTTCATTTGATTAGGGGTGCCATTTATAACACTGCAGTGGCAATGTTGCCCAAAAAAAACACACACGTTCTTTTCAAAACTAAAATGGTCAAGTTATCATGCTGGATAGGTAGAGCCATCACCTTTTCTGCATTTCCTTGTTCTGTTCAAGAGATATGCTTAAAAATACTTTTCGGTAATGGTGGAAATAAAAATGGCCGCCATAAGCCATTTTTGCAATGGCTCCATTTCTGAAATTGTTCAGGGCACCAAACTGTACAAGTGTACCAAATTTCACACTTTTATGAAAAAGTGAACATTTCACCTATATTTTGTCACATACAGTACAGTATCATCTGGACTAGTACGTCATAGTTGATCAAACAATACAAACAAACCGGTAATGTTAGCCACCTCATTGTTCATTGCTAAGTTAAGTTAATGCTAAGTAACTATTAGTACAATGTAGCATTTCAATTTAGCCTAATGTAGCATTTCAATCTAATGACTTACCTTTGTCATTTTTGATGTATTAGTATAATAGAGGGCCATGTTTGTGTTTGTCAGTCAAGTGAATGACAATGTTGCAGTCCGTCAACCAAACAAGCCAAAAATGGAATTGTGCCTTTTAAAGCCAATTCTTCTTCTCTGATTTATTGGCAGATCACATATCTTTGGTGCATATACCGCCACCTACTATACAGGAGTGTATACAGGGACTTAGACTATGAATGGGGGTAAAAGGATCCTGAAACAATTGGCTACATAATAATTGGTCTGAAATGGATGTCCAGTAGACATTTTTATTTGGTTGGTTGAAATGAAGTCTGAAATTGACATCCAGTAGACATCTTTATTTGGTTGGTTGAAATGTGGTCTAAAATTGACCTCCAGAAGACATCTTTATTTGGTTGGTTGATAGGTAGTCTGAAATTGACGTGTAGTAGACGTCTTTATTTGGTTGGTTGAAATGTGGTCGGAAATGGATGTCCAGCAAACCTCTTTATTTGGTTGGTTGATAGGTGGTCTGTAATGGACATCCAGTAGACATCTTTATGTGGTTGGTTTAAATGTGGTCTGATAGGGATGTCCAGTAGATATCTTTACGGGCGCGATGCTAGCTGTTCAAATATGATTCAAGCAACTATGCTAGGCTAGAGCTGCAAGTCGTATCGCCAGGCTCGGAGAACGGCTTGATGAACAGAAAAAAGGTAAAACTCAATTTCTTAACTTTATTTCCACGAATGGTGGCCTCACGCTTTAACAATTGACATTTTTTATAAGTGTGTGACTAGGGCTAGGTGATATGGCAAAAAAAGTTATCACGATTTATTTTCCCATATTGAACAATCTCGATTTTTATCACAATCATGATTGATATAACATAACCCCCCCCCATTTGCCACAAAGTAGCTAACAGGACAAACAAATTCTAACAAAAACATAACCTTCTTGGCATTGGTAATTAATGATGGTGTCTCAGGAATAAAGTAAGAAATTGGCAAACTCACAGATCCAGTATAGTCCAAGAGAAAGAGCTTATTCTCAAATAACTGCTCTGCAAGGGTTGTAAAGTCCCTAAAACACGAAAAAAAATAAATGAAAAGCAAATATAGTCAAAAACCAAGCGAAAGAGTTATGGTGGCTACAGACCAAAGATCCGCGGCAAGACAGGCTGCAACGGCTTGCAACAACCTGCGACTATCGATTCAAACTGCCACAATTACCATATCTAACTGTCTAATCTCATTGTGGAAAGCAGTCAAAATAGAAACAAATACATCTTACCCTAGAAAAAGGACTGTCCGGCTGTTACATGGATTCCTAACAATCACGTTACCCCTACTCGAATAAAGCTAAAGGATACAATGTTTATTTGTCACATGCATATAGTTTCTGGGTAAAATATAAAGTATTACAAAAGCATTTTCTCATTTTATTTAGAGGTAATAAGAAGTGGATGCTTCAAAAAATGAGACCTACCCATACGATACGTGAAGTCTGTGATTCCTCTTCATATGCTTTCTCCAGTATAGCAAACTTATCTGAGTAGGAACTAAAATAAAAATGTTTACAAATATGAGCCTATAATGGTTGGACAGAAAGATGGGATTACAGTGCAGCAGTGGTTCTCAAACTTTTTCTGTCATTCCCCACTTTGGAAGGCAGAGAATTTTCCCGCCCCACCTGCCTTGAGATATTTCACTATATTTCGAGTGGGTAGGCCTGTAGATGGGTGTAGAGCAGGATATAGGATGTAAGAATTTTCATGGTACTAATTCAAAACCAAATTTCTCTCATACACTGCATCAACAACTAGGCCTAGCAGATACCCATACGAAAAAGATTTATATGAAACTTACATTTTTCCTACAAGTTGTATAAGAATCTTATATGTATTTTATAGGGGACTCAAAGCTCATACAAAATCCATATAAAATGCACATACTGTGAAACTTCATTTTACAATGTTTTTGTTATGTTGTGTGAGGGATCAAGCAGCAGGCACGAGACACAGATTTAAAAGATTCACAAAACTGGGTTTATTTTCCCCAAATAATAGTAATATTACAACTGAATGAAATAAACATAAAGTTCAAATCAGAACTAAAGCATAATAACTAAACACTCCACATCAGCGTCTCATCATGATCTCCCTTTTGGTCTCTCCTCCATTAACACAAAGGAGAAATTTAAATACAAAAGGATCAAACCATAATTAATTAAAAAGGGAAAATTACCAAATCAATCAACACAAAAACATTATAAAGTTACTCTAAAGACAAACATGAATTTCTACAGAAACAAATAGACAATGTAAACACAAAAACAAATGAACACACAAAATGGCTAAATACAAACAAAGACAGAAAGAAGCAAGAAACTCTGCATCCCCCATGACAAGGAGAGCAGTTGGAACATGCTAAAGTCTTTATAAGCTTGCGGAACCTTTCAGCCCGTCTTGACACTTGGACGTTTTACCCGGACGGGATACGCAGACGGACACTGCTTTTCAGACCGCATGGCTAATGGAGGTGATAACAAACAAACAAACTTAACTTTAAGAGAAAATAATCAACTCAAATGCGTGCACTCAATTGTGTGATTATAAACTGTAAAAATAAAGTATGTTATATGAAATCAAAGACTGTGTATTTTTACTTGGTTAAGTGTAAATGTGTGTTGCATATGAAAACATGAGTGCATGAGTAACTGAACAAAATACAAATGAATGTACAAGATGGGGAAACCAACCAGTCTTTAAAGTGTTCAAAATGTGTGGACGCGGCTGCGTCCATCACATGTTGTATAAGAATCTTACAAACATGGAGTTTATAGGGGACTCAGGCCACATACAAAATCCATATAAAATCCATATAATGTGAAACATACAACTTTGCACCATGTAAGAATTGTATATGACAAGTCCCATGTGAAAAAGATTTATCTAAACTTTACAATGTTTTAGGCCTATATGTTCCATAAGAAACTCAGGGTGTGTAGGGCAGTCAAACCACATGCGAAATGCTTGCAATGTTTCTATATGCTTATGTTTTATGTGATTCACACATTGGTGAAATTAAAGGGATACTTTAACTTTTTATGAAAATTGGAAATTTATCCTCTTCCCTGAAGTTACATATGTGGGTAAAATCATTTTAGTCTGGCAATCCAAATTTTAGCTTTAGCTTAGCATAGGCACTGGGATGTAATGTAGCCAAAGAGTTGCTAGCTGGCTACTTTACATTCTAGTACCTATGCTAAGCTGAAACGCATGCACTAGGAACGAAATGCTTTTACCCACATATGTAAGTTAGAGAAGAGGATGAATTACTCATTTTCATAAAAAGGTGAAATATTCCTTTAATTTCACCAATGTGTGAATCACATAAAACAGAAACATTGTAGTTTAAATAAAACTTTTCCATATGAGAAGTTATAAGCTTCATATACTGTATGCAATGTATTTTGCATGTATTTTCACATTATATGCATTTTATACGGATTTTGTATGACCTTTGAGTCCCCTTTATAATACATATAAGATTCTTATAAGGATATCAATAGGATATTGACATCAGCTATTAGGCCACTGACACTTCACAAATTCACATATTAAAAACATATTTGTGGAGGCGCCGTGGCTCAGTGGCTAGAGTGTCAGACCATTACCCCGAGGTCATTTCCCGATCCCACCCTATCTCTCTCTCTCCCACTTATTTCCTGTCATCTCTACTCTGTCCTATCTAATAAAAAGCCCCCAAAATATCTTAAAAAACATATGTTTTATATCATTCTTTATACATGGGGATGCCATGGTAGGTGTTGTTGCCACATTTTGTGTCGGACAGCTGTGGTCTAGTGGTTAAGGCTTAAGACTTGTAACTATAAGGCTGACAGTTCGATTCCCGTCCAATGCGTCATCTAAACAGTCAATTAGTAGGCCTACTCTCCAGCATGCAGCCCACTGTACCAGTTCAGTATAGGTAACTTCACTGTCTCCTGTGTCTCACCAATTCCATGTGGGTTAATTATATTGTTATCAAAATATAAAGCCTGCATAGTTTTATAAATTCCATGTATGTTTCATACACAAACCTATATATGAAATTTGTATGTCTCATATACTGAAACTTAATGTTCCTTATAATTTACTTATTGAAATCATATATATTGTGCGCTTCATTCATATATGACTTAAATGAGAAACTGGCCACTTTTGTAGTATGTGCCATATAAGATTTGGATAGTAATATATTAGGGGTGGAACGGTACAAAAAACTCACGGTTCGGTATGTACCTCGGTATGGACCCCACGGTTCGGTACAGTGCAGAAAAAAAAGACATGACCAAAAGGCTATCCTCAAAGGCAGCTTTTTATTATTTAAATACCCAGCTGAGATAGCCGCAATTTTCTGTTAAACAAGTGAACAAACACCACATTGTCAAACAGTAATTATAATATAATACAATAATAATTTATTTTTGAACCAATCACCTGGATGCAGCCATTATTATTATAATTATTATTATTGTATTATACTATAATTACTATTACTATTATTAAATTATTATTATTAACAGATGGGGTTTGAAAAGGCATTGCAATTACTGTCTACCTGCAATACTAAAAAACGCCTGCAGGTGGCCGTGTCAATATTGCAACGTAATACCAGAGAAATTTTAATAAACGGGCTCTGGTAATACTAGGCTACTGCCCATCCACATACAGTATTTGTGATGAGGTTGAAAAATTATTATACACTGACTATAAATGGTATTCCGTAGTGAGTGCAATTGAATGTGCAACCTTTAATTCCTGTTCCACAATTTCTCTTGTTCTCCTATAGCCTACAAGGTTGCCACTACAGATTCCCTATGCTGCAGGAAGGAGGACTGTAGCGAGGTTCGAGCACATGCAATAGATATCTGAATCCTGCCTCTTCTACTGTGGAATATGGTCGCATAGCAGACAGGGCCGTAGTTACCATTGAGGACACCGAGGTCATGACCTCGGTATTTGTTTTCACGAGTTGATGAAGATTTGATAAGGCCTGAATCAAATCTACCGTTTTTCACATCTAACGTCTTAAAAAAAAAAGAATGTTAAACATCACGTAAGGGCACCTGCCTATTTCTTAAAACAAGACAGAATGTTGTCAAGAAATCGCGAAGGGTGTGCTATTAATAGAATAAGCGCTTTGAATGCGATATTACTGGAATTAATTTATGCTCAAACCCGAGACTGTCACAAATAGCCTAAATGCGCTGCTGGCATTTATTTGGAGACTTGAGGATATGATGCGTTTACGGACCAATCAGAGCTTGCAGATGGCAGTGGTTAAATGAGTCCAAAAGAAAACTCAAATAACAGTTCCGCGTCCAGATCAATATTTAACTTCCGAACCGTGACCCCCGTACCGTGATCGCAGAGAGACGTCTCGCGCCCCACATGTCATGAGTCTGCACCCCACTAGTGGGGCCCGCCACACAATTTGAGAAACACTGCAGTACAGTGTGCATTAAAGAACTATCTATTATCTATCCGTCCTATGCATACAGTGGCCAGAGAAAGAAGCCTGTCTGCGATTTGCCTAATAATGGCTGTGACATCCAAAATAATGCTTAGTTTACACATACCCGGGTCCTCATGACACCGGTTATATTCTTCTCCCCCGAGTAAGAAAACAATCGCATTTACACAAACATCAAAAACGGCTAACAAAGGCGGTGACAATTAACCACCACTTCAAAGTTTTATCAAAGATCTTTCAAGGGAGAAACATAATGGCAGATGCTGATCTATGGGCGCAAACGTGAAGGGCCCTATCATGCCGACGGCGCACCATGCGTTAAATTTGTGTGAGCGCATGGTTCGTTTTTCTGTCAAGTAATTTGCGTTGTCTAATTAGTAAACGACTTTGCATCTTCGAGGGTGTGTCGAAGGTGTGGCTTGGCGCAAAGTGCAACAAATGCTATACAGACGCAGAAAAGGATCCGCCACTGACTGGGGAAAACCTGGTCATTCGTCAGTCACGCATTCCTGAAATGGTATTTTATGGGCGCACAATACAATAGGTAATGCAGTCCCCGTTTCAGCGCAAAGTGCAACAAATGCTATACAGACGCAGAAAAGGATCCGCCACTGACTGGGGAAAACCTGGTCATTCGTCAGTCACGCATTCCTGAAATGGTATTTTATGGGCGCACAATACAATAGGTAATGCAGTCCCCGTGTCAGCATAACAAAGAAGGCCACAACAATGATTATTACAATCGGAAAATCATTATGATGTCCAGGAAGATGTGGTTAATCACAATTTATTAGCCTGCAACAGAAAACGCGCGAGGATATAAGAAGGGGGACGTTAAATGGAAAAGCAAGTTTACTTTCGCTTTCGAATGAATATTCTGAGATATCTATCAGAACTAAATCAGCTTCCTTCATGTCTTGTGCAGCCAGTAGACATCATTACCAGAGCCGTTACGGCTTTGACTATTCCTAGACCCGACGTGTGAATTTGCTAGCTCTTCAATATTTTAATTTCTTTAAATGCACAAGGAGGAGATCAGCTGGTGTGATAGCAATTCACCAGCGCTTTGCGCTCTTCGTTCTTAAAGGCAATGAGAGATTGATCTGTAATTGGTGATTGTCTGCGTTACACCCATGACACACCCATTATTAATTAGGCATCCTTTCCTAAGTCCAACCTTTTTGAACTTTGGGCCAGCGCGAAGTTCATTTTCTGCGCTGTAAAAATAGCAAAATGCCGCTGGCACACACCCAAAACCATATGCGCCATCCGTCAAACAACATTTGACATTGTGTCGTCTAAATAGGGCCCGAAGTGTTTCGGTCTTCTTAACCAGGGGTGTCACATTACGTCATAGTATTAACTTTATTTTTTAAGAAATTATAGAATGATATTGAAGTTATGTTAATATTATGTCAATATTTTGGCCTTTGTGGGATTTTGGGGGGGGATTAGGTTATCTAAATATTTTTGGAAAGGTTAGGCTATTATCTAAGGAATCAGAAAATCAATGTTTGCATTTGCTCAGATGTCTATTGATACTTATCAGCTGATGTCATAGACGTTCGATAAAACGTTCTATAAGCTCATTCCGCCATTTTGGGTCCCAGGCTGGGTACCACTGACCTATTAGAATGCATAGGTTTGAATAGCCTACTAACTTGTTTCCTCACTACTAGTCATTTAAAAATGATGCCCTCTGTAGCTGCTTTTACACTGCCACACTGCCCGCTATTAACATAGCACTTTAGGGAGTCGGTTGTTCTTTCACACTGCCGACGCGGTGACGTGACTGGCCGGGCTCAGATCCGGAGGGAGTTATAGGGCCTACCATTGAGAAGTATTTTCATAGCAGAAATGACCATTTAAACACATGAGGGAAAAACGTTTTTGCATTTGCAACCAATTGTGATACCTAACGTTAGCTGCATTGCATTTAAACACCGAAGGGAAATTGTTAAGACAACAGATGTAAAGTTATGCCTGGCACCCAAGCAAAGTTCTGCATTGTGGATAAACTCATCAGTCCTTTGCAATGGATTTAGCAGTTTACACGGAAAGGTAGGATTGCCAATTTCTACTGCTACTTCTGCTACGATTGCTACAGCTAACAAAATTGGGTGCAACTGAGCTTGTCACGTAGGCTACGTAGCCCTGTCAAAGTTAGCTGCCACAGTTTTGGGTGGTCTAAACAGCGTGTCATGACTGAAAGTGTCATGAATGAAAATATTTCACTTGTATTCTGTGATTCGCAAGTCATCTGTTTCGTTTAGTCCCCTTGCATTTATTTGGTTGCATGACAGGTTAGCTTTTCTCTTCTTTTCTGTGAACTGTCTCGATTGCAAGTCACACCATGGTTAGTGTACACTCTGAAGTTGGGGTTCTGATACATTGCACAGTGAATCAGGTTTGTGATCACGTTTGTTTAGCTTCTCTTGTTGCTTGTTACTGGCTAGTTTAATGTTGAGATTATGTGAGGTTAAACGTTATTTCGTCTGCCATGGTGGTCGGTAAAAATTTACGTCAGTTTAGCTTAATGTTAGGCTAAGTCACCTGCCTAACCTGCCAAACTTAAAACACGTAGGTCTACCTGCAGGTTATCATTCATATTAGACTAAACCTAACGTTAGCATAACCAGCCCAACATTGCACCCGGCTCGGTAATGATGCAAAATTGTTGTGTTGAAGTCTTGTATTTTTGAAGCAAGTACTGCTCTGAGTACCGCTCTGCTATTCAAACTCAATGCTTTCGAATAGGTCTTTGGCAACATTCGGTACTCAACATGGGTGCTCTACCAAATAGAATGTCAATAGAACGCACTGACGTCGCCAACTGATAAGTATCAATACGGTGGCCATATTGAAGTTTAAAATATGGTCAATATAAAACAATATGCCTACATCTCAATAGGCCTTTTTTTTTTTTTTTTTTTTTTACTTTATACAGTTAAAGTATCCTACAAAAGTAGCATTTTTTGTATTAGAAGTTTTTCTGTAAATTAATTTTAGTATGCAAATGAGCTATACTGTACCCATATTACTAATAGTAATGGTTGTATTCATGGGTAGTGAAGAGATGAGGAGGTTGGGACCTGTCTCAATATTATATGACACCCTGTGGGAGTATGCTCTCAGGAAAGGTGTACTATACAGGGTAGATCAGTTTTCTTCTTAGTGTCTTAGGTCCAAATGCATTGGCTATACGCCAAAATCACCAGAACAAGTGATCTATAAATGGAAATCAAAGGGAGGAGGGGGATGGAACCTGTCTTAATTTATGTTTTCTGATATCCTGAGGCCTGCTGCTTTCAAAAAAGGTATGATTTATCAAGGTTGACTACTTTTTCCTATATTCCATAAGCACTTCTGTATGAAAAACGCACATTTTCCCCCAAAATAGGCATAAGCCAGAAAATAAGGAGGGGGGTGGGAGGTGGAAAAAAAAAACTTATAGGTGCAATTCTGAGGGCATAAGCTCTTTAAAAAATATATGGTTTATGGGGTCTAATGTTTCCCCTTAATGCCACTGGCATAAATGTCATCAAAATGCCTTTTTTTAATCACATTTCTTAATTTTGGGCTTTATTGTAATGAGGAGGGTGGGGCATGCCTTACTGTCACACCTTGCCATGTTATTTTACATCCTGAGGGGTGTAAGCTTTCAGAAAATATATGGGATGTGGGGTGAATTAGTTTCCCCTTCATGCTTCAGAGATAAAAATGTAGTTGTGCCTATTTTCCCTCAAAATCCACAACCAATCCCATTGATTTTAATAGGAATTTAACATTATTCCCATATATTCCTTCACACACAACACATCTGGGCAAATGCAAACATGGATTTTCTAACTCCGTATGTAATTACCTTTCCAAAAATGAATGATTTACATAATCTCCAAAACATTCCGATAAAATTACATAAGGAACTGGACTATGGTGTGCGCATATGTGTTTCAAAGAATGTTTGTGAACTATGCAATTCATAGTAAAAACATGCTAGTTGCTGATACTAACGTCAGGTTTATCTAGCAACTAGCATGTTACTACTGATGAATTGAAGTGCTGTAAATGGGTTTGGGAATGGGTGCGTAAATTGGTGTCAAATGAGTTTGATGGAAAGAGCCTGGCGAAGGTAGGCTACGTTAAAAGAAAAAAGATTTATGGATTAACTAACGTACACTAAAGACGTACACTACACGTACACTAAAGATGTTTTTTAAGTGCATATGGCAGGTTAACATTTACTTTTGATATGCTGTAAAGAGATTCACAATGACCTGAATTTCATTAAAAATAAAATTTAAATAACATAAACAGCCATTTTTTAACTGACTTAATGAACATTCCAAAATAGAATCATAGGTCACACAGGGGAGACGGTGAAAATTTCTGGTAGAGAATAATTGATTATCATAGTATCTTTGAGACATCGTTTGGGCAAAAAACATAGCCTAAACTCATATGCATTCCTATGAATTGTAATTGGGTCAAAGACGTGACGCTTGCTTTTTCTGTCCGACTGATTTTTTTTACCAATTAATAAAATTATAACATGTATGTCTACCACTTCCCTTATACATATGTCCACTTTTATTTCTTTAAAAATAATTGGCTATTGGCCATTTTCTGCCATCTGAAGTATGAAAACATCATGTGGGGCGACCGTCCGGCCTTGACTTTTATGTGGACAACTGGATTTAAATCAAACTAAAATAATTAAAATATAATCCTTAACCTATTTGGCATAATTTTAAACTTGTTTTTCATTGATTATCAAAGTTATGAAACATTTGAACACACATTTCAATCATAATAAACAAACAAATCTTGTCCGGAGATGTTCATTGTCTGAAATATCATTTGGGGCGACCATCAAAAAAATAGAAATAAGGGACTTTTATTTTGACAACCATCTCAAAGAGGATGTTGCATCAGCCAGCCTCATAGTGAGGATCCCACACAGAAAACAAGCAGGTGAGTAGTCACTCTCATTTTCACAAACAAATCCTGTTTTAAACTGCTACAGTGTCTCCGTCACATTTTGATATCATGTGGGGCGACCAACCTAAAACTGCAAATAATAAGTTTTATACACATTTTTTTATTTTTAATGTAAATTTGTTAGTGATGTGTGGTGAGAAGAAGCTAGCATGGGTTCTATAGCTAAGCATTAGCCTGTTATACTTGATCAAACTTGAAAACATCATCTGGGGCGACCGTGCATCATGTGGGGCGACCGCCACTGATTGCTTGAATGAAAGAAAACGCATATCCTGTATTTGTAGTTTCTGTATGCAAATGTTTTTTCATTATATGCATTTATTTGTTTTAAATAAATGTATACATTTCACCACATTTTTTTTCTAAATTTCAATAATTTCCATCCTACTTCAGAGAGAACTAAGCTTACTTCTTTTTGATTATTATTATGTTTTTATCAGATAAATGTGTGAATATTAAGCATTCATTCTACTTTTTCCAATTCCTTTTCTAACTCTGTGTATGTTTTAAATATACAACTTTTTTCTAGATGGCCCCACTAACAAGCAAGGAAAAGACTGCTCGCTACAGACAGCGGATCAATGCAGATCCTGAAGCAAGAGCGGACTATCTTGCCAGGAAAAAAGAAAGGTAAAATCTACAGTATAGTTAGTATAGTTAGTTACAGTATATTAAATGTAGTGTTTGGCCACCAGAATCAGTTATAGTATACTAATGTCATTAATTTATTATACAATAATTTGTTTCAGTTACGAGAGAAGAAAGCAAAAGGGCACAATCAAATACATGAAGTCAGATGAACTATGTGTCTGCAGAATACTGCTATGTTCAACTGTTAAATGAAATAGTAATGAAAAGACAAACATTGTATGTATGTGATTAATGGGAGGAGAATGAAATGGGAAAATGCAAAAGGAAAATGCTGTTGGTCCGTGTAACGCTTTGCAGTGCTTTGATCGATTTTTAGAATTCACATGAAAAAGATGAAAATTGGGTCCAAAACTTAAATTTTTCATTTTTCAGACAACTCAGATAATAGATAATTGGTGCTTTTTGTGTACTTCACTGTTGTTTGATGGTTGCTTTTGAGGGAGTGGATAGTTGAATTTGACACCAAAGTAAAAATGAGTCAATATTTCAATTTTCTATTTCTGCGCTGTGGTTGGACTGAACCAAGCGCGCGGAGGGATGTCTTGGTTCAGGTAGCGCCAGTTGTCTTTTGTAGAGAGAGGCCTTAGCTAGCCTGTAAATGAGATGGATAGACTTACCAAGTCAGCCCGAGACGTACAGACCTGACAGAACTACCTGGCCGTTGGCCCACCTGCAGGCTAACCTGCAAACTTTCTAATACAGAAGCCTATGAAGTTGTTGTGATTTATGTTCACTGTGGCCAAGTTGGAACACTTCGCTCTTTGCTCAATCAATCAGTAAAGAAACTGTGATGCCGAGTGTTGCCTATGCCACCTAGGCTATATTTCGTCACGATATAAAAGTAACATTTTGTTTAGACCAGGGGTCTCCACTGGTAGCTCGAGCTTCTCGCCACCTGGTCGGGGGTTACCGTGTACAGTTGCGCTGTAACCATATGCGGTTTCGGTTCAGCAGATATGTCTGCTTTGCTTTTGAAGTAGCCTAGAGGTCTTTCACGAACTTACTCTTGTCACATTGTTAATGTAGGCTACATCTGCGTCTCTGTAGGTATAGCCAAATCTGGTGCACTCTGCCAACATAACTTCTAATCAGAGAGCATTAAAGCAGTAAAGATATCAAGATTTTGTGATTGGGCTGTTATGAAATTCATTTACATTTCCTGTGACTCTTTGAGCTACTCAGGTGGCGACCAGCTCATGAGCTAGCCTACCTGTTGGAGACCCCTGGTCTAAACAAAATTTTATTCCTATATCGTCCCCAAATATATCCAAGGTGGAATAACACTCGGCATCACCGTTTCTTCACCTGACTTATTGTGCGTAAGGGCGGTGCCGGTGGAGGTGTTCTAATAGGCCACGGTAAAACATGAAAATATTAAACCATGCAACAACTTCATAGGTTTCTGTATTAGAGAGTTTGCAGGTAAGCCAGATGGTGGGCCAGTAGTTCTGTCAGGTCTGTAACGTTATGGGTCTCCAGTATATCCATCTCATTTACCCTACCTGAACCAAGACATCCCTCAGCGCGCATGGTTCAGTCCAACCACGGCGCAGAAATGGAATATTGAAATAATGACTCATTTTTACTTTGGTATCAAATTCAACTATCCACTCTTTCAAAAGCAACCGACAAACAACAATGAAATACACAAATAGCATCAATTACCTATTATCTGAGTTGTCTGATAAATGGAAAATTTAAGTTTTGAACCCAATTTTCATTTCTTCCATGTTGATTCTAAAAATGGATCAAAGCACTGCAAAGCGTTACACGGACCGCTGTTCAATGTTATGTCCAAGTTTTTAATGCATTAGTATTGAAAATATTAATATGATATGTTAGATGTCCAATGGAAAAAGGAAAATGTTGTTCAATCTGTCTGCAGAATGCTGCTATGTTCACCTGTGAAATGAAATAGTAATGATAAGGCAAACATTGTATAAGTGATTAATGAAAGGAAAATTAAAAAGGAAAATGCTGTTATTTCCAAGCGTTTAATGCAATAGTATTGAAAATGTTAATATGATATATGTGTTAAATGAAATAGAAAGGAAACTGTTAATGTTATGAAATGTGTCAAATGAAATGGATATGCTGATTCTTCATAAGATTTCATAAAATGTGTTTTAACTATCAAAATCATTGAATAGTCTTAATTGCCTGGTGTTTTTCATCATGTGGGGCGACCACGTGTCATGTGGGGTAACCAACCATATTCATTTCTGTAGTAAATTCAAACAATAATAGCTGTCCATTTTGGATTAAATATAATTCATTGGTATAACATGAATAAGTGGATACTATATCTACACATTTTAAATCAGTTTTATGGATTATATTCGTAAAAAAAAAAATTAATTTCCTTATGACGGTGACACTGCCATTATAGATAAAATGTATTTAACATCATTTGCAATAAATGAAAGGGCACATGAGTATATCATTCTTAAACAGTTCAATTAATTACTGATACTTATTAAAATATAAGTTATGTTAAGGAAATCTATTAACTCATTGACTGCCAGCCGTTTTCAGAATAGAGAGTTCCATACTGCCAGAGGTTTTGGGGAATTTTGACTGTTTTTTAAAGAGCCACAGAATATTATGTGTTACGACTACATAAACAATGAAACGACCACAAGAAAGAGCAGACTCTCTTCTTTCACCAGAAAAAAAAAGTTCGTTTCTACCCCTTTCCATTGCTTAGAAATCAGCAGGCGAACATAAGCTACTTTCTCCAAACACACCCGTTTTTTATCAAAAAAGGGAGAAAATTAGCGTTTTGTTTGACAACGTTAGTGTCTTGGATGCGCGTTTTTTTCGGTCTATTAGCACGTCAAACATCGGGAAAATCTCTTCCTTTGATAAGACCACAAAAACAACAGTAACAGGGGGCTTTTGGTAATAAAATAGACATTGTTGTAACAAGGTAAATATATGCTATTTACAGGCTGTGACAGCGAAAACTCAGTGATCAACAACTGGCTCGCAAATTCTTACCTGACCCGGAACGGTGAGCTAGCTGGGCACTGAAACAAGTCACAACTGCTATTTCCGTTTGCCCAAGGTTGATCTCCTTCATCTCCCACGATCGGAACACTACTCGAACTACTATGGCAGTGACACATACTCTGATCGAGTGTGAACTGCCTAAATTTCTCCGATTTACGTCTGCACTTTGCTAGCGGCATATTTAGCCATGTCATTAGCTTTCTCTACTTCTCCCTTGGCCATACCTATGAATCTATGCTCATCTCACATCCAAAGTGACACACTGCCACCCTCAGGATCAATTTGGAACAACAATTTTCGACGGAGAATTCTGATATTTACAGACAAGGTTCCCTAGGTCTTTCTGCAGCCCTCCCCATTAAAAACGCAGTTGACGTCTAAAGACGTCATTGGCAGTGAACGGCAGTATTTCAGTTGACGTCTAAAGACGTCATTGGCAGTCAATGAGTTAATTTTAGGAGAAATCACGGTCGCCCCAAATGACTTTTTAAGGTCGTTGCCCTATTCATTTGAGTGTAAAAGCACTAAAATATAATTATTTGAAGTTTTCACACACATGCATGTGTAGACTACATTCCAAATGTTTAGAAAATTGGCAAATATATTATTTGAAGTATTTTAAAAATGGACCTCTCAAAGGCCTTATACGTCATTGACCCAATTATGAACTTTTCTGGCATCTAACCGAGGAGGATTTGGATAAATAACTCCATCAGCAAATAATTCATTTATTGTTCAAGCAGTGAAGTGGACAGTGGACAGTCTTGGTGAGTAGGCTTGCTGAGCTAACTTAATCTATAGGTTAATTATTAAGCTATTAGTTTGCCATCACATCAGAATATACATTGAAGTTTTTAACAGAATCATGTCTGTTACGACCCAATGGTTACGACGTAGAGGACGTAATCTTCCCAAATCTACCACAGTCAAGTTAGTCTGTCTACCGCTCCATCGGCCTATTAGCCTACAGCTGAGCTCTAACTGGCTATGAATCACTCAAGCACCGTGTCCACATGACGGGACCAGATACAGTCGCTTTGCTGACTATCAGCAAGTGTATAGATTTGTCATAACGCTTTAATTGTTATTTCGTCCCCGTTCGCATTTTGCTGTCTTATCGTCATATCTCGAACTTCTTGCAATAAAGTTCAGGCTGGTTGCAGCTGGCGCGATGAAATTGCAAGTTGGCTTTGATATTCGCTGGCGAGCGCAATGAAATTGAAGTTGGCTTTGATATTAGCTGGCTAGTTGTTTGATGGGCATGGATGGATATTTTCTGCCGATTAATTTCTGAGTTAGTTGACGTGCTTTTCTGAACCTGTAGCCTGTCGTGCAAAACATTGTGATTTCTATAGTCTAGTCCATGTTTTTACCTGAGATCATTGTCAGACTACAAACAGTCGAGGCTATCGCATCTAGGCAGTGATCTTTGAAAAGACTGGTCAGCAAGTGCGTAAATTTTCCATATTGCTTTCAGCTGTTTTCATGTTACATTAGATTAGCAGTCTCATGCAGATGTTACAAGCTACTATGTTTGTCTATGAAGTAGCCCATGTTTGATAAATAGCCTATTGCATACAGACACGGTGAATTTTCTGTTGATTCATTTATGACTTGCCGTGTAGCACTTTTCTAAGCCAGTAACCCGGCGGATACCGGTACTTGTGCAAAACAGATACTCCTCGTCATGGGAACCGATTTGACCCGAGTCTGCCTGTGAAAACCGTTTTTTCCCCATTCGCGTCCATAATAAAATACAAAATGATACAAAAATGTTTCTACGTACGTTAATGAACAATATAATGTCTAAATTCACTGAAAATGAAACCTGCCACACACACTTTAAGGCTCAGTTCCATGTGTAGGGGCTCTAATAATGTTGTGACCGAGGTACCATGATGTGTCGAGACTTTAAAATATTTTTAAAATAGCGATTTGGATGCAAAGGGCAACACTGCACTATGTAGTAAATATTCCTCTTGATTGTCTAGCTACTCGCGCCATATCTTAAAACGCAGCTACTGTCGTAATTTTCATTTTGAACTAAAGTTTGACTCATATACCTGATGTATAAAAAGCTTTGACTGCTTCAACACCAGAGTTTGACATCACTGGATCGCTCTGCAGCGTTCAAATTCGCCTAACATAGCGAACGTTCGCGAACATAGGTGAACAGTTTTTGGCTAACGCCCGTGATCCACCAGCAAGCGAATTTCGCACCGCGGTACCTCTATTCATTTCAATGAGAAGCGACCGTCGCGTCTGCAAAGCATTCTGGTTAAGCGATGCGGCTAGGTGGACGCGGAAAAAGTTCAGCAATGCCCAACTATATGCAAATGAGAGCGATTTTCGCATGCGAGTATCCAATGACAGATACGCGATTGGGAGGGCTATCTTAATTCAACCACTCAACAGTAACTGTGTTTTGAAACACATCCACGAAAAAACAGATTTGCAAACATGAGCGGTGCGGTGTAATGCGAAGTGAAGGAGTTCGCTTCCCTTGCTGGTGGATCACAGCCGTAACGCCAAGTTTTTGGCTAACGTTAGCGAACGAAGGCGAACGGTCTGAGGAGGTAGTGCACCGTTAACAGTCCTGTATGCAGGATAGAAAATTTGTGCGCCCCGATAGGAAATACATCCAGTAGAGCATTGTATGTTATCAGCATGCCTCAAAGCAACTTTGTCTCACATTAATAGCCTCCTACGAGTAATTTCTACTCAGCTTGCCATTTTCGTTTACAATTTAGAACGAACATTTTAGAACATTACACGAAATCGTTCAAATTCCACTGTTAAATGCGAACATGTTTGCAGTGAACGTTCGCGTATGTTAGGTGAATTTTGAATTTGAACGTCTGGGGGAATTCCCTCACTACCCCCCTCCCCCCAAACTGTCCTTTCAGTCCACACACAGCATTGCCATCATTGTATTTTATAGTCCAGGCAAAGTAGCATTTTTCGCAGGACAAATTGTAAAAGAATTTTTTTCAGCTTGGATCATTTCTATGAGATGTCCAGAACAACATACTAAAAGTCCTAAGAAATCCTATTTGAGGAAATGTAAAAATAGTGTAGGAAAGTAAATTTCCCATTGAAATGAATGGGATTCGGGTGGATTTTGGAGGAAAATGTACACTACTAGTACATTTTGGCCTGAAGCATGAAGGGGAAACTACTTTCACCATATATCCCATACATTTTCTGAAAGCAAACACTCTCAGGATATTCTATAACATGGTATGGTTTGACATTGAGGTATGCCCCCACCCTCCTTATTTCAATATATCCCAAAATTAAGAAATTTGCCATTTTCAAAATGGGCTATTTTTGGTGACATTTAGGCCAGTGGCGTGTAGGGAAAACATATTAGACCCCATAAACCATATATTTTCTGAAAGCTTATATGCCCAGGATTTCACCCCAAAAATTTTTCTCACATCCCACCCACCTCCTTATTTTAAAGCTTATGCCTATTTCTTGAACAAAGGTGCCTATGGAATGTGTTAGAAAATAATAAACCTTGAAAAGTAATATGTTTTTTGAAACATATTACTCCCCTTGGTCTGAATAGGGCTATTTTTTTTCCTTTAGTCCTATCGAAATAAAACTTTGTACAATGAAAGTACTCATGAAAAGTAGCATTTTTTGTATTACAAGTTTTTCTGAAAAATGATTTTAATATGCAAATGGGCTATACACTAATCAAAATAGCCCCAAATACACCCATATACATGGATAGTGAAGAGATGAAGAGGGTGGGGCCTGTTTCAATTCATTTTATATGACACCCTGTGGATGTAAGCTTTCAGAAAAGGTATAGCATAAGGGGTAGATTTGTTTTCTCTTAATACCTCAGGTCCAAATGCATTGGCTATACACCAAAATCACCAATACCAGCTGTTCTATTTTATCGGATTGACGAGAATTTAACATATTTCCTCAACTAGGATTTCTTTTACCTCACTCACGTCAGATGTAGCGCTACGCGCGAACATCTGATCCTCCGCGATAGAAGATTTATTTCAGGAGCCAGAAATCCTTGAATCTAACTGGACAAACGGCTAGTCCATCAATTTAATTGACGTACACTTTAGCCAACCACATTGAAACCAACCGATGACGCTGGTTACGTTTGTTGGATTGGTTGGATTCAAAATAGTTGCTTCTTCGCTACGTCACACCCTCTACAGCAGCCAGCAGCCCTGATTGGTCCGGTTAGGAAATATTGGGCTTGAAATCCCTCCCAATGGCATCAACATCAGATCGTTGCGCGGAGGCCTTACGAAAGTAGCGCATGATCTGACGTGAGTGAGGTAAGGATTTCTTAGGACTTTTACTATGTTGTTCTGGACACCTTAAAGAAATGATCTAAGCTGAAAAAAAATCTTTTACAATTACTCCTGTTTTTGGCCCCAAAATGGGCTACTTTGCCTGGACTATTAGAGCTGATGAATGGACACACGAACTCACAAGTATTTTTTTTTCTAATATTCGCCCCTGTTACAGATTAGCCAAATTCTCACTCAAGAGCGCGCTTAATTTTTTTACTAGACTACCCACACAATTCATTCTAATATACATTTTAAGTAAATTCCTGTTTTCAGTCACAGCTGTTTTTCTAAATGTTATCATGTGAAATAGTCTAACAATGTAAATTAGCTGCCATTAGCCGACTAGCTCTTATTTACCAATCTATCATAGCTACATATGCTAATTTTCATTGAAGGCAACATCACAGCCATACAATACAACACCAACCAACAAACTTCTCATCAACTTACCTTTCAACCAGAGTTGTAAATAGGCCTATCAATACCACTGAAAAATATATAATCGTATGCTCCATTGTGGTTTTGGCAGCGGAGTCCGTTTGCTTGAACTACCTGGGTTGTCAGAAATGGTCAGATTCAGAAGACCTTCACGCTCCGTTTCCGTCCGCGCCCTAAAGAGCGCGAAATTGTAGAACTAACTTCAGAGGGGTTCTCGCAGTTCTCGTAAGCTGGGTGCACCCGCTTCGGATGTTATCACACGATAGAATATGCGTTATCAGCTGATAAAGGCTCCATAGGAATGGGAGAGTAGGCGCCTACTCTACCTACTAGGTTTAGAGGAGGTTCTTGTCACCCACAAGCATGGATGGTCACAGTCAAGAGCCGCACTTAAACGTGATTGGTGGGATTTAATCGCGACGTGATCGGTGTGATGCATAATTTCATCGACGTTGTTTAAGGTAAGATGCATCGCTGTAATGTTCCTTTTGAAGTCCGGGTATCTTTGTTTAACTAGATTTTTGTCTCATACGATCAAAGTTATTTATATCTGCATGTGTCAATCATAGGCATAATAGCAAACTTAGTTTAAAAAACGACAGATGTTCTGTTAGCATGCAAAGGTATTTGCAAAGACATCGGTTAGCCTTGGCTACTATAGGCTACAGGTAACAACGTTAGCATAATAAATAGGATGATTAATATTATTTTACTTATACAATGCAATAACATTTTGCTTGCATTCTGTGCAATGACTAATTACTAATACAATAGCATACTGTTCCACATTCAGCATATTTGGCATTTAGTCTAAGCCATAGGCTATTATGTATTAATTGCCTTAACAAGAAGGCCTTGGCCTAGATATAAAAGGCCACAACACCACATAGAATGCAATAAATGAGCATTTGCAGAAGTGGGTGAATTTACCCAGGCTATACATGTATTTGCATCACTTCAGGCATCAGTAACCTACCTGTTGGTATGTTTTTCATTCAACTTCTTGCTGAATACAAATAAATAAAACTTTTAGAACACCATGCTGCTCATAGTAATATGTCACAAATGAGGCCATGTAGAATATTTCACTAATCATGCTCATAGTAATACCAGCGATGGTTGATGAAAGCCATAATTCAGTATCTCTGGTAATACATTACAAATGAGGCCATGTACAGTAGATTATTTCACTAGTGACCTACCAAGTCCGGTGGCCTTGCTGTGTTGATGGAGCACGTAGGGTAGAATAGCATGGATTTACTCACAGTCAAGCACATAATGCATTGTGCAAAAATAATGAATAAAAGCTTAATTGTTGACAAGTTCACAAAACATGTGTGGCTGACCTGTCTTTTTTGTCTGGCTACTACAGGGCCTTGGCCAACTGTAACAGCAATGAGAAGCTGGACTTGGAGTCTCTGAAGTTGCTGGGGTCACCAAATGTCGCCTTTTACTTGCTCCTTCATGAAGAAGCTGCCTCTCATCACTCAATCTGACCCTCTGGCAAAGAGGTAATAATACATTTCCTCACATTTACCTCTTGCTTGCCCTGTAAGGGCTCGATTAGATTGCTTATTTTGGTTATTTTAGTTATTACCATGTACGTCTTGTTAGCCTTGTTACCTACCCCTACTACATTATTTTTGTTAGTAGGGGGAATGTATTATTACTAAGTATGTTAATATTGCACTATTTATCTATATTTAATGTGTGGTAGATTGCACAAATGGTTATACTTTTTTTACTCTGTACTAAATTATACACCAATTGGCTTTTGTTGTTTTCCTCTCACCCACTAACAGTGTCCCAGTGGCCCCCTCCCACCGAATTGACCATGCTACACCCAGCTTAGCCATGACAAGATGATAGACAGCAACATCACATGTAAGCCCAACAATGATACCCCTGCCTCCTTACACCTCCTTTTCCCCTGAAAACATGACTGTTCCTGTCTCACCGCCTTTTCCGGTCTGTCCTGTACTCTCTCTGTGTGCAGGTTCCCAGATACAGTACATATATCCTTGTGTCCAGTGTGAACAGGCCACCATATGGTGAGGATACTGCTTCTGATGTCCACTGTTTTAAATGTTTATTAGAAACTGACTAGCCTGGCGAATGCCAAACTAAAAATCACAAGTGATATTTAGTCTGGAGACCTACCTATTGCATTTCTCGTAGCGGAAGCATTGTTTACAATTGTCTAGAGCCGTTTATTGGGCACAACAAATGTCTATCATAGCGTCTGTACATACCTCGTAGCCAATACCAGAGCCTCCACGTGGGGTAAAATGGAATCGAGGGCCGTACAAATTCCTTTTTGTTCTGCGTTTGGATACCGAAAGCAGGCGAGAAAAACGACCATGGTCACCATGCTGCTTTGCAGAGTGAAATGAAATAAGCGTGCAAAGGAGCATGGGAATCCCAGGCTAGAAGCTGACTGCATTTTAGCCGAACTGTTTTGAGTTGTTCAGTTGAATTGAGTTGTTGAGTTGAGACACATCCTACCTCTGGACTCTCACTATATTGACTGCACCTATTAATCTTTTACGCTCATGAACACATTCATTTTAGCACAGTGTACCACACACACACTACACACATACGTACACTTGACCTTTACTCACACTTGACCTTCAGCACTAGTTACTAACATACTGCACCTTGCACAAAAATAAACACACACACACACACGTGCGCGCACACACACCTGACTTTATTCACTTCTTACACACATACAGCTGACTCCTCCCACTTCTTACACTTCTCTCTTGGACCTTAATTTATTCATTTATTCTCTCTTTTTTAATCTAATTATCCCTGATTGTCTATCCTTCTGTGCCCCTGTTGCTCTTGGGTGTTCCTTGTTGGTGTGGCCCCACTTCCTGCCAAACCTCCTATCTGGCCACTTTCCTACTGCACTTCTGTACTTGCACAAATAGGGTTGCTTGGTTGCAACTGTGGAAGTGGTTGCTAGGCTGTTGTTAGTGTTTTTGAGTTGGTTGCTAGGCTGTTGCTGGAGTAGGCATGGTCGTTTCTAGGGTGGTTGGTAGGTTTGTCATGTAGGTTGCTATGTTGGTTGCTAGGTTGAAGCTGTGGAAGCGGTTGCTTGGCTGTTGCCAGGGTACTTGAAGTGGTTGTTAGGTTGCTGCTAGGGTAAGTATCATGGGCTGTAGGTCCACAAGTATGTATCTGTGAGCCATTGTACTGACTGTCACAAATCTCATCGTAGATCAATCTAAATGAAACATTGAAGTTTGTGTGTGTGTGTGTGTGCGTGCGTGCGTGCGTGCGTGTGTGTGTGTGCTCGCTTATAGGAGCCTGATGCTGTGACTGTGAGCAAGGAGAACACACAGTTGTGTGAGTCTGTGAGGAAGCGTGGAATTTGTGAGACAGACAAGCTGAGAGCAGAGCCCAACGGACTTGGTCACTCATCAAGGTAAACACACACCTACGCACGTACACACAGACACACAGACACACAGACACACACAGCATTGTTTTCCTCCACTCAAATTGTCATCTAGGTGATTCTGCTCTGTGTTCTGCACCATTCCCCACATGTTTACATACACACTCTACACACATTTTATTACAGTTACATGCACATACAACCGAATTACAAAATAGTTGGGACACTTTACAAATTGTGAATTAGGGCTGCAACTAACGACTATTTTGATAGTCGACTAATCTTTAGATCAATGTTTCGATTAGTCACCGATTATCAATTATTCTTTTAGTTTTTAGTAGAGTTAAATATTGTTTTGATTTTATTCGAAATTACCCTAAAGAGTACTTAAATCAGGGGGAAAAGCCAAAAACAATTATTATTATTATTATTATTATTATTGTTATTATTATTATTATTATATTTGTATTATTATTATTGTTGTTCTAATATTATCATCATCATCTTTACAAATTGAGCATTGTGTTAATTTGCAACCACCATCACATACAGTGTTTCCAGTAGCCTGACTGTGAAAGCCTATATGTAGTAAAAATGGCTTGCCATAGGCACACACACGTCTTGTTTTGGGGAGAAAAAAACGGTAAAAAGATATTTTTCTCTTTCAAGGTTGTCAGTGTGTCCACACACGCTTCATCATGAAATAGGACTTATTCCTCATTCAACACGAGTTTTTGCATGCTTAAGATGTTACATTCTGGGATTTTGGAAGACTATAAGATTGTTTAGCTGTTCAGTCTTGTTTACTTTGAGTGGTAACGTTACTGTCAGAGCAAGTGAACTTGCGATCGCTAAGCTAGGCTACTTGCGCCTATCGTCTGCACCTTGGGAATCACAGTGTTAAGGTATGTTTTTACTTGTGGTTGAAAATTAAATAGCCTAGATCAAAGAAAACTTTAACAAGAAAACCCTTTCAGTTTCTAGCATATTAGCGAGCTAGGTGCTTTGCTCATGTTTAAAACTTTTAGCTTAATGTAGGCTACCGGCAGGCTTTGCTGTTCAGCAGAGTTGCAGAGACGCAATCTGCATTGCCTCTGATGCATAGGCTAATGTTGAAATTGTGCTTTCTGAAGCAGCAGCAAAATCCAAAAGTTTATTTTTGCCTGATAATAGATTTGAAATAATAGCGGTCTCAAGTTTACGAGCTATTTACGAGCAGTCTTGCTCAAATTGACCCAGGGCTTTTCTCATCATTCATGTTTATTGCAGGTATCTTAGTGGAAAGATGAGGTTACTGCCCCCAACACTTCCGGCAGGGAATTGCAGCGTTCTAAAGAGTCGAGTGAAATCTTTCAGGTCGTCTCTGCATTAGTGAAAATCAACTTTTAACATGCAAATTATATGTAGCCTCATAAATATGACGACTAGGCGACTACAAGATTTTGCGTCGACTACGTTTTATAGTCGACGTCGTCGACGTATTCGACTAATCGTTCTGTGAATAAAAACAGAATGCAGTGACGTGGAAGTTTCAAATTTCAATATTTTACTCAGAATACAACATCGATCACATATAAAATGTTGAAACTGAGGAAATGTATAATTTTAAGGGGAAAATAAGTTGATTTTCAATTTTATGGCATCTACACATCCCAAAATAGTTGGGACAAGGCCACATTTACCACTGTGTGGCATCCACTCTTCCTTTTAAAACAGTCTGCAAACGTCTGGGGACTCTGGAGAGAAGTTGTGGAGAGAATGTTGTCCCATTCTTGTCTAGTACAGGCTTCTAGATGCTCAACTGTCTTAGGTCCTCTTTGTCATGCATTCCTATGTATGATGCACCCAGTGTTGGGGATAACGCGTTACTTTGTAACGCGTTACTGTAATTTCGTTACTGTTGTCAGGAACTTAATAACGAAACGCATTACAGTTCAAATTTCACTAACGTCATTACAGTTACTAGACTATAGTAACGTTCGTTACAGCGTTACCCACGATTTTGTTCAGTGACATTCAGATTAACAAATTTACATGTAAATCAGTGAGCTACCGGTAGGCCAACATGTCAAAACCGCGTTGTTTTTATTAGTGGCGCATGCGTGCCTAACTGGTTGCTGTGGTGGAAATCGATTGATTCAGTGAGAGGGAGATGGAAGAGAGAGAAGTCATGGAGAACACTGGCATCTTCGCCAACTGGAAATATTCGCATTATTTTCAGGTAGTTGCCTGCAAAGGCAAAAACGTGTCGGTTAAGTGCTCGCTATGTCCTGGTGATAAACAGCTTTCCACTTCTACACAGACAGCACTTGGCCAGACAGCATAGTCGTACAAAGCTGGTGGCTAAAAATCCCCATAGCCACCGTCCCGGTGATGATGAGACTGCCCCAGCACCCAAACAGGCGAAACTTACATCAGGAGATGGAGGATTACGACAGGTAACATCGCAGGCAGAAATAAATAATCTAGTTGCAGCCTATGTTATGGAGGACATGGTTCCGCTATCAACAATAGAATCCCCCGTTTTAGGAGAATATTAAGCAAAATACCAACAACGTGAGCTCCCATATCAGACAGAAAAACATTTTCGAGCTACTTGAGCAAATGTTATGCTGTTATGGAATCGGATCTCAAAAAGACATTTGAGACCACAGAATTTGTTTACAACGGCAGATATATGGAGTGCTAACAACAAAAGTTATCTCGGAATGACTGCTCACTGGATTGATGAAAACTTTCAGCGCGAGAAGGCTGCCATTGCCTGTAAAAGGGTCAGAGGGAGACATAGGCTACATATGACGTTATAGCCAGCGAAATAGAGCAAGTTCATTCAAGTTATGGGCTAAAAGTAAAGTAACGAGTAAAGTAACAAGTTAATTTTTAAAATTAGTAACGAGTAAAGTGATCTCATTACAATTCAAAGCAGTAACTAAAGTAAAGTAATTAGTTACTTTTTAAAAGTAACTTCCCCAACACTGGATGCACCAAAAGCTTTCTATGGGTGAAAGATCTGGACTGCAGACTTGATGGTGCCTTTCCAGATGCGTAAGCTGGCCATGCCACACACACTCATGCATCTCCATACCATCAGAGATGCAGCCTTCTGAAATGAGTGCTAACAATAAGCAATAACAACTTGGGTTGTCCTTGTCCGGATGGTATGGCATCCCAGTTTTCTGAAAAGAACTTTGAATTTTGATTCGTCTGACCACAGAACAGTTTTCCACTTTGTCACAGTCCATTTTAAATGAGCCTTGGCCCAGAGAAAACGCCTGTGCTTCTGGATCATGTTTAGGAATGGCTTCTTTTTTGACCTATAGAGTTTTAGCTGGCTATGGTGAATGACACAGTGGATTGTGTTCACTGACAATGTTTTCTGGAAGTAGTCCTAAGGCCAGTTTGTGATGTCCATTACATTAGCATTCCTGTATGTGATGCAGTGCCATCTAAGGACCCAATGATCATGGGCATCCAGTATGGTTTTCCGGCCTTGACCCTTATGCACAGAGATTGTTCCAGATTCTCTGAATCTTTGATATGCACTGTAGATGATTATACCTTCAAACTCTTTGCAATTTTTGTCTGAGAAACTCCTTTGTGATCTCGGACCACTACTTCTTGCTGCACCATTTGGGAAACTGGTGATCCTCTGCCCATCTTGACTTCTGAGAGTCAATGCCACTCTCGGAGGCTCTTTTCATACCAAATCATGTTGCCAATTGACCAAATAAGTTGCAATTGGGTCCTCAAGCTGTCCCTCATATGAAAATGTTACTTTTCTGGCCTCTTATTGCTACCCGTCCCAACTATTTTGGGATGTGTAGCTCTCATAAAATCCAAAATGAGCCAATATTCGGCATAACATTTCAAAAGTCTCACTTTCAACATTTGCCATGTTATCTATATTCTATTGTGAACAATATATAGGTTTATGAGATTTGTAAATGATTGGATTCCATTTTTATTAACAATTTATAAAGTGTCCCAACTTTTTTGGAATTCGGTTGTACATGTAGCTACAGTATCACTTCCCAACAGTGTGTTTCCGTATGTGTGTGTGTGTGTGTGTGTGTGTGTGTGTGTGTGTGTGTGTGTGTGTAAGCAGAGCTCACGAATGAGACAGGCCAGGGAGAAAACAGAATTCAGGGTGCAACTGGAGACCGAAAACCTGCTTGAATACATCAACTCTTTGGAGGTGTGTGCGTATGTGTGTGTTCAATTCACCTGCTGGAACACATTGGCTCTCTGGATGTGTGTGTGTGTGTGTGTGTGTGTGTGTGTGTGTGTGTGTCGATTTCAATTTGTTGCAATGCAGTGTATTAACTACAGTCTTGGCTTACTATGTATGCATGTTCAGCATAGCTGAGTTGGATCAGTTGAGAGTTTTTGACCAATGAGGAGTAGCGTGTGTCAAATGTGTGTGTGTGTGTGTGCATGTGTGTGTACATGTTTAGGGGGAGACTGATGCCTTGTGACAGGAGGTATCTCAGCTATCCTCATCCACCCTGATGAACTACCGCAGCGAATCCAGACCATCACACTCAGCCTCACCTCAGACGCACCTGAACCAGGTAAGATCTCTCTATCTCACCCAACCTGAGCCCAGGCAAGATTTCTAATTCACCAGTTGTGTGTGTGTATTAATATGTTGTTCAGTGTTGTCATGATGTGTGTTTTTTAAGCTGCTGTGTGTACAGTGTTGTGTTTTTTGTGTTGTTTTGTGTGCAGTGTTGTGCAGTGTTGGTCATTGTTGTGTTATTGCAGGGCTCTAGAGTGCGACCAATTTGGTCGCACATGCGACTTAATTTTTCAGTAGTGCGACTAAAAAAAAACGAAGGTCGCACCGGTGCAACCAGCCTTTCGGGGAAAAATGCAACTCCAAAAGTCTATTTGGGCTCTGCCTGGGCGCCACATCATGGTCTAAATCAGAATTATAAAAAGGCGGAATCTTCATCTGGATAGCCGTAGTCCAGTGTGTGTGTGTGCGTGTGCGTGCGTGTGCACTCGCACATGTGAGTGCGTGTCTAGCTAGGTAGCTACTTAAGTAGATGAGAGAAGGCAGTGTGTTATGATACGATAACATATGACTAGGGCAAAACATGTGATGCACTGCATCTACTGTAAAGAGTGCTGAAAGCGATTGCTGGTAATAGTTCATTTGCCATATTGATGATAACAGAGTACAGACCCCTCCCGTACGGGTGGCAGAGGTCCGGGGAAATAAAAACAGAACACCCTGCCAGTTGCAGTTAGCCTATTATTTATTTCTTATAAAGTAGCCACTGTCCCGTTTTTTCATCCCTATTGGTTGCCTGACCATGAAAACTAACTCACTCTCTCTCTCGACATCAACATTTATAATTGACTATTTTCTCCTCGCCAATCCATTTAGCGAATTTTACCGCGGAACCGCGACAATGGCCTTTCAACCGATTTGCCGGTTTAAGCTGGGCATACACTGTGCGATATTTTCGATCGGTAGACGCAGCACCAGCTCAAACTGTACGATTAATTCGCAGGGGTTAAAAGTTCATAGCTCATCGTTGATGTTCTCACACTGTGCGATCTCATTTTGGCCACGACGCAACTGCTCACACTGCGCGAGCGAATACTGAGCACAAAACTCAAAATTATGGGAAGAAACCTCTAAAAGAACAAGTCTTCTTGTCTGTTTGCGCTCTTCCAGTGTAGAAAAAGAAATGCATGGGCATACAGGACTTTTAAGACATGGGTTTTGTTTCATGTAGCACTGAAAGTGAATTCTGCATTATGTCTACAGCTTGCTGAATTCTGCACCAACTTTCATTGATGCAAATAAATAGGCTCTTTTTGGTTTAGTCCACTGGTCGCCATGGCTTCAGTACACTTTCACTTTACCAATCGTATCCGAGTAGGCTCATAGAACAAAAGGCATTAAGTTAATAGGGAAATCGTGTCGTGGCTGTGCTTACTGTGCGAACACCCTCACGAGGGACGACAGAATATCAAACCAGTTTGATTTTCAGCCGACCCTACGATTGTCGATCGGGAGGTAGTCGTGGGAGGTTAATCGCTTCTCGTTACCCTGTGTATACTACACGATATGAGACGCACGAGTGAGCTGAAAATCGTCCCGATCAAGAAATTCTCGCACGAGTGAAAAATCGTGGCAAAAAGGGGCAAAAATCGCACAGTGTATGCCCAGCTTTAGCAAACGTAGGTCTTTGTATTTAATTTCAGCACTATCTCTTTCAAGCAGTTCAGGTGTCTACGCTATGTTCAGTAGATAGGTAGGATCTAAGTTTCCTTTCTCTCACCCCAACGAATCTAAGAGACAGGCGAATAGACTTTTTCCTTAAAGGGGCAACAGCATAAAAAAAAAAAAATTACAAAAAACATTTGATTTATTTAATTGTTATTCTGTTCATATTATACAAACAATGATAGGTATATGATTTCTGCCCATGATTTAATGGCAGCAGTAGATAAATTATAGCAATAATCTCTCTTTTTGGGTTATTTCCCTTTTGAGCATAGAGATGGGTGCAGACAGGTGGGGCCCACATTTAAAGTGGTTACTGTAAAAGGTCTACCACTTCCTACAACCTTTGACAGACATTATTATAACAATAATAATAGCAACAAAAACAACATCAGCAACAATAAATTTTAAAACCTTGTAAACTGCGATGGAGTGCTCGAAAATTTGGGTGCACCTAACTTTTGTCCTGGTGCACCCAAGAAAAAAAGTTGGGCGCACCAGTGCAACCAGTGCAAAAAGTTAGTCTAGAGCCCTGTATTGTGTGTGCAGTTTTGTGATACAGTATGTTGTTGTAATCTTGTGTTGTTAAATGTTGTTTTTCTGTTGTCTGTGCAGTGTGGGGGCTCTTCTCAAGAATGCTGCAGTGGAGGAGCGTCTGAAGGAGCTCTGGCAGGAGGTCTGGTGTCTGGTTAGGGAGAAGAAGCAGCAGGAGCAGCAGCAGTAGAGAGAGCAGCAGACGAGGAGGGAGCTAGAGGAGAGAGAGGAGTCAAGACAGCTTTGTACACATAGTATTTGTGGTTACGTGCATGGGTACATGGCAGAGGTGCTTTCTATGAATGTGGGCTGTATGGCTGTATTTTTCACTTTTCTTGAAGTTTCTATCAACACTATGCCACATTTACTGTACCATTAATTCCTAATGTCATACTGGAAATGGTTTTTCGGAGGAGGAAGCCAACGCACACCAGTGTTGAGGTGCAGGTAGCGGATAGTCATTCAATTAAGGGTACCGCACACTCTTGTCCAGATAGACAGACAGTGTCACTGTGCTGTTATTAAGGATACAAGGAGTTATTATTTGTTGCATGCATTCATTACTAATGAAAAATGCAGTGGGATATGTGTCCTATGTCTGCCTATTTGTGCAAGTACAGAAGTGCAGTAGGAAAGTGGCCAGATAGGAGGTTTGGCAGGGAGTGGGGCCACACCAACAAGGAACACCCAAGAGCAACAGGAGCACAGAAGGATAGACAATTAGGGATAATTAGATTAAAAAAAAAGAGAGAATAAACGAATAAATTAAGGTCAAAGAGAGAAGTGTAAGAAGTGGGAAGAGTCAGGTGCATGTTTGTAAGAAGTGAATAAAGTCAGAGGTGTGTGTGTGTGTTTATTTTCGTGCAAGGTGCAGTATGTTAGTAACTAGTGCTGAAGGTCAAGTGTGAGTAAAGGTCAAGTGTACGTATGTGTGTAGTGTGTGTATGTTCATGAGTGTAAAAGATTGATAGGTGCAGTCAGTATAGTGAGAATCCAAAGGTAGGATGTGTCTCAACTCAACAACTCAACTCAACAACTTAAAACAGTTCGGCTAAAATGCAGTCAGTTTCTAATAAACATTTAAAACAGTGGACATCAGAAGTAGTATCCTCACCATATGGTCGCCTGTTCACACTGGACACAAGGATATATGTACATCTGGGAACCTGCACACAGAGAGAGTACAGGACAGACCGGAAAAGGCGGTGAGACAGGAACAGTCATGTTTTCAGGGGAAAAGGAGGTGTAAGGAGGCAGGGGTATCATTGTTGGGCTTACATGTGATGTTGCTGTCCATCATCTTGTCATGGCTGAGCTGGGTGTAGCATGGTCAATTCGGTGGGAGGGGGGCCACTGGGACACTGTTAGTGGGTGAGAGGAAAACAACAAAAGCCAATTGGTGTATAATTTAGTACAGAGTAAAAAAAGTATAACCATTTGTGCAATCTACCACACATTAAATATAGATAAATAGTGCAATATTAACATACTTAGTAATAATACATTCCCACTACTAACAAAAATAATGTAGTAGGGGTAGGTAACAAGGCTAACAAGACGTACATGGTAATAACTAAAATAAGCAATCTAATCGAGCCCTTACAGGGCAAGCAAGAGGTAAATGTGAGGAAATGTATTATTACCTCTTTGCCAGAGGGTCAGATTGAGTGATGAGAGGCAGCTTCTTCATGAAGGAGCAAGTAAAAGGCGACATTTGGTGACCCCAGCAACTTCAGAGACTCCAAGTCCAGCTTCTCATTGCTAGTAGCCAGACAAAAAAGACAGTAGGTCAGACACAAATGTTTTGTCAACTTGTCAACAATTAAGCTTTTATTCATTATTTTTGCACAATGCATTATGTGCTTGACTGTGGGTAAATTCATGCTATTCTACCCTACGTGCACCATCAACACAGCAAGGCCACCGGACTTGGTAGGTCACTAGTGAAATAATCTACTGTACATGGCCTCATTTGTAATGTATTACCAGAGATACTGAATTATGGCTTTCATCAACCATCGCTGGTATTACTATGAGCATGATTAGTGAAATATTCTACATGGCCTCATTTGTGATCTATGAGCATGGTGTTCAAAAAGTTTATTTATTTGTATTCAGCAAGAAGTTGAATGAAAAACATACCAACAGGTAGGTTACTGATGCCTGAAGTGATGCAAATACATGTATAGCCTGGGTAAATTCGCCCACTTCTGCAAATGCTCATTTATTGCATTCTATGTGGTGTTGTGGCCTTTTATATCTAGGCCAAGGCCTTCTTGTTAAGGCAATTAATAGATAATATGGCTTAGACTAAATGCCAAATATGCTGAATGTGGAACAGTATGCTATTGTATTAGTAATTAGTCATTGCACAGAATGCAAGCAAAATGTTATTGCATTGTATAAGTAAAATAATATTAATCATCCTATTTATTATGCTAACGTTGTTACCTGTAGCCTATAGTAGCCAAGGCTAACCAATGTCTTTGCAAATACCTTTGCATGCTAACAGAACATCTGTCGTTTTTTAAACTAAGTTTGCTATTATGCCTATGATTGACACATGCAGATATAAATAACTTTGATCATATGGGACAAAAATCTAGTTAAACAAAGGTACCCAGACTTCAAAAGGAACATTACAGCGATGCATCTTACCTTAAACAACGTCGATGAAATTATGCATCACACCGATCACGTCGCGATTAAATCCCACCAATCACGTTTAAGTGCGGCTCTTGACTGTGATCCAGTGTTGCCAGATGTACGATAATTATCGTATTTGTACCATAATTTTGACCTCTGTACGATGTACGATCAATAATGAAATAAAATGGGTAATGTACAATAATTTCAGACTTTTCAGTCGTTCGTCCAAACACACATCCTACCGCTTCTGTCTCTAACCCCCGAGAATCATTTTGCATGCCCGCTTGCCTGTACGCACGCAAACAAGCGCGTAGACACACGGTACCTGTCCACTAACCACGTCAACGTTTCTAGCAAAACGCGAGTCCCCTGCGTTGTTTACAGGAGGCGTGTCATTTCAAATTTCAGTTGGCTGCTCTTTCCTGCTCCTGTTTGGTTGATTCCAACGGCTCAAACACGACGCTGTACTGGCATTGGCTAATAAGGCTGCGTTTGACGCCTTAATTTGCATAATGTTCACTGTCAGTGGAGATCCACTGGTCACGTCAAGTATAACCGGCGTCGCGATTTCAGTTCATTTTCAATGGAGCACGTCAAATCGTCCCGCAAAGCATTGTGGGAAGGCAGCGCGTTCATCCGTCACGTCAAAAGTTGGGCTCGGCTGAACATTATGCAAATCAAGGCGTCAAACGCAGCCTTATTAGCCAATGCCAGCACAGCGTCGTGTTTGAGCCGTTGGAATCAACCAAACAGGAGCAGGAAAGAGCAGCCAACTGAAATTTGAAATGACACGCCTCCTGTAAACAACGCAGGGGACTCGCGTTTTGCTAGAAACGTTGACGTGGTTAGTGGATCAGCACCGTGAGGAGATCCACTGGTCACGTCAAGTATAACCGGCGTCGCGATTTCAGTTCATTTTCAATGGAGCACGTCAAATCGTCCCGCAAAGCATTGTGGGAAGGCAGCGCGTTCATCCGTCACGTCAAAAGTTGGGCTCGGCTGAACATTATGCAAATTCACGGTACCTGTCCACTAACCACGTCAACGTTTCTAGTAAAACGTGATTCCCCTGCGTTGTTTACAGGAGGCGTGTCATTTCAAATTTCAGTTGGCTGCTCTTTCCTGCTCCTGTTTGGTTGGTTCCAACGGCTCAAACACGACGCTGTACTGGCATTGGCTAATAAGGCTGCGTTTGACGCCTTAATTTGCATAATGTTCAGCCGAGCCCAACTTTTGACGTGACGGATGAACGCGCTGCCTTCCCACAATGCTTTGCGGGACGATTTGACGTGCTCCATTGAAAATGAACTGAAATCGCGACGCCGGTTATACTTGATGTGACCAGTGGATCTCCACGGTAAGGCGTCAAACGCAGCCTTATTAGCCAATGCCAGTACAGCGTCGTGTTTGAGCCGTTGGAATCAACCAAACAGGAGCAGGAAAGAGCAGCCAACTGAAATTTGAAATGACACGCCTCCTGTAAACAACGCAGGGGACTAGCGTTTTGCCAGAAACGTTGACGTGGTTAGTGGACAGGTACCGTCAGTCGAGCCCAACTTTTGACGTGACGGATGAACGCGCTGCCTTCCCACAATGCTTTGCGGGACGATTTGACGTGCTCCATTGAAAATGAACTGAAATCGTGACGCCGGTTATACTTGACGTGACCAGTGGATCTCCACGGTCAGCCGAGCCCAACTTTTGACGTGACGGATGAACGCGCTGCCTTCCCACAATGCTTTGCGGGACGATTTGACGTGCTCCATTGAAAATTGAGCCGGTTATACTTGACGTGACCAGTGGATCTCCACGGACAGAGGCACCGCACGGGATCACTCGCCCATCACCACTACACTACAGTTTCACTTTCAGTAAACTAAACGAAGTAGAAGAGAGTGCTAAACATCAAAAATGAGTTCGGAAAGGGAAAGAGAGGACAGTGGAGGGGCGAAGCGGAAAGCCGAGTCTGAGGAACAGGGAAAAAGTAAGCACAGGCGGCCACAAACTTATCGGACAGAGTGGGAAAAAGACCCCAGTTTTGGAGGATGGCTAAAACCTGACCAAGGAAACACTAAAGCATTCTTTTTTCTGTTCGGCCCTAAGTAGCAAGACTTTATCCAGTTAGTGTGACTGTGCACAGCTTGTCTAAAAGTGGCTGTAATATTTTTGAAATTGGCTGTATTATTATTTGGAAAATAAAATTGTTGGAAAATAGACATATTTTATGCCTTTGGTTCGTGTACGATAATTTTTGTCAAAAAACGATAATTTTGAGGTTTTGGTACGATACTTGGACATTTCCAGTCTGGCAACACTGCTGTGATCACCCATGCTTGTGGGTGACAAGAACCTCCTAAACCTACTAGTAGGTAGAGTAGGCGCCTACTCTCCCATTCCTATGGAGCCTTTATCAGCTGATAACGCCCATTCTAGTAGTGCTGGGGGGACCATTACACTGCCTATACTACACAACAAGACAATGTTTTGTATTTGAGCACTCAACAGAACTCAACATTTTTGATACTGTTACTGGTCTCTACAAAACCCTAGGTGTAAAATCAGTACATTACATTTTTGTCACCCAATTTGCCAGAGAAAAGGAAATTGGATTTATTTCAGCAATGTAATCCTCTCCTCTGTAATCCTCTCAAAATATGGGCCTTTTAGTGGTTTGTGCATGGTCCCTGAACAGTATACCAATGGCATGCTGCCTTAGATAAGTTACAACAAGAGATAAATGAGTGGTTCTGGACTTATTTCAGCACAACAGTGTTTATTAGCTCAAAATGTGAATGTTTTCTGGGTACCTGCATGCAACACAATCAAGACAGGTCAAATTCATTCATTTATAAACGCAATGCACATTCTTGAGAATTCCAGCGTATGTTTTCATATCATTGTAATATTAAGTAATTAAAGCAAAAAGTAAACATTTAAATACAGAGACTCACAATAAATATAATTTTAAGTAAATCAAAGGGGTGTGGCATGTGAGATTGGGTGTATGTGGAGAGAGGGTTTACTGGTGGTGGTGACAGGTGAGGGGAGGGTGTGTGTTGGTGATATGTAAGTGTGTGTGTGTGGGGGGGGGGGGGACTCTTGTGTTGTACAGGGTTTACTGGTGATATTAGGGAGTTTAAGCAAGCACGGTTTTCCTGACGGCGACGGTACCCGGAAATTGATCCCTCCTCCCACTGGTTTCAGTCGCCGTCGAATCCATAGTAATCAAAAATTAAGCAAGTTGCCGCTGCTACAGCAGGAGCTCTCTGATTAACACACCTGGTACTGAGCTGATGTTTACGTCTGCCCTGTGACAGATGACAGATTAAAATGAATGGAATAAAGGTGCATCCCGTGCGCTCTCCTTTCTTTCCAAAATGTCTTTCAAGAGAGCTAGAGGTTATTAAATGCAAAAATGTGTTTATCTTTTGGAAAAAAAAACTTTATCAATTTTGCCTTATGTATAATGTTTGCTTAGATTAACAGACTTTCTGGAAAGAAATATTATGCTCTAAAACAGGGGTCTCAAACTCAAATGAGCTGGGGGCCACTACGGTCAAAATGATCTGACTGGAGGGCCGCATCAGGGGTCGATTGTAATTACGGTACAACACATTTTTATTATTACAGTGCATGCAAAGCGATGCACTGTACTGTTCTCCGTTGGCTTCTTCTTCTTTTTACAGTGCATGCATAGCGATGCACTGTCTTGTTATCCGTTGGCTTCTTCTTCTTATTACAGTGCATGCAAAGCGATGCACTGTACTGGTCTCCGTTGGCTTCTTCTTCTTTTTATTATTATTATTATTATTCTTCAATGCTCGCTTTTTCTCAATAACCGTTTCACCTAGAAACTTCATTCAAACTTCATCTCGTAGGTCTCGATTTGTGTTGTTATGCTATGAAATTTCACTTTTCTACTATTTTTACTTTTTCTACTATCTGCGATAAACGAGCGAAAAAAAGTGCTTTTTTTCACAAATTATGGAATTTTCAGAGTTCCACAACAGAATTCTACTTCCTATTGTTGCTACCTTAAGGCGAGACACGGCAGGTGAAAACATCGATTTTTCATGACCTGGTCAAATTTGAGATTTTGTGATAGTTTACATCCTAAACATGTAATCTTTCACTTAGTTGCACAAAAATTGTTCAAATTACACATTTAGGTGTTTATTTCATTACATTTTGTCGACTTGCGCAAGTAAATTTTACCGGAGATTCACTAAAAGTTAGCATTCTTACGCTTAGTTTCACATCGCGAGTTCTGTCATTTATATTGCATGCCGTCGCTCGTTGGAAAGGTCTAGTTCCCAGGATTGACGTTGTGTACTCCAAATATGGATATTTCCGTTGTATAAACCACCAATCGTGAATTTGCATAGGTCAAAAACTGACTCTCATTGGCTGAGCTCGAAATCGGACCACGCGATTGGTTAGAACCCGTCACGTGGGATGCTCTGACGCTTCCTAGTTAGCTCAGTGGCAGTGCCTATCTCCTCGCAGAAGCGCAAGGATTTAAAACTTCTAGACACTAAAGTTGACTCTGGTAAGAACATCTAAAGCACATTGAATCAATAAAATTGTTCATGAAATGCATTTGAACAGTATATCATTACGTAAGACACCATAAAGAAACCCTAGAGTTCATGCAGCCAAAATTGAGTGACTATCGTGAAAGAGTAGCCTGTTTGTTTATACAATTGAATGAAGTTGTCAGCAGACTTTTTGCCCAAAATGTGCTTGATATAACCTGCAATTTAACATCGATGCAAAGAATAAGGGGTGTTATTCCCGTTTGCACATCAAGGGCAGTGTGTGAGAGGGTGTCAAGTACTGCAGAAGTGTACATATTAGACGTCTCCAAGTGGTAACGTTAGACACACGCACGCGAGGTCATTTGCCCTTGCCAAACAATAACAACGACAAAAAAAACTCCACGTGTTCAATTTCAACTTGATCAGACACATGCCAAGAGAGCAACAGGCATGACAATTCTGTGATAATAAATGACTCATACGAAACTATTAAATTGGCTATTTTATAGGCTACATTTAGAGGTTCACAAAGAGTTGTGCCTCTTATTCCCAAATGAACCAGCTGATCTTATACATCAGACATTGGGTCAGTAGCCTATTTTATGAAGCTGGTGATGTGCACCTGTTTGATTTAGTTTGCTCTGGTTTTATTTTAGCCTAGATATTGATGCATTGGGGGCTGGTGCTGAACTAACTAGATGAGAAAATGAATGCACCATATAGCCTACAAATAGTGGGCCTCTCTTCTCAGGAAATTTAAAATGGTTTCTATCTTGAGATAAAATATCCCATACAGTAACATATAGCTAGTAAGGACACACAGGTACAGGTTTACATATAATATGATATTAGATATGGTATACAATATTACATTATATACGATATTGAACACACACACACACACACACACACACACACACACACACACACACACACACACACACACACACAGGTACCCTATGGATGTACTGTACATGCACAGGAAATAAGCAGGTTAGGCCTAGTCAGTTCTAATCACATGACAAAATCATGTTTTCAAGGAGATGGTTGCTCTCAACACATACCCTGGTCATGAAATAGTGAAACTTGCGTGCTCATCATGAATTAGTCATGCTCACAGCCGCATGGTAGGTGTAGGCCTATTGAGTGTTTCTTAGGGGGCTAAGGTCATAAAGCTGACAGTTAGCCTATGCTTTGCAAAACAGGGGGTAAGCAGGGTTGAAACAGCAACCAGTATAGCTATTTGTATTTTTAATACAGTACCTGTGTCTCTGCCATGCTGGTGGTTATGGAAAAGTTGTGGTTTCAGAGCATGTGGCTATGAAAGCAAGAATGATGATGCTCTCATCTAATATCAGCTAATATTGTCCTGTCTACCAATGTGAAACTGAGGTGTAATAGTGTCAGTCCAGACAAAATGGTCAAAAGACACATAGTCCATATAGTTGTACATGTAGACTGTGAATTAACCTGGGGGAACTAGGCGGCTGTGCATAGGTTGTATTCTGGCAGTTCCGATGCCAGTTTGTGATATTCAAGTGATGATCTTCAGTAGAAGGCCATGTTTATATGATGTTTTCTAATCAATTTATATGTGTTTGAGATGTTATACTATGAGACACATAAATCTCAATATGATTTGAAGACATTTTTATGTGAAAGTTTTGGCTTTTAGAGGAAATCTGTGGAATTTAGCCATACAAATCTTTAAAGGCCGTTTTCTCAAAATGAGTTTTTTCACACACTCAAAGCACGAAAACTCCACTTGTGTACCACCTACATAATCCAAACTTTCCAATCTTATTCCCAACTATGTTTTGAAGATTTTTACAGAAGGATTTGTTGATATATTTTTCTAAACTTGAATTATATGACATTTTATGTCTAAAAATAGGGCGAAAATCCATTTTTTAAGGCCTTTGGCAGTATTTTTTGATTTACTGGAAAACTAAGTGAGATATCCCTAATCCCCTCTGTAATTTTTTTCCAATTTAATATATTAACAAGATTAAAAAATAATTTTGAACCTGGCTTTTTCCAATTTTGAGTTTTCGTGCGTTGAAATATATGCAAATTAGCGCATATTTAATGTTAGCCTCATTAGCATATTTAAACATTAATTTTCAAAAAACTTTCAATACATTTTTTTCTCCTATTTAGGTGAGTAATCAACTGGTAAAGTTTCATGGTGATATCTATAAGTTAAATTTTTTACCCTATTCACCTGTAGTGTCTCGCCTTAACTACTGTAAACATTCTATTGTTGCTTTCTTGACTACTGTAAACATTCCAGAGAACTTTCAGCAGACTAGTGGAACTTCTAGGATTCTATTTCCACGAACATTCTGTTATCTGCTGTATTAACCTTTCCAGTTCATTTTTATTTACCTAATGGGCTATTTAAGCTTATTAACTTCCATTTGCTGAGGCAAAGGAGCCATGCGAAGCGAGCCTCTTTGCCTTTTCCCTCTTCTACTGTCTTTTTCTTTTCAATTCTCTGTATCATCTATTCAACTTTTAACAACTTTTTCATCTTTGCCATTTTTTTCTTTGATTCTCTGTATTATCTGTTCAACTTTTGGCAACTATTTACGTCTTCACCTTTTTGTCTTCAATTCTCTTCAATTATCTATTCACTTTTTCATCGACATTTGACATTTTTGCCTATTTCCCTTCAACTTTTTGCCAACTTTTTACTGTACATCTTTGCCTTTTTTCTCTTCAATTCTCTGTATTATCTCTTCAACTTTTTGCCAACCTTTCAGGCCTAGCCTACATATTTTCCTTTTTTTCTCTTCAATTCTCTGTATTATATTCAACATTCAACTTTTTTTCCACGTCTTTTCCTATTTCAACTATTTCCTATTTCAACATTTTTAAACAAATTTACACAAAGCAACTTTTTATGTAATCATCAACAACGAACCATTTGACGCAGCCAAAGGCTGCGTCCACCTTTTACCACTAATTTAACTACTGATACGGGCCATGTTCATTCAAACTATCATCAAATATCTTTTTTTTTTAACTATTCAATATCACCCATTCATCAACATTGACAATAGCCACTGCTAACAACTCCCATGATGACCTAGCAATATACATAGCAACCAACAAGATCAATGTAGCAACCAACATATCCGCCCTCGCAATGGCCTAGTAACAACCTCAGATACCCCTACAATGTCCTGGGAACCAGTTCCACAATGATGACATGGCAACTGGCATAGCAACCAACATGCTCAACATGGCAAACAGCATAGCAACCACCATATCCGCCCTAGCAACAGCCTAGCAACTGCCTCCAGCAGCCTTGCAATGTCTTTACAGCCACTCCAGCAATAATGATATAGCAATGAACATTGCAACCAACATGATCAACGTAGCAACCAGCATAGCAACCTACATGTCCACCCTAGCAACTGCCGAACAACATCCTCAAGCACCAATGCCACCTTCCAGGAAGCACTTCCACAATGATGACCTAGCAATGAACATTACAACCAACATGATCAACGTAGCAACCACCATAACTTACCTGGCAACAGCCTAGCAACAACCTCAAGAAGCCCTGCAATGTCCTAGGAACCGCTTCCACACTGATGACCAAGCACTAGACATAGCAACCAACATGATCAATGTAACAACCAGCATAGTAACCACCATATCCGCTCTAGCAACGGCCTAACAACAACCAAAAGTACCCTTGCAATCAACATAACCAATACAGCAACCAGCGCCATTTTCTTTTTTTTTTTCAACTATTCAACAACATGATCAAGGTAGCAACATTTTCTTTGCTACTTGACTAGTAACTTTGATTGCCTAAACAAGTTTCCTCTTTACTCTACTTTTCTACTTTTTTTCTACTATCACTTTCTAAGTGTACTTTTTTAAACGTTTGCATGCACTGTGTAATTCCTTGGAATTGCAAATCTAGTTCTTATTCTTATTATTCTTCTATGCACGCTTTTTCTCAATAACCGTTTCACCTAGAAACTTCATTCAAACTTCACCTTGTAGGTCTCAATTTCTATTGTTATGCTAAGACTTTTCTCTTTTCTACTATTTTTACTTTTTCCACTATCTGCGATAAACGAGCAAAAAAGAGCTTTTTTTCCAGAAATGATGGAATTTTGATAGTTCCATAACAGAATTCTACTTCCTACTGTTGCTTCCCTTAACTACTGTAAACATTCTATTGTTGCTTTCTTGATTACTGTAAACATTCCAGAGAACTTTCAGCAGACTAGTGGAACTTCTAGGATTCTATTTCCACGAACATTCTGTTATCTGCTGTGTTAACCTTTCCAGTTCATTTCTATTAAACTAATGGGCTATTTAAGGTTTTTTCACTTCCATTTGCTGAGGCAAAGTGGCTCGCGAAGCGAGCCTCTTTGCCTTCCCCTCTTCTACTGTCTTTTTCTTTTCAATTCTCTGTATCATCTATTCAACTTTTGACAACTTTTTCATCTTTGTCATTTTTTTCTTTGATTCTCTGTATTATCTGTTCAACTTTTGGCAACTATTTACATCTTCACATTTTTGTCTTCAATTCTCTGTATTATCTATTCACTTTTTCATCGACATTTTACATTTTTCCTTTTTCTCTTCAATTCTCTGTATTAATCTATTCAACTTTTTGCCAACTTTTTACTGTACATCTTTGCCTTTTTCTCTTCAATTCTCTGTATCATCTTTTCAACTTTTTGCCAACCTTTCAAGCCTAGCCTACATATTTTCCTTTTTTTCTCTTCAATTCTCTGTATTATATTCAACATTTTTTGCAACTATTTTTTTCACATCTTTTCCTATTTCAACAATTTCCTATTTCAACATTTTTAAACAAATTGACACAAACCAACTTTTTATGTAATCATCAACAACGAACCATTTGACCTTTTACCACTAATTCAACTACTGATACAGGCCATGTTCATTCGAACGATCATCAACTATCTTTTTTTTCAACTATTCAATAATCACCCATTCATCAACATTAACAATAGCCACTGCTAACAACTCCCATGATGACCTAGCAATATACATAGCAACCAACAAGATCAATGTAGCAACCAACATATCCGCCCTCGCAATGGCCTAGTAGCAACCTCAGACACCCCTACAATGTCCTGGGAACCAGTTCCACAATGATGACATGGCAATTGACATAGCAACCAAATGCTCAACATGGCAAACAGCATAGCAACCACCATATCTGCCCTAGCAACAGCCTAGCAACTGCCTCCAGCAGCCTTTACAACCATTCCAGCAATAATGATATAGCAATGAACATAGCAACCAACATGATCAACGTAGCAACCAGCATAGCAACTTACATGTCCACCCTAGCAACTGCCGAACAACAACCTTAAGCACCAATGCCACCTTCATGGAAGCACTTCCACAATGATGACCTAGCAATGAACATTGCAACCAACATGATCAACGTAGCAATCAGCATAGCAACCACCATAATTTCCCTGGCAACAGCCTAGCAATAAACTCAAGAAGCCCTGCAATGTCCTAGGAACCGCTTCCACACTGATGACCAAGCACTAGACATAGCAACCAACATGATCAATGTAACAACCAGCATAGCAACCACCATATCCGCCCCAAGCAACGGCCTAACAACAACCAAAAGTACCCTTGTAATCAACATAGCAACCAACACAGCAACCAGCACCATTTTCTTTTTTTCAACTATTCAACTACATGATCAAGGTAGCAACATTTTCTTTGCTACTTAACTAGTAACTTTGATTGCCTAAACAAGTTTCCTCTTTACTCTACTTTTCTACTTTTTTTCTAATGTCACTTTCTAAGTGCACTTTTTTAAACGTTTGCATGCACTGTGTAATTCCTTGGAATTGCAAATCTAGTTATTATTATTATTCTTCAATGCTCGCTTTTTCTCAATAACCGTTTCACCTAGAAACTTCATTCAAACTTCATCTCGTAGGTCTCGATTTGTGTTGTTATGCTATGACATTTCACTTTTCTACTATTTTTACTTTTTCTACTATCTGCGATAAACGAGCGGAAAAAGTGCTTTTTTTCACAAATTATGGAATTTTCAGAGTTCCACAACAGAATTCTACTTCCTATTGTTGCTACCTTAACTACTGTAAACATTCTATTGTTGCTTTCTTGACTACTGTAAACATTCCAGAGAAGTTTCAGCAGACTAGTGGAACTTCTAGGATTCTATTTCCACGAACATTCTGTTATCTGCTGTATTAACCTTTCCAGTTCATTTCTATTAACCTAATGGGCTATTTAAGCTTATTTCACTTCCATTTGCTGAGGCATGGCCTTTTCCCTCTTCTACTGTCTTTTTCTTTTCAATTCTCTGTATCATCTATTCAACTTTTAACAACTTTTTCATCTTTGCCATTTTTTTCTTTGATTCTCTGTATTATCTGTTCAACTTTTGGCAACCATTTACGTCTTCACCTTTTTGTCTTCAATTCTCTTCAATTATCTATTCACTTTTCATCGACATTTGACATTTTTGCCTATTTCCCTTCAACTTTTTGCCAACTTTTTACTGTACATCTTTGCCTTTTTCTCTTCAATTCTCTGTATTATTTCTTCAACTTTTTGGCAACCTTTCAGGCCTAGCCTACATATTTTCCTTTTTTTTCTCTTCAATTCTCTGTATTATATTCAACATTTTTTGCAACTTTTTTTTCCACATCTTTTCCTATTTCAACTATTTCCTATTTCAACATTTTTAAACAAATTTACACAAAGCAACTTTTTATGCAATCATCAACAACGAACCATTTGACGCAGCCAAAGGCTGCGTCCACCTTTTATCACTAATTTAACTACTGATACGGGCCATGTTCATTCGAACTGTCATCAACTATCTTTTTTTTTTCAACTATTCAATAATCACCCATTCATCAACATTAACAATAGCCACTGCTAACAACTCCCATGATGACCTAGCAATATATCAACCAACAAGATCAATGTAGCAACCAACATATCCGCCCTCGCAATGGCCTAGTAACAACCTCAGACACCCCTATGGCAATTGACATAGCAACCAACATGCTAAACATGGCAAACAGCATAGCAACCACCATATCCGCCCTAGCAACAGCCTAGCAACTGCCTCCAGCAGCCTTGCAATGTCTTTAGAACCACTCCATCAATAATGATAAAGCAATGAACATGGCAACCAACATGATCAACGTAGCAACCAGCATAGCAACCTACATGTCCACCCTAGCAACTGCCGAACAACAACCTTAAGCACCAATGCCACCTTCCAGGAAGCACTTCCACAATGACCTAGCAATGAACATTGCAACCAACATGATCAACGTAGCAACCACCATAACTTACCTGGCAACAGCCTAGCAACAACCTCAAGAAGCCCTGCAATGTCCTAGGAACCACTTCCACACTGATGACCAAGCACTAGACATAGCAACCAACATGATCAATGTAACAACCAGCATAGTAACCACCATATCCGCCCTAGCAACGGCCTAACAACAACCAAAAGTACCCTTGCAATCAACATATCAACCAATACAGCAACCAGCACCATTTTCTTTTTTTTTAACTATTCAACAACATGATCAAGGTAGTAACATTTATTTGCTACTTGACTAGTAACTTTGATTGCCTAAACAAGTTTCCTCTTTACTCTACTTTTCTACTTTTTTTCTACGATCACTTTCTAAGTGTACTTTTTTAAACGTTTGCATGCACTGTGTAATTCCTTGGAATTGCAAATCTAGTTATTATTTATTTTTTTATTTATACATGTACTGTACTGGACATTTCCTTTGCAATTAGCCTGTTTTTTTTTTGTTTTTTTTTTTAAATCTAAAGATGTGACATTCAATGTTAGGCCTATATCTCATTATTGAATGCATAGCCTACTAGAACAAATATCTTTTCACTTTTAAATAGGAGATTGTCTGGATTTGGTAATATAACATATTTACCAATATTTTGTTAATTAATAATATTTTGTTAAATAATTTAATTAATTATTTTGAAGATTCTGTCCTGACAACAGTTAGTTAAAAGATAGTCCTGACAAACAGGGAATTACAAACAACTTTCACTTTGGAAAAGAATTCATCTATTTTGGGATGACTGTTGAAGACAATACAGAATTTTTATACGATTTCAGGATCGGATTACTCGGGAACCGCTAATCGTAAAGACGGCTGCTATGCACCATTGTAATCTGTAGGATCTCCTGTTTATTTTGATATGTGTTTCGCCACAATTAAGTTAAGAATCCGTGAGAGATTACACAGAGAACAATGTATGACATGGGCGCAGAACTGTATTGGTGATCATAATTTTGATACAAATTCAACGCTAATTATCTCGTGAATCGTTCGTCACAGAAACGAACAACTGAGGAACTGTTGGAAAGGTCAGTTTGTCCAGATTTCAATGATGCCCTTGTTATTTCGGTACGATTAAAACTCCGCGAGTAGCGTAAAGGAGAAGAATGGGTGCGCCCATCGTGACTGATGTTTGCACCTCTCTCCAGGGCCGGTTTGCATTATAATTTTGGCACCAACTCACGGGCCGGATCTGGGCCGAACCCGGGCCGGATTTGGCCCGCGGGCCGGGAGTTTGAGACCCCTGCTCTAAAACGTAATGAAAGAAGGAAACTATTATTTATTTTCTTTTTTGCTGTTTATAATTATAATTTGCGCACTATAGAGCATTCAAGAACCTCACGTAGTCGAGAATATGGGAGATTGCTTCTTTCCACGTTGCAGATCAGCTCACTACGGCAAACAGTATGGCTGAAGTCTCGATCAATGGAGCGCAGATTGATTTCCGGCGGCCGTCGCCGTCGTGGAAAACCGTGCTTGCTTAAACTCCCTACTTGTGTGTGTGTGTGTGTGTGTGTGTGTGTGTGTAGTGCAGTGTGTTAGGATGCGTGAGTGCTGAGGAGTGAATATGTCCATTGTCAGTACAGTGTGGCTTTAGTCCCAGGGACAAAATCTTCTTTTAGTCTCTCAGTTCTAGTTGTGTGACTACATATGCATCTTCTTGATTTCAGTAGTAAGATCAGTCCATTATTAAGATGGGAAAAGTCCTTCAGAATCTTTTGGCCTGGGTCTTCTTGCTTATAACTTTTCACTGCAGCAATGACCTGGAAATCATAAATATATATAAATAAAAAATACATATGTAGCAAATGCCAAGCATCTACCTCCAACATCCTTGTTACGGCCAGCCACACTGGCCACAACATAAAAGACAAAAAGTCTTCAGCTCGTTATCTAGGGGTATTTATTAACAGAAAATGACAATAATGAAATAGTATAGTATAGTAAAAGGACGACAAGTATAGTATAGTAAAAGGATGACAAGGCAGGAGCGGGCCACCCGATCCTGGCAAAACCAAAAATGGAGGGCGAGGGCCTAGTCAGGCCAGGCAAGCTTTTAAAGGAGCTCAGCTCCACACCCACTCACACCTGAAAGATATCAGAAATAAAGAGATGAAACGAGTGTAGACTGGGACACCTAGAAGTGGAAGGACGTAACAATCCTAACAATCCAATGACAATAACAAACAGATGAGCTGACCTACCCTAGCAGCTGTTGAGATTGTGTAGTGTGGCTGCTAAGATGTTGTTTAATTACTGTTTTGAAAATTTGTCACATTTGGACCATAGGATAGAGCATAACACTGCATATAACTGTACTTCATGACAATAGTCTGTGAATTCATATAAAACAGTGTGTGGCATACCTGCGTTTATTCTGTTGGTCTTGGGTGGCAAAGGGGGTGGCAGACGAGTCCAGCATGGGAGGAGATCTTGGGATGACACTTCCATGCTTCCAAAAGGGAATGAGTGGCACGTCAGGCATCGATAGTGGCACATCAGGCATCAACATTGGTGACACTGTCCACTATACACACACGCAAGATCTGATATCACCAAGTATTTAAGAGTCCAGGATCAACGTCGAACGTTTGCCCTGGATCAATGTACCTTAACCCTAACCCTAATCCTAACCCATTCATCCAGGGCAACAAGTTTGACATTGATCCCGGACTCTTGATTACTTGGTGATATCAGATCATCCATACACACACATGCAGACACATACAGTACATGCAGAGAGGGGAAAGAAAGAAAAACTTAATTTACTCTAACAACACAATAATTACATAAATTACATGAAAATTGTGAAAAACAGGCAAGCACAAATTAGCAAAGCTAGTGCCCACCAACCACTTCCATTCAATATCATATTTCCCTACAGGCTTCTATACTCTTTGCTACACAGGTACCTATTCAAAGACTCAACAGAGAGAGCTATGATCATGATGGGAGGGCTGAAAACAATGTCATGACCAAATTGCTGAGAATGGTTTTGTGTATAGTTTTAATTCACAGAAAATCCCAGGAAGTTAACAGCTCATTAACAGGTACCAGAGTCTTTTCAAAAACAACATTGATATTATTGATTATGTATTCACACATTCATTAACTGAGTCCCTCTAGTTACTGACAACTATAGTGGCTTCATGTGAGTTAGATTTTACCAGTGGTTGGAGGCTGCGTCAAGAGGGGCAGCTACTTCATGGAGTGGCACAACAAGGGTGGCAGTGGCTGACAGTGCAGCTTCAGCTTAATGGCAATGAAGAATTCAGTCGGTCATCCCATAGCTGGTCAGGTTGGCCAAGATTCTACAGTGGAGAGAGAAAGAGAATGAGAGACACATCACACATGATCACGTCATGTCGATTTCACGATGGAAAGTTGTTGACGGCCTAATCATACATCATGGCATCAGATCTTGGATCCACCAGGGCATCTGGGGCTGGTGATTTGGCGTATTACTAGGCTAAATACAATTGTGTAGAAAACTTCCCATATCCAGTTTTCCACGAATTTATTTAAAAAGAAGCTGTTTTATGAGGTGGTGTAATCATCGGCATTAACATTAGGCTACAGGTTGGCCAAGCACGTTCGGATTATGATGTTTGCTAATATAACTAGGCTAAACCATCCTGCTATTGCATTCAGTCAAAGATTATAATGCAATCTCAAAAAGCATTAGTATTGGGTATTTCAGTCTAACTATACTCATTTAGGACATTAAACCCACTAATATCATCAAAAGTTTAGCCTAGAATATCGTTGGGTTACGGATGTAACCTTAATTCTGTGAAGGAAAGAAAGGCTGCCAGACGGCTAGCCCAGAGGGCTGGAATATAATCCGCGCATGCGCGAGTTCTGAGGTAGACTATATCAAAACGTCATCATGTGAGTGTGCCGCGATACTGTATACAGTATGTAAACCTGAGCGCGGCACACTTCGTCCTCATAAAATCCTGAACGCGAAGTCCAGAGCGACGACGAAGTCTGGCAGCCTTTCTTTCCTTCACAGAACCAAGGTTACATCCGTAACCCAACGTTCTGTTTCACTCAAGAAAGGCTGCCAGACGGCTAGCCCAGAGGGCTGGAATATCCATATGCCCAAACGTCGCGGAGGACAACCATGCGACAATTGAACAGAGACACAAGACAAAAGTATCAAGTCAATACTTTTATTGAAATTCAGTATGTCAACAGGGCTGGATCAACTGAAGAACTGACTCAAAGCAGTAAACGATCGAAGGCTCGAACGACTCATGTCACGAACTCAACACTGAATTCCCAAGGACAAGGGAGAAATCATATTAAGGTTGTAACCATGCAAAAGTTGAAGGCCGATGACCAACAGTCCGCCTGGAAATATCCTGCAAAGGAACTTCTTTCAAGAGAGCCCGTGAAGCAGCAAAATCACCATCTGAGAAAGCCATTTGAGATCAACACTCCCAATGGGCTCAAATGGGGGCTCCATCAGAGCATCAACGACCATATTAAGCTGCCATGCCGACACAGAGGGAAGCCTGCTTGGGCGCAGTCTCTGAGCTCATGAATTGAAAGACGGCGGGTTAGTACCGGCTGTTTACCATCTACTCTCTCATAGCATGCTGATATCGCTGGGAGAAATGCCATCAGAGTTGAAGGGGATTTGCCTTGGTCAAATTTCTCTTTGCTGAAGCTAGAGGGCAGGATTGGGGGCACTCATGCCGCTGTTCGCACCATGCCTTGAAAACCTCCCACCTGTAAGAGTATAGGGCTCATGTTGACGGGGCTCTAGCACAATACAAGGTTTGTGTGACTGTGGGTAACAATCCCTGAGTGAGAAAGGTGTCCCTTCAACAGCCAAACCACAGGTTTAGGACGGCTGGTGTCGGGTGCCACAACTCTTTCCCCGCTTGCAACAACAGATACCATAGCGGGAGTTGCTAAGGGGTGCCCTAGAGGAGTGTCTGGTGCCTGTGAGCGATATGGAGTCATTCAGGCAGTCAGGTTCTCCCTCCTTGCCTTCTCCAGCACCACAGGAATCATGGAGGGGGGGGGGCATACAGAAGGACCATGGGCCATCTGTGTGCAAGGGTGTCCACCCCTAGAGGTGCGTCCTCTTGGCTTAAGGAAAAACCAGAGTGGACAGTGGATTGACTCCCTTGAGGTGAAAGATTTACGTGTGCCTTCCCAAGAACCCTGATTAGATGCACCGTTTCTGGGTGCAATCGCCATTCACTTGGAATGCCCATCGACAGCTGCCCTGATCAGGCCAAGATGAGTGTCCCCCCAGAGAAGTTCTTGAGACATGCTGTGTAACGCCTGGGACCTCAGGCTTCCCCGGCGATTTACGTACGCTATTGCTGACATGTTGTCTGTTTGAATAAAGACATGTTCGTCCTAGAGTACTGGGCAAGAATGGCGAAAGGCAAGATATATTGTTCTCAGCTCAAAAACGTGAGCACCAGGCCATGCACAGAGGATCAGTTCTTTACAGTACTGAGATGCATTTATTGTCTGACAGGTGCCACAATTCAAAAAAGTGTCCATAATGAAAATTCATTGTGTCTTCCATCATGCGTCAATTTGATGTAGTTTAATTTAAAAAATGTTTTACCCATATGAAAGTAGGCTACATTTAGAAATAATTAGTTAGTTTCTATTGTATGTCTGTTTGAGAGACCTGATAGTTTGATCACTAATACAATTGGTTGGATCACAGAATTTATTCATAGCCCTGAGAAGACACAAAAGAGATTAGAGCACTCAGGAGGCTGTGCAAGCAATGTTACTCAGGTGTTCATCTGTACCAGATGAAGTGTAAGTGCAAAAAAGGAGGAAAGAGCAGAGGCACTCTGAGATTTGAGAAAGATATTTTAAAAAGCCTTTAATATAACATGGGAATTCTGTTTAAAAACACATGGGCCTACGCGTTGCGGCCATTATGGCCTTCGTCAAATCTCAGGGTGCCTCTGCTTTTTCCTCCTTTTTTGGACTTATTAATTGGCCTTTTTTGTGTATTAAAAAGTAGCTTCACAATAGTTAAGCTACTTCTGACATTTTCCCATAGCTTAGCTTGCTACATTTTGTCTTCCGGTAGGTTTGTTGTAGTGAAGCTTCATATGATGTGGAGTAACTGGTAGTTTAGCTTGTTACATTTACTGAGTAGCTTGCCCAACACTGCCAATTGGCAAGTTAAGTAACTCTTCAGTGTGTGTGTGTGCGTGCGTGTGAATGTGTGTATGCGAGTGTGTGTGTCTGTGAGTATGTGAGCGTGTGTGTGTACTGGAGTAAGAATACAGTGTAACGGGGGGCAGCAGGCTTGAAGTCTAGAGCTTCTCCTTGGGTGTGGGTTTGCAGTGGTTGCTGTGATGTGATGTACTTTTAAATGGTCTGCAGTGCCTCTTGAGAGGGTTTTGTGTGACAATGTGTTTTATCTAATAACTTGTGTGTTATTCATTGAAGCTCGGTCTGATTGTGTGACGCCCTGATGTTGCCCTGGCAATCTTGCTCTTTTAATATAAGAAAATACATGGCATACAATGCTCTGGCATTTACAAAGCAGTTTGGCTCAGTTTATCTAAAGAACTCATATTTATTACACTGGTGGCAGCGGTGCGGGATAACTTGCCTAACTGTTAAAATGTCTGAGCCTGGAGATGATCCACCACGGGTGGAGGCATCTGCTTCTCGGCTAGCCCAGGGAACTTCACGACCAATTTTTATGCCAGAAACTTTTACCGGTACAGGGCGAGGATGGGATGATTGGGCACAGCAGTTTGAAATGGGCGCTGTCAATAATTGGGACGATTCATTAAGGTTAAAATTCATGAGTCTTTTGCTTTCGGGGCGCGCACGGGAGGTATATAGTGAGTTGCCTGACACTGCTAAAGCCAGTTACAAACTTTTGCGTGAGGCCATGGGTCAGTGCTTAGACCCTTGTGATAGTGCTGATTGGAACCGTGTGACTTTTTCTTCGCGCAAAAGGCTGCATAATGAGACTGTGAGAGAGTTTGGTATAGCACTGAGGCGTTTGGCCATTAAAGCATATCCATCTGCGGGTACCACTACTCAAGATCTGTTGGCTAAAGACCACTTTATTACAAATGTGGGGAAGGGTGACTTGCGTGTTAGCTTGCGTAGTGCTAAACCAGCTACACTTGAAGATGCTATTAACTTGGCTGCAGAGCTCGAACTTATTAGGGGCCTTGAAGGGGGAAGTTTATCAGCAGACTGTAAAGTGCGTGGGGTTACGGAGAAGCCTGCTAGTGATGAACGGATGGATGCTCTCCTGGGGGTTGTAGAAGGGTTACGTCAAGAAGTGAAATCGTTGCAGACTGCTGTACAAGCTGTTACTAACTCTAGCAACTCTCTCCCTATGCGTATGCCACCAGAAGCAACATCATTCTCTCGCTCTAGGTCTGCTGCTGGTTCATCCTTGCGACGTGGCGCAGAGCGTAATGGAGGCTGCTGGGAATGTGGGTGCACTCGTCACATTCGCCGTGATTGCCCGTACTTGCAGGGAAACTAGTGGGGGCGCGCACAGAGGGCCAAATGCCCGCCCCTCCTCTGCATTGACGATGGCCCTTGATGGATTGAAGGGAGGTTCTGGCTACCTTAAGGCTAAAATAGGTGGGTTTGATTGTTATGTTTTTGTAGACACCGGAGCTTCACGCTCTGTCATTCCCCAATACTTGTGGCTTTCTATAACTAAGGGTGGGTGTGAGCTAACAGATTATATGGGTAAGGCTACAGCAGCCGATGGAGGGGGGATGCCTATTGTAGGGTGTTGGCAGGCAGTTTGTCAGTTTGATCCACTTGCGCTGGTGGCAGAATTTCTTGTTTCTGACATCCCCTCTAAAGAGGTTTTGCTGGGGTTTGATTTTTTGTCTCGTTATGGAGCAGTAGTTGATTTAGGAAAGAAATATTGTCAAATCATGGGTAAGCAGTTCCCTCTTGTTGATCTTCATCCCTCTATGGAGCCTCAAATTGTTGTAGTCCAAGCTGACACTGTTGTACCATCACGTAATGAAGCCATTATCTGTGGCCAGATCCAAAGTGGGTGGAGGGATTACCCTGAAGGAATGCTAGAGCCCTCTCCTTCCATTTCCAAGCATTGTGACATTCTGGTAGCCCGAGTAGTTTGCAGGGTCCAACAGGGCACTTTACCTATGCAGGTTATTAATGTGACTAACGAAAATCTTACATTGAAAAGTGGAATGAAGGTAGGCACTTTATTTACTGATGTGGAAGTCGAGGATGAAGTGCCTACTGTTGAAGATGTAAAGGAGTCTGTTCCCTGGACAGTTGATAGCTTGGTTAGTTACTTTGGGGTTGGTCAGAAGGGGTTTTCTGAAGAAAAGCTCAAAGCTATAAGGGAGTTGTTGCATCAAAACATTAATGTTTATAGTTGTGGTGACACTGACTTGGGCCGTACTCACCTGACATTGCATGAAATAGATACCAGAAATGCCAATCCTATCAAAATGCACCCTCGCCGTGTCCCCCTTCATTTGCAGCAAGAGATGACTGACGACCTCAAACAGATGCTTGATACTGGTGTAATCTGTCCTTCTTGTAGTCCATGGGCGGCCCCGGTCGTGTTGGTAAAAAAGAACAGTGGCGGATATAGATTTTGTGTGGACTATCGCAGACTTAATGAAGTTACTAGGAAGGATGCATATCCTCTCCCCAGGATTGACGATGCCCTGGATAGCCTTAGCCATGCATGCTGGTTTTCTACCTTAGATTTAGCAAGCGGTTATTGGCAGGTCAAAGTAGACCCAAAAGATCGCCCAAAGACCGCCTTTGCCACACGTCAGGGGTTGTTTGAATTTAATGTATTAAGTTATGGACTCTGTAATGACCCTAGTACGTTTCAACGTTTAATGGACCTTGTACTAGCAGACCTTCAGTGGACAACTTGTTTAGTTTTCCTTGATGACATCATAGTGTTTGGCCGTACCTTCCATGAACACCTGACACACCTCGATGGGGTGCTAAGGAAGATGCGGTTGGCAAACTTGAAAGTCAAGCCAGCAAAGTGCCATTTGTTTTCGGCCCAAGTTCACTATCTTGGGCATGTAATTTCTGCTGAAGGGGTGATGCCAGATCCAGCCAAGGTGGAGGCAGTAAGGGAATGGCCTGTTCCCACTAGGTAGACAGAGGTTCAGAGCTTTCTGGGGTTGGCTTCGTACTATAGGCGCTTTGTAAGGGGATTTGCAGACATTGCTCGCCCATTGCACCAGCTAACGGAGAAGGGAAAACGTTTTCAGTGGAATGAGAGTTGTCAAAGGGCATCTCGACCACCTTAAGATGAGTTTAATTACGGCTCCAGTGCTTGCTTATCCAGACCCAAATAAATCTTTCATCTTAGACACTGATGCGAGTGACGTGGGGATTGGGGCGGTCCTGTCCCAGGAGGAGGGGGCCTTGAGCGCGTGGTTGCTTATGCTAGTAGGGCCTTGACAAAGCAAGAGCGCAAATATGCAACGACCAAAAAAGAACTCTTGGGTATGGTTGCATTTACAAAGTATTTCTGCCATTATTTATTGGGGAAAGAATTTGTGTTGAGAACCGACCATAACTCGTTACGGTGGTTGCATAATTTCCAGGGATTAGAAGGGCAATTGGCCCGATGGGTTGAACAGCTGGCCAACTTTCAGTATAAAATCATTCATCGTCCAGGCAAGCTGCATAGTAACGCTGATGCGCTCTCTAGGCTGCCAGCCCTCTTGGGTAATGGGTCGGGGTTAGCTCCTGCAGACCCCATCGGGAGCTGATGGGGTGGTTGAGTCAAAGGTGTGTGCAGTACAGGAGAGCTTGTCCCCTGTAGAATCTGTGGAAGATGGGGAAATGGATGAGCTGGCTCAGGCCCAAATGGCGGATAGTGAGTTGAAGAAGGTAATTGATTATATAAAACAAGGCCGTTGTAAGTGGAGCCCGGAAGACACTGATTTGAAAAGTTATGCTCCTGTTTGGGACCAAATTGAAGTACGGGGGCACGGTTGGTGTGGATCCCCCTGCCCACTCTGATGCTGCATCTCAGGTACAAGTGGTGTTGCCACAGGTGATGGTGCCTAAGGTGTTAGAGCAGCTCCATGACGGCTTCTACAGGGGGCAATTTGGGCGTGCAAAAACTACAGGGCAAGGTTAAAGATCGTTTTTACTGGCCTGGCTGGTTTGAAGATGTTAAGAGTTGGGTGCGGGGTTGTGTTGACTGTGGGTCTCGTAAGTGTCAGGGTAAGCTGCCTTGTGCACCTTTGGTACCCTCAGTTGCATCCAGGCCTTTTGAGCGAGTTGCCCTAGATATTATGGGTCCCTTACCCCAGACACCAGGAGAGAATCTGTACATTTTAGTTATTGGAGATTATTTTTCTAAATGGACCGAAGCCTTTCCGTTGCCTAATCAAGAAGCGCCTACTGTAGCTAAAGTTTTGACTGAAGAGTGGGTGTGTCGTTTTGGGGTTCCACGGAGCATTCATTCAGATCAAGGCCGTAACTTCGAGTCGTCTTTATTCAAGGAATTGTGTGACCTGTTACAGATGCATAAATCTCGTATGTCCCCTTATCATCCTCAGTCTGATGGTTTAATTGAGCGTTTTAACCGTACCTTGTTGGATATGCTGTCTCTCTTTGTTGAGGACAACCAAATAGCTGGCTTTCACCCTACGTCACTAACGTATTTTTTTCTAGCGTTCTTCTGTACGCGCGCGAACCTCAACTGGGGCAACTGGAGCTGGAGCCATTGAAAGCACTGCATTTTGGCTGTAACTTTTTTGTACCAAAGCCTCAGTTTTGTGCCGTTTTTGGATGTTATAAACTGTCTAACCGAGAGAAGGAAGGGTTAATATTGAGTACCTAAGGAAATCGCCCGTAAAGGTGAGAAATGGGGAAAGACTCAGAGAACCATGTCAGTAGTTCGTAATGCCACAGCCGCGATTGTCGGCAAATCTTTCCACTCTTGGAGAAAATTCTGACATTTCTATCAAGTAATGGTCACGTCCGATGTATTTCCCTACCAATTCCTTGTATTTTTCCCTACATACCGGCTCCAAACCACTACAATATGCAATTTTCTCCGTGCCGTCCATTGATGTTGTTATGCTTGCCTCCACATCCTGCCCATCAGTTCGAATTGTTCGCGCTCCCGTTATCACGTCACTGGGACCCTGCTATTGAACTGGGATGCCCTCTTGCCTTACGTTATGATGGCCTACCGTAGTAGTGTCCATGCTAGCACTTTACTCCGTACAAGGTGGTGTTCGGACAAGAAATTGTCTTGCCTGTTGATGTCATGTTGGGGGTGGGTCCACAGGAGACTTTTCATCAGTGGACAACTATGTCAAGGTTGAGGAAACATTGCGCACTGTAGTTGAGGCTGTAAAAACATCTAGCCAAAGCTCTGACCAACAAGGCTTTGTTGGGGGGGGGGGGTGTCCAAAGTTGCAGAGGAGATAGAAGGGGCCATTTAGGGTGGTAGAACGGGTTTTTTTTTTTTTTTTCTTTTTCTTTATTGAACAGCCACATTTAGCAAGAGCGTTCAAAAGGATAAAAAAGACACAAAAAAGCCCAAGGGCTTATTTCCATTGTGGTCCTTTGGTGTAAAAACAATCAAGACATAACATTTAAGACAAAAGAAAGGGGAAAGGGATCAACAAATGATATTAAAACAAACAAAGACAAAAACAAAGGACACCATATAGAAAATAAAAAAAGAAATTAAATACAAATAAGACATGCAGACAATACAAATAGAAAAACACATGTACTAAAAAATGATTTAGTTTATAAGTTAGTGAGCCATCTTTTAATTAGGGATTTAAATTGTATATATGATGAGTTTAGAGATTTAATGTTAGTTGGTACGCTATTCCATAAGACCGCTGCTGAGTATAGGAAAGAGTACTTTCCCATACAGCTCTTAAAACGACATAGCCTATAATCAGTTGAACTCCCCCTGGTGGAGTAATTGTGTGTGTCGCTTACTCTGGAAAAATAGTTCAATAAATATTTGGGAACCAAATTTTGTCTTATCTTATAGACTAAACACAGCTTCAACTGAGAGACTCTCTCCTCCACTCTAAGCCATCTAAGACTAGAAAAATGGCCTGGACAGAGATGAGTTCTAGGATGTAATTTAAGTATAACTCTGGCTAGCTTATTTTGACATATCTGTAGTTTGTTTTTGAGGGCTTGTGTAGTGCCAGTGTACCAGGATGTGCAGGCATAGTCCAGATGGCATTGGACAAGAGCATCACCCAAGACTTTTAAAGTATTGCTGTCTAAAAGACAAGATATTCTTGACAGGTACTTAGTCCTTTGGCTAACCTTTGAAATAACTCTTTGGGCCATATGCTCTCCTGATAATTTATCATCAAGTATGCAACCTAAATAGGTGACCACTTCCTTGGCCTTGATGTCAGTATCACCCACAGCTACCTTAAAACCCTCAACTTTTTTAAATTTATTTCTGGACCCAAAAAGAATTGATTCGGTCTTTCCAAGATGGAGAGACAGCTTGTTATCTATCAACCAAGTACTAAGGTTACAGAGTTCTGAGCTAAGCAGCCTTTCCACCTCTGCTTTCTCTTTATGAGACACTAGAATAGCAGAGTCGTCTGCAAACAAAAACAGATTACAATTTATGGCTGCCTGCATGTCATTAACATATAACAAAAAAAAGAGAGGGCCTAGTATACTTCCCTGGGGAACTCCACAAGTTAATTTAAAGGGAGTGGACATGGTCCCTTCCACATCTACCACCTGTTCTCTCTCATATAAATATGACCTTACCCATTGAACAGCTGAGTTTGTGAACCCTAAAGCTTTAAGCTTGTTTAAAAGGACATCATACTGAACAGTATCAAACGCCTTTTGAAGGTCTATTAACACCATGCCACAGAAATTTCCATTGTCCACCTCTTTCCTAATAAAATCTGTCAGAAAAAGAAGACAGGTATCAGTGGAGTGTGCTTGTCTAAAGCCTGACTGGAAATCAAATAGCAGGTCCTGCTCAGCTAGATAACTATCTATTTGTTCATAAATTATCCTTTCAATGATTTTTGATATTGCACACAAGATAGACACTGGACGGAAGTTTCCTGGATCAGACCTAGAACCTTTTTTAAATAAAGGTATTACTCTAGCCACCTTAAGTTTACTAGGAAAGTGGTTATTTGCAATTGATAGGTTTATAAGATATGTCAAAACAGGAGTAATTATTTCAGCAGCATCTCTAAGGAACCTAGCAGGGATGTTGTCAAAACCTGTAGCCTTGGATGGATTCAGGCCCTTGAGCTGTTTTAGTACCATCTCCTCTGTTACTTGTTTAAAATAAAAAGTGTCTGGCTTAACACCCCTTTCTTTATAAAACTCATGTACCGTCTGTGGATCACTAAAAATACCTGACGTAGATGGAAGCTTCTGTACCAGATTACTTGCTATTGTTGTAAAGAATCCATTAAAATGATCTGCCACTATTCTTTTTTCATATGATATAGACCCATTTATGTCTAGACCTATTTTACCTTGCTTTTGCTTAAGGTTCTCTTTCATCCCCAAGGGTCTAAGAGTTGCCCACAATTTCTGAGGATCCTTTTTATGTTCTTCAATTTTTAACCTAAAAAAATCCCTTTTTGCATCTTTTACTAATCGTTGCACCTTATTTCTTAGTGTTTTGTAATCTTTAAAGAGGGCAGGGAGTTTACTATGTTTAAATTCAATTAACTTTTTATTCCTTAAGTGAATGGTGTCCAGGATTTCATCAGTAATCCAAGGCTGGGATCTCTGTTTTATCCTAGTCTCTTTAAGTGGGACTGTTTTGTTAAGTATATCCAGAAAAATCGATTGAAATCGGACCCATGCTTTATCAACATCTTTTATGATGGTAATGTTCATCCATTGTACATCTCTAAGCTTCTCCTGGAAGTTGCTTATGTTATACATTTTCAAGCTTCTGCCTATGACAGTCTTATGACAATTTATAGGTACCCTCTTAACTTTCCTAGTACAATAAGTTATAAAATGATCACTAATTCCATATACAATGACTCCACTTTGTAGGATTTTACATGCATCAGATACCATGATATGATCAATAATGGTTTGACTATGTTCAGTTATTCTGGTTGGCACATTAATTAATTGAGTTAGACCATGTGTTTTCAAGAATTCATCAAAGCCTTTGCATAATAGCCCATCTGTATTCAAAATATCAATATTGTTATCTGCCATTAAAATCACTTCCCGGTTTAAAAAGTCATGACATCCTGCACAAACAGATTCTAGATTTTGGATAAAGTCACTCTGATGGGGAGGTCTATAAACAGCACTAAGCAGTATTGGTTTGCTCTTTGGAAACAAAATATCAATCCACAATGCTTCCAGGTTGTCATTGTCCATATCCTGTCGTAATCTAAAATCTATATCCGACCTGACAAATATACATACTCCACCCCCTTGTCTATTGCGGTCTTTGCGAACAATACTATAGTTTTCAATTTCAACTTCGGAGTCCATGATGTTGCAGTCTAACCATGTCTCTGAGAAACATAGAATGCTTGCGTTGATTGTCCTAGCCAGCTCACGTACCTCCGTAATCTTTGGCAGTAAGCTGCGAATGTTTAGATGAAAACAGTGCAAGCCCTTCGATGTAAAGACCGACAACTGTTCCTCGCTTAAGCCGAGTGAGTTAACCCTCGTCGCTGAAGTGGGCTGTGGCAGCGAGTTGTTGGTCGCCTGTGTTGGTGTCCGCAGATTTTGAATGTCGGCTTTCTTGCCTTGTCCGGTTAACAGTCCCGTCTCCACCAATGTTCTGTGACCTCCAGCTGACTCTGTTTGCGGCCCCCTTCTCTTCTGCCTCGGCGCCCGGTATCCGCTGGTAGTTGGATTTACAGCCTCACTTGAACTAAGCAGCACCTGC
>JAODXP020000020.1:13878354-13912953 GCA_027497455.2 Sardinella longiceps | reverse complement strand
TGCATAGGGTTCTTGTAATTCACTTTGCATGGCTCCTAGGTCATTTTCAGCCCCCGAAAAAAATTATGTGGTAAAAAATGGGTCAAGGAACAGTTTCCAATAGTCAGAAAAACGTGTTCTAGGCCCCCTTTAACATACTCCTCGGACACCGTTTGTCAGATTCCTGTGAAATTTGGTAGACATGATACCAAGACATTGCTCATGTCAAATTGCGAAGGGATTTTTCATAACTTTTACGAATTCAAGATGGCGGATGCATGAAATAAGAGAAAAAATGAAAAATAGGAAATGTGGCATAACATCACACTGGATTGATAAAATCGCCTGAAACTCATACCGTTTATAGATCTTATGATTACCACGATATCCATTCACTTACTGGGTGTGGTTGTTACAGCGCCACCATCTGGCAAGGTGGAACCACTACAGAAATTGACATTAAGATCCATGGTTCACATATACTTTGAGCTACATGCACGAAATTTGGTAGGTGTGTGGGACTCTCCAAGACGAACAATTTTTGTATTACATTGCATTAGCCACGCCCAACAGGAAGTGAGGTATTAAGGAGTGTACAAATTTGGACACACAGCGAACTTTAACGTACTTGTCGGACACGGTATGTCAGATTCAAGTGAAATTTGGTGTACATGACCTCTAGATGTTGGTGATGCTAAATTGCGAACGGATTTTTGATATCTACGAAATATGTTGGAATAACAATATTATGAAATTGTATGATTTTAATAGCTCATCACGAAACAGGAAGTGTGTCATAAAATCACACTGCATTAACCGATTGGTCGTGAAACCTCACAGGTTCATAGATGATATGACTGTGCATGACTATCTAGACACCTGAAGCGTGGCTGTTATAGCGCCCACCTAGCGTGGTCAAAGTAGTTGATAACTTGCCAGAAATTGACAACGTGCTTTGACCCGATTGAGTCTGACAATCTTCAACAGGTTCATAGATGGTATGACTGTGATGATATCTAGACACCCACGTGGCGTGCCTGTTACCACGCACTACCACCATGGTCAATGCAGGAAACGGTCTGCTAAGCGACAGCTGCTAGTGGTCAAATATGATAACTTGGAAACGGTTTGACGTAGCTTATCCAAACTTCATATATGGACTCCTGACCGTGTTCTGACCACGCATGACCATGAATCGAAACTCTCTAGCGCCCTCTAGTGGTCAAATATGATAACTTGGAAACGGTTTGACGTAGCTTATCCAAACTTGGTATGTGGACTCATGATCGTGTTCTGACCACGCATAACCATGAATCGAAACTCTGTAACGCCCTCTAATGGTCAAATATGATAACTTGGAAACGGTTTGACGTAGCTTATCCAAACTTGGTATATGGACCCCTGACCGTGTTCTGACCATGCATAACCATGCATCGAAACTCTTTAATGCCCCCTTGTGGTCAAACATTATAACTTGGAAACGGTTTGACCTATCATAGCAAAAGTTGGTACACAGACTGTGGACCATCTTCTGATCATGCAGGATGACTTTGAAACACTGTAGCGCCCCTACTAAGGGAAAGAGTGTAAAAGGCAGACTGAGTGAGTGTGTGAGAGATAGCGTGTGTGAGAGTGAGTGTGAGTGTGTGCGAGTGTAAAAATGAGGGTGAGACAAAGAGAGCACAGCTGTTTCGAGTGAATGTGCATTCAATATGCACTATTCTTGCGGTATGCACTCTTTGCGGTGCACCTGGTGCGAGGGCCCGTCATCGCCGCTTGCGGCTTCAATTATTTTTTGTTATTCTTTTCCTCACAATGGAACCGGCCATTTTTGACCACTTTCCCGTGCTCAAAAAGTCACGAAATTTTGCACACACCTTGGAATTCTGGAACACTGGAGGTTTACAGAGGTATAGACCCGGGTGTGGCCCAGGGACTCTGTAGCGCCCCCTAAAGTAAAAAAATGCCTTGGGCTCTATGGGCCGGTCTCATGATGAACTTTAACATACTCCTCGGACACCGTTTGTCAGATTCCTGTGAAATTTGGTAGACATGATACCAAGATATTGCTCATGTCAAATTGCGAAGGGATTTTTCATACCTTTTACGAATTCAAGATGGCGGATGCATGAAATAAGAGAAAAAATGAAAAACAGGAAATGTGGCATAACATCACACTGGATTGATAAAATCGCCTGAAACTCATACCGTTTATAGATCTTATGATTACGACAATATCCATTCACTTACTGGGCGTGGTTGTTACAGCGCCACCATCTGGCAAGGTGGAACCATTACAGAAATTGACATTTAGTTCCATGGTTGACATATACTTTGAGCTACATGCAAGAAATTTGGTAGGTGTGTGGGACTCCCCAAGACGAACAATTTTTGTATTACATTGCATTAGCCACGCCCAACAGGAAGTGAGGTATTAAGGAGTGTAAAAATTTGGACACACAGTGAACTTTAACGTACTTGTCGGACACGGTATGTCAGATTCAAGTGAAATTTGGTGTACATGACCTCTAGATGTTGCTGATGCTAAATTGCGAACAGATTTTTGATACTACGAAATATGTTGGAATAACAATATTATGAAATTGTATGATTTTAATAGCTCATCACGAAACAGGAAGTGTGTCATAAAATCACACTGCATTAACCGATTGGTCTGAAACTTCACAGGTTCATAGATGGTATGAGTGTGATGATATGTAGACACTCCGTGGGCGTGGCTGTTGTAGCGCCACCACCTGGTCAAGCAGGAAATGTGCCAGAAATTGACAATGCTTTACCCGATTGATCTGAAACTTGACTGGTTCATAGATGGTATGACTGTGATGATATCTAAACACCCCGTGGGCGTGACTGTTATAGCGCCACCGTCTGGTCAAGCAGGAAATGTGCCAGAAATTGACAATGCTTTACCCGATTAGTCTTAAACTTCACTGCTACATAGATGGTTTGACTGGGATGATATCTAGACACTCCATGGGCGTGCCTCCGGACTGTGTTCTGACTGCGCATTACCATGAACTGAAACTCTCTAGTGCCCTCTAGTGGTCAAATATTATGACTTGGAAACGGTTCGACGTAGCTTATCCAAACTTGGTATATGGACTCCTGAACGTGTTCTGACCACGCATGACCATGAATCGAAACTCTCTAGCGCCCTCTAGTGGTCAAATATGATAACTTGGAAACAGTTTGACGTAGCTTATCCAAACTTGGTATATAGACTCCTGACCATGTTCTGACCATGCATAACTATGAATCGAAACTCTCTAGCGCCCTCTAGTGGTGAAATATGATAACTTGGAAACGGTTTGACGTAGCTTATCCAAACTTGGTATGTGGACTCCTGATCGTGTTCTAACCACGGATAACCATGAATCGAAACTCTGATGCACCCTCTAGTGGTGAAATATGATAACTTGGAAACGGTTTGACGTAGCTGATCCAAACTTGGTATATGGACTCCTGACCGTGTTCTGACCACGCATAACCATGAATCGAAACTCTTTAATGTCACCTTGTGGTCAAACATTATAACTTGGAAACGGTTTGACCTAGCATAGCAAAAGTTGGTACACAGACTGTGGACCATCTTCTGATCATGCAGTATGACTCTGAAATTTCCCTCTAGAGCCCCAACTAAGGGAGAGAGTGTTAAAGGCAGACTGAGTGAGTGTGAGTGTGTGCGAGTGTAAAAATGAGGGTGAGACAAAGAGAGCGCGGCTGCTGCGAGTGAATGTGTATCCCTGTTTATGGTGCACCATTTTTGCGGTATGTCCTCTTTGCGGTGCACCTGGTGTGAGGGCCCGTCATCGCCGCTAGCGGCTTTAATTAGGGCCCTATTGCTTTTGCTCAGATTATTATTCTTATTCTTATTATTCTTTTCCTCCCAACGAAATTGGCCATGTTGACCACTTTCCTGTGCACGAAAACTCGTTGGGAGTGCGCGCCATTCGAGGTACACCGAGCCATAGATCCGGGTGTGGCCCAGGGACTCCGTAGCGCCCCCTACAAAAAAAAAAATACATTGGGCTCTATGGGCTGGTCACATGATGAACTTTAACATACTCCTCGGACACCGTTTGTCAGATTCCCATGAAATTTGTCAGACATGATGCCGAGATGTTGATGACGTGAAATTGCGAAGGGATTTTTCATACCTTTTACGATTTCAACATGGCGGACGAATGAATTCCGAGAAAAACTGAAAAACAGGAAAAGTGTCATAACGTCGCAATGCATTGATAGAATTGTTTGAAACTCATACCATTTATAGATCATATGATTACGATGATATCCATTCACTTAATGGGCGTGGTTGTTACAGCGCCACCATCTGGCAAGGTGGAACCAGTACAGAAATTGACATTAAGTGCCATGGTTGACATATACTTTGAGCTACACTCACAAAATTTGGTAGGTGTGTGGGACTCCCCAAGACGAACAACTTTTGTATGACATTGCATTAGCCACGCCCAACAGGAAGTGAGGTATTAAGGCGTGTAAAAATTTGGACACACAGTGAACTTTAATGTACTCATCGGACACGGTATGTCAGATTCAAGTGAAATTTGGTGTACATGACCTCTAGATACTGATGATGCCAAACTGCAAACGGATTTGTGATATCTCGTAATATGTTGGAATAACAATATTATGAAATTGTATGAATTTTATAGCTCATCACGAAACAGGAAGTGTGCCATAAAATCACACTGCATTAACCGATTGGTCTGAAACTTCACAGGTTCATAGATGGTATGCCCGGAGTCATGCGGCTCTTACATTCATGTCCAAGTTTGTGCTTGTGTGTGTGTGTGTGTGTGTGTTTATGTGCGTGTTTGCTTCCCTTACGTTTAATACAACAATTAATTTTGTTTCTGTGTGTGTGTGTGTGTGTGTGTGTGAGGAAGAGATGGTTGGGGGGGTGTGCCCTTGTGTATGATGTTGCTGGCCTGTGGGATTACTATTGTAGGGGGGTACATTTCTGTTATCATGTTGGTGTGTGACTTTTACAATTAATCTCGCTGGCAGAGGTGTGTGTGTGTGTGTGTGTGTGTGTGTGTGTGTGTGTGTGTGTGTGTGTGTGTGTGTGTCAGAAGGATGGGTAATGTAGTAGTAGTAGTAGTAGTAGTAACATGTTCATGTGCCTGTGTGCCGATGTGGCTCTTTGCTGTAACATAGTCAGATATGTGGCTCTTGGTTTCCGATTGGTTGGCCACCCCTGACCTACAAAGTTTAAATTACGAGATGGAGATGTTTATTTAATGGACATTATGAACTAAAGATAAATGCTTTGTAGCTGTCCGGTATAGACTTTGTGTGATGATAAATTGACGTGTGCTGAAGAACATAGGGTATTTATTTAGGCATTTTTAAATAGGGCTAGCAGAGGTTATGAACTCAGAAGTATGCCTAGGCTAATCACCAAATTGGTCTGCCATCTCTGGCTCTGGCACTGCTCGTAGGCTACTGTCTGAAAACATTCCTATGAGAGGAGCGTATGCAGTCAATTTCAAGACTCAGGGAAAATGCAAACACAAAATTGTGGAACTTCAGTAGGGGATGGAGACTAACAAGTCAGATAAAATTTAACTGTAGACAAACAGTGTTTTTTTTTTCACATATAGACCTAGATTTTTTAAGACACAGGTGCCGGACGACTCCCCTATATGACGTAGCGCCACCATTAGAATGTTCATGAGTACTGCATAAAAATTGCTATTAAAACTGTTTCGGTTTCATAAAACATAAAATGATGAACAAAATGACAAAACGTTTCTACGTACCTTACAGAACAATATTATGTGTAAATTCACTGAACATTGAACCTGCCATACACACTTTAAATTTGTGAACTACGCAACCCATAAAATATTTGCGTAGTTTACTAGTAGCCTATTTCTTTGGCTAACTATGTTATTGCTGAGAATAGCAGCAAGCTGCAAGGTATTTATTCTACCGAAATTAACACACAAACCAACATTATATGATATAATATTTGGAGAAACTCATGCCTCATAGCATAGCTGATTGGCCTCCATTTACATACCTGCTGTGACAGAATGAAGAGTTGTGCCAGGCGGTGGTATAACACTGTTGTCTTTTCCAATTTCAAACACTGGCACTAATACTCGGCCTACAAATGCACAACTTCAATAGTAAGCATGACTATGAATATCAGTTCAAGTTTTTTTTTTAATTTTTTTTTCTTTTCCAATACTTCAAATTCTTTTGTAGACAAACAAGTTAATAGTACCATCATTTGGAGAGTACAAAAGCATATGTGGTGACCAAATAATCATGTGACCCCTCATTCCTGGCACCTGGATGACTTGTATGGCGTTCATCTCATCCTGAAGCGGAAAGCTTGCTGACACTTGAGAGGAACTTTGATGTTCAGCTTCACGGATATAGAACTGCAGGGGAAAAAAAAAAAAAAAAACTGTAATGTCACACATCTAGTTCCCAGGATTGGGCTTGGTATTTTTGATTACGACATCAGGGCTTTAATAGATCTAATTCCATAACCAGTGGGCCACAGCTGCCCAAAGCCGTTCTTACCATGTAATTCTCATCTGCTACTAGAGCCACTTTGCTGGTTGTCGTTTGGTATACGCCCCTCAACACTTCCTATAATAACAGAAAACACATTGATGTATTATTTAAAATGCACAATGTAATTATAGTGCATGGAAATGCACTATACTGTTTTTCAAAGACTTCTACTGTTCTTCGTATTCTTCTTATTACAATGCATGAAAATGCAGTATACTGTTCTTCGAAGACTTCACCATCATCTTATTATTATTCTGCCACTTTCTTCTGCAATTAATTCAGCTTAAACTGTTTAACTTAGAAACTTCATTCAAACTGCATTGCAGTTATAGTGCTATAGTGTTTTTTTGCATGAGATAATTGCCATATTTGGCTAAATTTGGGGTAAATTCGAGGAGCATTGTCACCAGGGTCTAACAATATTGCTATTTTTTCTGTCCAAACAATGCCCAACATCTTGTGACCATCCTATTAAAATTTCAGTCTGATATCTCATTGCATTGTATATGTGATCTTATTATTTTTTTTTTGTCTTCTACTATTATTATTACTTTTTTTGAGCACTTTGGTCAACCTTTGGTTGTTTTAAATTGTGCTATATAAATAAACATGACTATGACTATGACTATATTCCATTTCAATAATGGATAGCTTCGTGAAATCGAGCTAAATGCTAGCATTTTATATTGTCAAGTGATTTTGATTGCCTATACCGAAAATTTCAAAACTTTATTTACCTATAGAACATGAGAAAGGGTATATACTGAAGAAATTCTGAGATTGTACTTTGTGCTATTCAAAAGCTATAAGCCCTTAAATATGGGCTAAATAGCGATTTTTACATAAAAATTCAGAATTTATTATACTCCTGGAAAGACGGCATCAATTGCAAACCTATTTTTTTCTGTGTCTTCCAATAGTATGACACACAATTGACAACTTGAACCTGTTAAATAAAGTTTTCCCTGTTTCCTGTCATTTTAGGACATGTCTAAAAATTTAAATAAATTACAACTGGAGCCAAAACGGTCATTTTTGGTTTCAATTACATGATACTTGGCTGCCGTGCATCACCCAGGTGGGTGCTACACATTGGTGGTGGTTAGTGAGGTCCCCCCTTCCACTGTAAAGCACTTTGGATCAACTGAGTTGTGTTAAAATGTGCCATATAAATACACTTGATTTGACTTGACTACTTCTGGAAGGTTCAAAGATAATATCTGTATTTATAGCCATTGTTTACTACCTTTTTGATAGATTAAAAGGGGTAGATTTAACTTTTATGTTTTGTGGTTGCTGTAAGACAGGGCAGAATATCACAAAAATGCAACCGACTAGCTTTCAGATTTGAAAAATGACCATGGCCAGATCCAACCCGCGATGAAATTTTATCTGGCCCCCCAAATAATATCTAATTTCTATTAAAACTGGCCCGCCAGTACTTGGCATGCACCGATAAAAACTACAAGTACCACAATACATCGCCGCTGCGCTGCCATCATGTCAATCAAGGCTGCAAGCCCAGGCCCCTGGTTTAAACAGAAGCCTGTTTGCCAGGTCATGTTTCCCAGGGCTAAATGTTTTATTACTTCGCTTGCTTAAAAATGGCAAAACGAAAGGTGGACTTGGAAAATAGAGGCTTTCAGCAGAGGTGGGAGGTTGAGCACATGCCCAGACAGCAAAATGCCCAAATTTGCCTATGCTACCCGTGAGTAGGCCAAAAAAAAAACTTTACGATTCGTATGTGTTAATATTAAGTTCATAATAAATGCTGAACATGTTCGGCCCCCAACTTGGACCCATTTTTTGCATTTCGGCCCACTGTGTATTTGAGTTTGACACCCCTGGCCTAGTACCTACAATTTCAAAACTTCACACACCTACAGAACATGAGAACAGGTATTTACTGAAGAAATTTTGAGATTGTACTTTTTTTTATTCAAAAGCTATAAGCCCTTACATTTGGCCTAAATAGCGATTTTAACATAAAAATTAAAAAAATATTAAACACCTGGAATGACAGCATCAATTGCAAAGCAAGTCTTCCAATAGTATGAAACACAGTTGACAAGCCAAAACGTCATTTTTGGTTGCAATTACATTCTGGAGGGTTCTGGAGGGTTTAAACATAATCTCTGTCTTTATGCACATGGCCAGTGGCCAGCTGCTCCAACTATCTTATCTTGTGGTAGTTTCACTGTTTATGTAGTCATAACACATAATATTCTGTGGCTCTTTAAAAATCAGTCAAAATTTTCCAAAACCTCTGGCAGTATTGAGCTCTCTATTCTGAAAATGGCTGGCAGTCAATGAGTTAAGAACACAGAGTGCGAGGCGCCTGGTGAATTGCTATAACACCAGCGGATCTCCTCCTAGAGCATTTAAGGAAAATAAAATATTTAATAGCTAGCAAGCTCACACATCGGGTCTAATAATAGAAATGTCTCCTATGCTCCTGTATGCTCAGCTTGGACTCCAGCTTGTGACATCATCACTGGGTTTAGAATGTTCATAAATTCAGTTACTAAAATAGCTGTAAATATTGTTCTATTGTATGAAAAGTTGATTTTTCAAGACATATCACTACTCACTGTTATTTTGCTTCACGTCCCTTAATTTGTGAAAAAAAAATGTTAACCTGCAATTGCAACTAATTAACTCCAATTAACTTCAGCCTCCAAGCATACAGTTTGGCCCCCTTAAAACTACAGACTTTTTATTAACTTTTAGGTAGCCATTCCAACTGCCTGAGCTTAAAGCATACATTACAATGTGGCTATAACTACAAATCCTGTTCCTACACACACACACACACACACATAGAATGTGGCCAAAAACACACGTGCACACACACACAAACACAGAGAGAGGCACATACACATAAAAAGTACTCACGCTCACACACACAAGGAAAAGAAGAATAATATTCGAGGGAGAGAGAGCTGTTCACCACACACACACACGCACACACACACACACACACACACACAGAGGCAGAAACATACATACTTGAAGGCACACACACATACAAACAGACACTGAGCCAATCAGAATGCACCAAGCCTCTGTCAAATAGGAAGGGGGCTCATATCTTGCCAACAGTTTGGTTTGACGTATCAAGACTAATTTTGGCATTATCAATTGGGACCCCATCTTGACTACATTCCATAGAGTTGGGCCCATTTTACCACTACAGGGCGCAATAGCTATCAAAACAAACAGTTTTGGCTCATATGTTGTAATGTGTTGTAATGTGGCGCTTTGATGATACTCCAGCAGTTTCTCTAAGGAAAAATCTAGTTATTATTATTCTTTCTTTGCATTTTTAATTTTATGCTCTTATTAATGCTATTTCTGAACAGTTTTATCCTCTTTGTGTGTGCTTTTACTTTCCGCTTTACTTTGGTCTCTGTGCAGCACATTGAGTTGACTTTGTGTATGATATGCGCTTTATGAATAAAATTGCCTTGCCGTCAAAAAATGTATTACAAATCATCTCAGTTCGGTTCACTGAACAGGTGTTCCAATTTTTAGCAAGGTTAATTACCTTTTCCTACAAACAGATTCCAAATGTTGAAACTGAGGAAATGTATCATTTTAAGGGGAAAATAAGTTGATTTTCAAATTCATGGCATCATCAGATTCCAAAATAGTTGGGACAAGGCCACGTTTACCATTGTGTGGCATTCCCTCTTATTTTTATAACAGTCTGCAAGCATCTGGGGTCTCATTTATAAACAATGCGTACGCACAAAAGAGAAGCAAGCTTTGGTATTTATAAAACTTGGCGGTGAAATGTGCGCACTTCCACGCAAGCTCTGACCCATGCGAACGCACAATAAAAGGGAAAATCAGAAAGTGCAACCTCAAGAGTAAGTGGGGAGAACGACCCAAAATTGGTTCATTAAATCGAAGTTCAATAAACATTGCGCATCAAAGACGTGACTGGCTTTACCGCTATAAAAAATGTTTAAAGTCTAACGCATTTGGTTGTTGTTTGGTGCACTTGTCAAAACTATTAGGCTATTTGAAGCAATAAAGACACATTGATAGGCTATGAATTGTTTGTCTTTGAAACAAATTAGGCTTAGTTGCTAATAATTAATGTAATTTCTTGGATGATGCGGGTACAGTGATAGCGTAGTGGTTAAAAACTCTTGGGGGTCTGTGGTCCCAGTGCTGGGACTTTTTTGGACTATTCCACACTCAAGACTGTAGCTCCGCGAGTTTTTGTCATACAGATACATGAGTAACACCATTAGAAACTTTGAATCTTGTAGTTTTCAAATATATAGGTTTTGTGGTAAAAATGTATTATTTCTTTATACAAAGCATAAAATAAAAAGTTTTATTTTAGAGTCACTCAGACAGCAGCAGGCTTTCACAGACCCACCCCCCGCTATTCAGATGGTAAGTGCTCTGAGGTCATTGGGCTATTGTGTGGGGACACGAGGTGCGAACACACCCCCTTTCACCAGGATAAACAGAAGCACATGGCAGGCAGAGTTGTTTTGTTTTGAAGATGGCGACACAGAAGCGGATGTCTCCTGCTGAAGCAGCACGGCTGATACAAGAAGAACTGGAGTTAGAGAGTGAGCCAGATGACGGAAGGTCAGATGTATCCAGTGATGACGATGACGAACATCTAGAGTTTGAGCTTCGTCGTAGAGATCCTGTGCAAGACGTTTCTGAAGAGTAAGTTGCTGTTATGGTGTTATGCTAGCGATCTATGTATCTATTGCTTACGTTTCGTCAACATGCAATGCAATGAAATGCATGGCCATAGCTGGTCTATGCTAAGCTATATAAGCACAGTTGCAGCATACTGTAAATAGTGTACATTTATCTTTGCATATTTTGCTAACCAAACTATGATCCAGTAATATGAATTTGCATTAGTGAACATCACGTTTAGAATTGTGTCTGATCAGCATACAATGCAATGCATAGCCATAGCATGTTATTAGCCAACTGAAAGATTTTATTAGTGTATGCCACGTTATAGTATATGTCCCGAATTTATTAGCACATGCTACGTTCTAGTATATGTCCCATAACATTGTAAAATGCTGCTCTAAGCTACAAGCTTTGTATTCACAGTTGCATCATACTGCAAATAGAGTTGGCCTACATAAGTAATTGTTATGAAAGGTGTGAACCAAAACCGAGAAAGAAAATGTGTGAATTAGATGCAGAAATGGTAGCAATTATAGGTGCAAAGATAGGTGTGACTGATGGCTATATGACACCAGATATGCAGATTTGTGCCATTATGTCTCCTTTTTTATAATTGTGAATGCACTGTTTTATTTATATATTGTTTACTATTTTAGTCTACACTATTTACTAAACATTTTTTTTTCAATTTCACAGAGATGTCGAGAATATCCCACTTGCACCAGCAAGGAAGAGAGCAAGGAAGAGAGCAAGGAAGAGAGCAAGGCCCCAGGCCAAGCAGGCCTCAGGCCAAGCAGCATACACTTTCATGGAAGACGGAAAGTGATGCTGATATCTCTCCACCAACTCTGCGTTTTCTTCCTGCAAGGGAGCCTGGTGTGCAGCTGAGGGCAGAGGACAACCACACTCCTCTGGATCTCTTCAAACTGTTTTTTTCAGATGATGCTGTGGAGACCCTCTGCCACAACACCAACAAGCAAGCGGCTATGAGCATTGCTAGAGGTGCAAAGTACAAATGGGTGGATGTTGGAGTTACTGAGTTCTACAAATTCCTTGGACTAATGTTCTACATGGGCATGGTCAAGTTGGATGCTATCCGTGACTACTGGAGGAAACAAAACCTCTTCACTGTCGGTTTCCCAGCACATGCAATGTCAAGGGACAGATTCAGAACCATCTTTTGGAATGTGCACATGAGTGACCCAGATAAAGACAGAGAGAATGATGCCAAGAAGGGAACTTCAGCCCATGACAAGCTGTTCCGTGTCAAACCTCTCATGAGCACCATCCAGAATGCATGCAAAGCATTCTATCACCCCCGCAGGAACCTTTCTGTGGATGAACGCATGGTGGCTTCCAGATGCCGTGCTTTCAGACAGTACATGAAGGACAAACCAATCAAGTGGGGCTTCAAGTTGTTTGTGCTTGCTGACCCCAGCAGTGGTTACACTGTTGACTTTTGTGTATACACAGCAAAGAACCACTTCCCAACAGGCCATGGTCTCTCCTATGACTCTGTCATGTCACTGATCAACAAAAGGTATTTGGGGTCTGGATACCATATCTACATGGACAATTTCTACACCAGCCCAAAGCTTTTCAAGGACCTGTATGCTGCCAACTTTGGTGCATGTGGAACTTACAGAGAATCCAGGAGGGATTGCCCAAGTAGTGACATCAATACACTGACAAAGTATTCGACCAGAGGAACAATCCGCTGGATAAGAGATGGACCTGTTGTCTATGTGAAGTGGATGGATACACGAGAAGTGTCTGTGTGCTCCACTATCCATTCTGCCTACACTGGGGATGCAGTGCAGCGAAGAGTGAAAAGCAAAAGGGGTGCTTGGTCGAAACCGTCTTTTCAATGTCCCAAGCCTGTTGTGGACTACAACAAGTACATGGGTGGTGTGGATTTGTCTGACCAGATGATCCAGTACTACACAGCCCAGCACAAAACTGTGAAGTGGTACAAGAAGCTCTTTCTTCATTTCTTGGACATTGCTGCAACAAATGCCTACATCCTCCACAAAGAACTCATGCGAACCATGCAGAAGGAAAGTCTAAGCCATAAGCAATTCAAGGAGCTGCTCACAGCACAGCTGTGCGATGAACCACTAACTACCAAGACTCCAAGGCGTCCTGTGCAGACAGGTGGAGAGCCTCACTTGCCAGCTTGTGGGGTTGAGCTCACTGCAGATGGAAATATGGCTGTTGATCATCGCAGACACTGTGTGTACTGCAGGCGTCATGGAAAGAAAGTGAAGACTCAATGGAAGTGTGATATCTGTGACATCTTCCTTTGCCTTTCTACAGGGAGAAACTGTTTTGCTGCTTGGCATCGAGATGAGAACTGCTAACTGCTAGTTCTGATCCAAGCTTTGTCATCCAAGAGGATGTTCTTTTATGCTCTTGTGGACTTTTGGATACACTTTACTTATTGACTGTCTTACAGTTGAAGAGGATTTCTGGATTTGAAACTAGGTTGCCTGTGCCACAGTGACACTTTTTTAGAAACACCAGGCTGCCTGCCAGAGCCATTGACAGAACAATGGGCTGGCTATTGACAGGCACATGGCAGACTGACAGGGGGGTGGGGGCAATCAAAGGTGAAACACACCTTGTATTCACTTGATAAAGGCACTGACTGAGGTATAGTTTTACTTTTTGACATGCTGCAGAGAAACTATATATAATTGTTGAAAGCTCTTTTTACTTATATGTAGCCAATACTTATGCTTACAAGGTGCAAACCTCAAAGCTCCGGCTACATATATTTATAGTGTGTTTTTTTACATTGTTTGAAGACATTTGAAAATAGGTTTTTGTGTAGTTGTGTTTACACTTAATTTTAATAAAAATAATTTTCATTACAGTCACTTTACTCTCATATTATATCTTATAGATTGTAACAATATATGCCACTTTTGCATCAATGGTTTTAGTTAGATGAAATATTTAAAAATGTAAAAGTGTAGCAGACTGCCTCACACTGCCTGAAAGGCCTCTGACCCCCAAGAGTTAATAATAAATATAGCTGCGAGCAGCAATGAGGGGGCCAAGCATTACATTTTTACATTTATGCATTTAGCAGACGCTTTTATCCAAAGCGACTTACAAAAGAGTTACAAAAGCGACTTACAAAAGAGAGACCAAGCAGCAATCGTTGAGTTTGTCGCAGTATCGCCTTTGTCGCACACGCCCCCGCGCAACACTCCCAAGCTACTAACCACAACGTGACATTATCTCACCCCCAAAAAGCGCATTGAGCATGTTTCGACAGTGTCAGTCTAGGTATAAGTACCCAGTGCCCAGTGACCCCAGCGATCAGTGTCCACTAAAAGTGTTGTCCAGTGTCCATTAAACTCAACACTGCCCCACCCACCCCCCGCCAGAAGGACCCAGTGCCCAGTGACCCCAGCACCCCTGGCATCCCCAGCGCTTTATTGAGTTTGTCGCAGTGTTGCACAAGCCCCAGTGACCCCAGCACCCCAAGCGATTAGTGTCCACTAAAAGTGTTGACCAGCTTCCATTAAACCCAACACTGCCCCACCCACCCCCCTGCCACAAAGACCCAGTGAACCCAGCACCCACAGTGCTTTGTTGAGTTTGTCGCAGTGTTGCCTTTGTCGCACAAGCCCCTGTGACCCCAGCACCCCCAGCGATCAGTGTCCACTAAAAGTATTATCCAGTGTCCATTAAACCCAACACTGCCACCACCCACCCCCCCCAAACACAAAGACCCAGTGCCCAGTGACCCTAGCACCCCTTGAAACTCCAGCGAACATTGTCCACTAAAACTGTTGTCCAGTGTCCATTACACCAAACCCCCCCTTCTCCAGTGGTCACTAAATTAATGGAGCATGTACAGGACACTGTTTTGAGTCTATGTACCAAATTTGGTGTCAATCGGAGAATGTTCAAGAAATTATACTGCCCCCAGTGGTCAATGTTCACCAACTTTTTTGAGTGTGTTCAGGACAGTGTCTTGAGTCTATGTACCAAATTTGGTGTCAATCGGAGAATGTTCAAAAAATTATACTGTACCCAGTGGTCAGTGTTCACCAAATTTTTTGAGCTTATTCAGGACAGTGTCTTGAGTCTGTATACCAAATTTCGTGTCAATCGGAGAATGTTCAAGAAATTATACTGCCCCCAGTGGTCAGTGTTCACCAAATTTTTTGAGCTTATTCAGGACAGTGTCTTGAGTCTATATACCAAATTTCGTGTCAATCGGAGAATGTTCAAGAAATTATACTGCCCCCAGTGGTCAGTGTTCACCAAATTAATGGGGCGTGTTCAGGACAGTGTCCTGAGTCTATGTACCAAATTTGGTGTTAATCGGAGAATATTCAAGAAATTATAGCGCCCCTAGTGGTGAACTGCTTTAATATATTAACTCAGGATGTGATCATGAGTCCACGTACCAAGTTTCATTGCGATACATGGAAGTATTACTGAGATATGAACTCACCGAACGCTTTCAAACTCGAGGAATATTTTCTGTACCTTTCCTGAGGCTTGGTCTGAAGAGCCTGTATACCAAGTTTCGTCAAATTCGGACAAAGTATGAGACCTCTGAAAAGTTACTTTCACTTTCGACACAATCCAAGATGGCGTCATTCCAATATGGCGGACAGTGATGTCATTGAGTGCGTTGGAATGGGCGTGGACCAAGGATTACAAAGATACTAGTTATGTTAAGCTAGCATGTGAGAATGCATTTTTGATTTTTACCAGCTGGTGGCGCTAGAGTGTGAAACGTGGATAGGTGGGAGTGGTCAGGGCCGAGTCTAGAGTCCACCCACCAAGTTTGGTCAAGATTGGTCAAAGGGTCTCCGAGATCTGAGGTCACTTCCTGTTTGGCGGCTTCGCCGTCAAATTTCATTGGCTCTTGTGGCCGTACGCTTTCGAACCCGAAGACAATTCCGAATAGGTTTTGTGAGGCGTGGTCTGAAGACCCTGTATACCAAGTTTCGTAAAATTCGGACAAAGTATGGGACCGCTGAAAAAGTAGTTTCACTTTCCACTCAATCCAAGATGGCGTCATTCCAACATAGCGGAAAATTATGTCACAGAGTGCGTTGGAGTGGGCTTGGTCCAAGGACTCTAACAGTGTTGGTTGCTCGAAGATGTGTCGCACGAGTCAAAAGTTGATGTTTCGCACTTTTCACTTTGACCAGGCTGTGGCGCTACAGGGTGTGTGATGGGACCCTGAAACTTGGTCAGAATGATCAGGGGCGTGTCCCCAATCAGTGTGCCAAATTACAGCATTTTCCCGTAAGCGGTTCTATGGGCTGCCATAGACTTCAATGGCAGAGGAATAATAATAAATATAGCTGCTAGTGGCAATGAGCGGGGTCCAAGCTATGGGCACTTGGACTAGGCCTTTGGCCCCTCTGTCCTCTGCTCCTGCCCGCCTACTGCCCAACTATTTTTTGTTGCTTCACCTGGGATGCGAACCTGGGACCATTTGCATGCTAGACGGTAACCAAACCACTGCGCTATGCAGTCCCACACATTACATGTGACCTTGGTTTCCTGTGTATTGTGCTGTGCAAGGGATTATAACTGGTATTCAGGTGTGAGTGACGAGGACAGGTGAAGTTGATTGAGGACAGCAATGAAATGCAATGTCTTTGAACCTTGGAAAGACATAAGCATCATAGAAAGTAAATTTGAGAAACTCTGGAACTTCAGTGAGTTTGTGAATTTTGGACATCAATGGCATTTAAGAAAAGATGCGAATGAGTGTATTAATGTGATGTGAGACTTTGTTGCTTCACCTGGGATATGAACCTGAGACCTTCCGCATGCTAGGCGGCAACCAAACTCCTGCGCTACGCAGACTCAGCAAAACTACTTGTCTTTGTTTTTTTTGTGTGTATTGGCTCTGCATAGGATTGCAAATGGAATTCAGGTGTGAATGATGAGGACAGGTGAAATTGATTGAGGACAGCATTGAAATGCAGTCGCTTTGAACCTTGAAAAGACACATCTAAGCATCATGGAAAGTGAATTTCAGAAACTCTAACTTTCAACCCTAAAGAAATACTTCAATGTTGGTGAGGTGCTTACTGTTTGTGTTTCTTTACTGACTACTGGTGAATACCTATATGGTACTTGTTTATTTATTTATTTATTTGTTCATTTCAATGTGTCTTTTTTTAAAATGACTGGCTGGAACTTAATTTCCCTCTTTTGAATTTGGCACATTGGGCTTGATCATCACCAAAGTATCGCTATGACCACAATACATTTGTGTTCTGTTTTGAATTTCGCATGTTGGGCTAGGGCCATCACGCATGAGTGACTATGACAATGAGGAAACTATTGTGAAGTTGACTATGGCATTTTGTACACATGATTTTTGGGTCAACTCGTCAAAGCAGACACACTTGTTTCTTCTTACCTTGGAAGATTTGGCCACTGAGAAGGTGAGTGCCGGAGACGGGTATTGAACCTGGTCTTCGCTTTGCGCTCCTAGGCCTGAGCTCACTGAGCTAATGGGCCTACAATGTCTTTCTCTTTCAGTCACCTACTCAAGGTGGTAAGGAATAGGTCCCAAGCCAGGTACAGATTTCATAGCAAAATTAAAGCATTTTGGCAAAGTGTTGACCAGCGAAATTTTGTACACTTGCTTGAACTGACTTGATCATTAATCACATTAAATTTGGTATTGATTGGTCAATGTTTATCAAGGTGGTCTAACTTTATTGCACTATAATATTAATATGGATCGGCATATGAAAATTTCACTTGATAATATTTATGAGGCTTGATCTGAAGATGATCTGTATAAGTTTTAATATGACCAATTTTGAGGCCTGTGATAGTTTACTTTCACTTTGGCTTTTCAGTGAATTTGTGAAAAAACTAAATATTTTTTGACATTAATGGTATTTCAGAAAGGATGCTATTGGATGTAGAGATTAATGTGATCTAAGAATTTGGAGTCTAGGTCAATGTGATCTTGAGATATGGGTTGAAATGGAAATTGCTTTATTATAGCGCCACCTATGGATGCAGTACCTCAGAAATGGGTCTCTGAGTAGTGAGGGCAATTTGGGACCAGACCCTAAAGTTTCATGTTCCTGGGACTTATGGTTTAGGCTCCAGCATGACTTTTAGCGGAGAAAAATAATAATAATAAAAAACGGAACAGAAACAATAGGGTTCCGCGCAGCTTCGCTGCTTGGACCCCTAATAAGAAGAAAAGGTAGAAACACTAAGGGTGCCCCGCAGCTGCGCTGCTTGGCCCCCAATAATAAGAAGAAAAGGTAGAAACACTAAGGGTGCCCCGCAGCTGCGCTGCTTGGCCCCCAATAATAATAATAATAATAATAAACAGAACAAAAACAATAGGGTTCCGCGCAGCTATGCTGCTTGGACCCCTAATAAACAGAACAAAAACAATAGGGTTCCGCGCAGCTATGCTGCTTGGACCCCTAATAATAATAATACTAACAATAATAATTGGTCTAACCCATTTTGTAGAATGTAGTTGATACTTAGAGAACTGTAATCCCCCATCATCTGACAAAAACACCGTTTGATCGTCAACATGGCTTCCCGACGTGAAGAGCAGAACAGTAGTAGTACGCGCCTGTGAATAAAAAAGAAATCATTTTTTTTTTTTTTTTTTGACATGAAAAAGGTGAAAATTATGTTTTTGCATACAAACAAAAAGCCACTTACCTTGCAAATACAGCAATGCATAGCCGAGATATCATTCACATACTCTCCAACTCCTTAATAAGACATAAATGTGCAATTTTAAATTCATATAGTTATATGCTGCAAGCAACAGCACGGTGGAGGAAGGCCATTTCTGTTAAGGCTCTGCCTTTAATTACAGTTCAAGTACTTAAAGTTATTGTACAGTGCTTAATTTAGTACAAGAATTACCAGCAACACTGTATTTATCTATTTTATGTTTATTTCATTCTTGTCTTTTACTGCATCTTTACTGTGTGCACACCTTATAAAACCATTTATACATTGTTTTAGGTATACTTGTGCCAACAAGCAAGATTTAAGTTAACCCCCTCTTTCTATAACCAGCGGCCAATGTACAATGTTTGTCTCTTGTTTCCCTTTTTATCATTACTTTGTTACGATTGTACGCTGGTACCTTCGCGATCTACTTGAACTGCGCAGATGATCGACTGGTTGGACACCCCTGCGCAGTTCAGGTAGATTGCGAAGAAAAAAAGAGGCTTGCATATTCCGGTTTCATTTCCCTTGGTTTTGGCATTCACATCTGCGATTGACATAAACGCGATCGATACAACTGCTGCAAACCAATGCCTAACTTGCAATACGTAGAGTCTTAGTAATCTGTCTTGTAAAGTGAGGTAAACAAAGTATTAATGTAAAAGTTTGATATGCGCGGAGCCGGTACAATGAGGGCTGTTTCTGAAGGTAGGCAGCAAATCTACTGCGGAATGACGTGAGACGGTAGCCTAGGTCAAGGTCAAGTCATCGTCAAAATTTTGAGCTTTCAGTGTGGCTGCTTTATAATATAGGCCTATGACATTATGTAAAGAACTGACGGAGCAGTTTAATGAGAGTAACATTACAACAAAAAGGCCATTTCATGGTAGATTTGAAGCAAGGGGCAGTGTGCAGATCTGCAGAAAAGTGCGCCTGGGATTCAAGTTTTTTGTTTTGGTAAATAATGTGGTTGATCTTTTCGACCTTGTCATCTCAAAAGTAGCTCGCAAGCTGAAAAAGGTTGGGCACCCCTGCTGTACACTGATGTTTCCTTTTTGATGTGATTACTAAGGCCTCGTTCAGATTGGCATCAAAAATCAGATTTTTTGCATGTTATATCCAGATTGTATCTAGAATTGATTTTGGGTAATCTGAACAGCAAAAAAAACACATGAATTCGGATTTTTCCGAATCTGTTACGCCCTACATACCCATGTGGTGTCAATTGCGATTCATATCGGATATGCTGCGATCTGAACAGCTTTTCCACATTGATAAGATTTCACCGTGTCACTTGCATCATTTGTCACTTTTTACTTGTAGCTGTGTGCTACGGCCCCACTTAAATATCTGAGAGAGAAAGAATCTACATTCTACCCTCTGCGCTTTTGTTTATTATGATGCGTTAGCATACCATACCATAGTAACCCACATGGGATATGACAGGTGATTAGCGGACATGGAGATCAGATATGAGCGGTTTCACAAGCAATGTGAACTGCGGTTTTGGACTGCAGTCTGAACATAGCTTTAGTGCGTTCATCTGGAGCAAACGTAGACCCAAATTAAAAATGGGCACTTTACAAATGTTGAGTTCTGATGGTGGGTTGGATCTCCCAAATCTCAGAAAGTAACGTTACTGAATATGTGCTCATGTGCGATATATTTATGACTGGTTCTGTGGGAGTCACACATCTGTCTGGCTAGATGTAGAAGGGTCAATGACGTATGAGGTATTTCAAGGGGCCAATTTTAAAATATCAAAACCAAGAACTTCTGTTGCAGTTATTCTATCATTAAGAAAGTCTTGTACACAAAAAATCATGCTACATTTTTAATTTTTATAATTTTAGTGCTTTTTAAAGAAAATAAGCTGGTCATGACCTTAGAAAACGTCATTTGGCGCAACCATAAATTATCTTAGGTATTGGTTGAACATGTTATCATAATAGGTCAAAGACAGATGCATATAAGCAAAATAATGCATGTAAGAAAGGTGTAGGAAGACTGAATTGCAATTTCTATAGCACTGGGTGTATAGTTTTCCCAAACAAGATTGTTCTATGTTCACATTTAGCTTTTTTAGTGCTGTAGTGCTGTCTTTTCCTTTCTGTAGCACAATGACATAGTTTGTCAACAAATTACAATACAAACAATAGCAGCGTAATTTTTAACCTTCTCCAGTCGCTTCGAACAATCTCTTACATACACTAAGGTGTCATTTACAATTTACAATACTTATTGCCAAAATGTTATAGTTTACACAAGGTTTATAACCATAGTTTACACCAGAAAACTCCTCATGTGTGCACTATTACATTGACAACATGACTAATCAATTTGACTGTTATATTCACACATGATGACACAAGAACTTTTCCCTCTGATGGACTGACATGTCTATTGACACAGATATTTAATTTTGAGAGATGAATTAAGGATAAGGTTAGAAACTTGCTTCTGCAGTCAATCCATGGTGTTTTGCCATTTGTCCGAATTGTTTTGAGAAATGCATTTACTGTTTTGCAAAAAGTAAGGATGATTCGAGAATTGTACCAAAGTGACTGAGAAAAACTGTAATAAGGCAACTGTTTGTTGTTATTGCACTGCCTTCTGTTTCCAAGTTCTTGCCAGATGCAAAACCCTTAAAGTACTTGAAATGTTTATTTCATTTGTTTTTTTGAAATTATTAGTATAATTTAAAAAAAATATTAATTTTGCACATTTCTGAGATTTGAATCTGTGTGTCTAGAAAATGGCATATTAGATATAAACCTTTAAAAAACTTTTTTGTTTCTGTTCTGCATTTGAAAAATTAACAATGAGAAACATTGAAAGTTTGTCACACGAAATGATTAAATCCAGGTGCATTAGGCTACCCATAAATTGACTGAGGTAGGCAAAATTTTACAAAGCGGAGAAGAGGTAATTTGTGTTGAAAACGTTTGTTAAATTAGGATAAGATTGTGGCTAGTCTTACAAATTGTGACGACTTGAATGTTATAAGTGTGCATTTTGTGATTCTTGTGTTTGTGTGTTTCGTCTGCCTGTTGCCTCATGCGCTGTAGGCGATTGGTGGAGTAGCCAAGGGATGGAGATGGGGGTTCATCTAAATGAGTTTTGCTTTTGACACTGTCTTTCACGTTTTTTTGAGTAAGTGTGCAGCAGTTCAGTGATCTGTAGCCTGTTGTTAAACATCAGTGAGTGCACAATAAACTGTGAGTTTGATGCAGTTTCTGAGTCTGGTGGTCTTGCATTACAAACATGCTAATTTAATTCACGGTTGAATCAATGTTGAATAAACATCTAGCGTCACTGAAATTTCAACGTCAAATCAACCAAATAGTAGCATTTATTTCAGAGTTTAATCAATGTTGAATCAACATCTAGCATCACTGAAATTTCAACGTCATTTCAACGTTAATCATGTCTGGTTGAATCAATGTTGAATCAACGCCGGTTTAGATTGAAATCACAAAGTTGTTTCAACGTAAATCTCATCGAGCGCTTTCAACGTTGAAATGGCATCGGAAATCAATGTTGTTTCAACAAATTTTCCACATTGATTCAACGGGATTTTGCTATCTGGGTTACTACAGGATTTAAACTATAATGTCAAAAAAAAAAAAAACAATGTGTAATGCCATAAAAACCTTGAGGTTTTTTCCATTTCCTGGTAAAAGGTGTATATATGGCAGGGATATGATCAATCAGAAATATAATGCTCCATAATCCAGGACCATTTAAAAACTGAGCTGCATTAACATCTCCCATATATATCAACTGGTCCTAGGAAAAAAAAGAGAGGAACAATTGTATTGTATCATTAGTATAGGGCAAAATCTCTCACCTCTCAGTACATGTAAGGCAGTGTTTCTCAAACTTTTTCAGACCAAGAACCACTTTGCCCAAAAAATGTGTTTTCAGGGACCATCTGCCCTCACACCCCCTCACCAAGTCACATGCTGCTACCCCCCCAGCAAAATGTGGTTGAAAAGACATTGAAAAGGCGTCTTTTCATTACATCTAAATAACATTCCATTTAGTTGAAAAGACGCATTTTCTTGTCTTCTAATCAATGTTCCATTTTGGTTGAAAAGTGAAAGGTTATACAACGTCTTTTTCTTGTTGTTGAAAAGACCTCTTCTCATGTCATCTATACAACATTCTATTTTGGTTGAAAAGTGAAAGGTTATACAACAACTTTTTCTGCTTGTTTAAAAGATGTCCCTCAAAAGCCGACTTTTCAGCATCTACATTTTGTTGAAGCCACGTCTGTCCAGTGGCTTTTTCGGTTAGTTGAAAAGACGTCCCTTGAAAGCCGTCTTTCAGCCTCTATATTTGGTTGAAGCCACGTTTGTCCAACATCTTTTGCTGGTCATTGATAAGATGTCCCTTTGAAAGCCGTCTTTTCAGCGTCTACATTTGGTTGAAGCCACGTTTGTCCAACATCTTTTGCTGGTCATTGAAAAGATGTCCCTTTGAAAGCCATCTTTTCAGCGTCTACATTTGGTTGAAGCCACGTTTGTCCAACGTCATTTGCTGGTCATTGAAAAGACTTTCCTTTGAAAGCCTTCTTTTCAGCGTCTACATTTGATTGAAGCCACGTTTGTCCAACATCATTTGCTGGTCGTTGAAAAGATGTCCTTTGAAAGCTGTCTTTTCAGTGTCTACATTTGGTTTAAGCTACGCTTGGCCAACGTCATTTGCTGGTCGTTGAAAACAGTGGCCCCTCCAAGCGTACGGCTGTACGCACTGTGCATAGCTTCGGAGAGAGAGAGAGAGAGAGAGAGAGAGACGCGCAAGCGAGAATCGGGCGGAGAGATTTGTCATTTGTCATGAGATTTGTCAAGTTCTGAAGTAGCCTACTGAAATGTTTTAAATGTGTCAATAGGCAAATTTATTTTTAGGAGTTAATAGGCTTGCATGGCCGTAGGCTACTTATCGACGACATGATGTGATTTCACTCTAGGCTACTCTATTTGTGATTAATGTTTTCATGTAGGCTATTCGCCTATTTTCTTTTGTTTGAAAGCTCGAGAAAAGCGAAAGGGGCTAGCCTTTTTGGCGAGTGCCCATGCCACACAGATATCACTCTAGGCTATGTAATATAATAGTAATGTAGTGGGCACCCTTCTTTCGCGCGCCAGTGGAAGGGAAAAGGCTGGGGCAGAGGCCCTGTCCCTACACCGGGCAGCTATAGTGCAAGAAGTTGGTGAAGTCTAAACCACGCCATACCAGTAATTCCTTCTAAATAAGCATACTTCATTCATAATATTGTTAATCCAACCCGACAATATCACAAACAATTTCCTGGGTTGTGCGAAATCTTCGCTTGCCTTAAAAACAACAGCATCGAAGCGCTTAGACCTAATTGATGCATGCATGATGTGTCCTCTACCTTCAACAGGATAGGCTGGTCACAAACCCAAATGAACTCTCCTATGCGAATGTGAGAACCAGGAGTCTCCATTTTTCCAAGACACGTCCTTGCCATATAATGACAGGTTAAAAAAAAAAGTTGGTGCTCCCCATCAAGTAACGCAGTGCCGTGTGTGTGTGTGAATGCAACAAAAGTTCACTGTCGAGTTTATCGTTCAGCTAGATAATGTTCATGTTAGTCAATTTTAAAATTCAATTTCAAGTTCACGTTGTATAAGTAGTTTTTACAGAAGAACAGCTGACGCACGCACATTTTTTTTTTTTTTTTTTTGCGGGGGGGGGGGGGGCTATTTTTGCGTACCCTACAATTCAATCCTGCAGGCGCCCCTGGTTGAAAAGACATCTTATTAAAATGGTCTTTTCAGAATCTATGTTTTGTTGAAACCACGTCTGTCGAACGTCATTTTCTGGTCATTGAAAAGACGTCCTATAAAAGCCGTCTTCTCAACATCTATATTTGGTTGAGACGCCTGTTCCAACGCCTTTTTCTGGTCTTTGAAAAGACGTGATTTAAAAGAGGTCTTTTCAGCGTCTATATTTGGTTGAAGTCACATTTATACAGCGTCTTTTTCTGGTCGTTGAAAAGACGTGCTTTGAAAGCAGTCCTTTCAGCATCTATATTTGGTTGAAACCACATCTGTTAAGTGTCTTTCTTTGGTTGTTGAAAAAACGTCTTAACTTATTTTACACTGTCATGTTGCTATTTTTCATTAGTTCATAAGCCTATATTTTTGAAAATGTGCATTGTGTATTTTCAATTTTTATATTATAAGCTCATCTATAAGATGATAATCTATTAGACAAAAATAGAAAGGCTCTTATAAATGAATAATTCAAACAAAAAATTACATAAATTATTTTATTTTTCATCATTAACACATTTTTGTAAATGAATACATCCATATGTTTTTATTCATTTATTTTATTGCTTGTTGTAGTCTCCACCACCGGTCTGGGGCATGTTTCAAATGGTCTGCCAAGTTCGGTTCGTGGTTGTGCCACTCCACTTCTTCACAGCATCTGGAATGACAAGCAAACCATTTTCATTTGATTAGGGGTGCCATTTATAACACTGCAGTGGCAATGTTGCCCAAAAAAAACACACACGTTCTTTTCAAAACTAAAATGGTCAAGTTATCATGCTGGATAGGTAGAGCCATCACCTTTTCTGCATTTCCTTGTTCTGTTCAAGAGATATGCTTAAAAATACTTTTCGGTAATGGTGGAAATAAAAATGGCCGCCATAAGCCATTTTTGCAATGGCTCCATTTCTGAAATTGTTCAGGGCACCAAACTGTACAAGTGTACCAAATTTCACACTTTTATGAAAAAGTGAACATTTCACCTATATTTTGTCACATACAGTACAGTATCATCTGGACTAGTACGTCATAGTTGATCAAACAATACAAACAAACCGGTAATGTTAGCCACCTCATTGTTCATTGCTAAGTTAAGTTAATGCTAAGTAACTATTAGTACAATGTAGCATTTCAATTTAGCCTAATGTAGCATTTCAATCTAATGACTTACCTTTGTCATTTTTGATGTATTAGTATAATAGAGGGCCATGTTTGTGTTTGTCAGTCAAGTGAATGAGAATGTTGCAGTCCGTCAACCAAACAAGCCAAAAATGGAATTGTGCCTTTTAAAGCCAATTCTTCTTCTCTGATTTATTGGCAGATCACATATCTTTGGTGCATATACCGCCACCTACTATACAGGAGTGTATACAGGGACTTAGACTATGAATGGGGGTAAAAGGATCCTGAAACAATTGGCTACATAATAATTGGTCTGAAATGGATGTCCAGTAGACATTTTTATTTGGTTGGTTGAAATGAAGTCTGAAATTGACATCCAGTAGACATCTTTATTTGGTTGGTTGAAATGTGGTCTAAAATTGACCTCCAGAAGACATCTTTATTTGGTTGGTTGATAGGTAGTCTGAAATTGACGTGTAGTAGACGTCTTTATTTGGTTGGTTGAAATGTGGTCGGAAATGGATGTCCAGCAAACCTCTTTATTTGGTTGGTTGATAGGTGGTCTGTAATGGACATCCAGTAGACATCTTTATGTGGTTGGTTTAAATGTGGTCTGATAGGGATGTCCAGTAGATATCTTTACGGGCGCGATGCTAGCTGTTCAAATATGATTCAAGCAACTATGCTAGGCTAGAGCTGCAAATCGTATCGCCAGGCTCGGAGAACGGCTTGATGAACAGAAAAAAGGTAAAACTCAATTTCTTAACTCGAGGGGAGGTGCAAAATGAACTTATTTCCACGAATGGTGGCCTCACGCTTTAACAATTGACATTTTTTATAAGTGTGTGACTAGGGCTAGGTGATATGGCAAAAAAAGTTATCACGATTTATTTTCCCATATTGAACAATCTCGATTTTTATCACAATCATGATTGATATAACATAACCCCCCCCCCCATTTGCCACAAAGTAGCTAACAGGACAAACAAATTCTAACAAAAACATAACCTTCTTGGCATTGGTAATTAATGATGGTGTCTCAGGAATAAAGTAAGAAATTGGCAAACTCACAGATCCAGTATAGTCCAAGAGAAAGAGCTTATTCTCAAATAACTGCTCTGCAAGGGTTGTAAAGTCCCTAAAACACGAAAAAAAATAAATGAAAAGCAAATATAGTCAAAAACCAAGCGAAAGAGTTATGGTGGCTACAGACCAAAGATCCGCGGCAAGACAGGCTGCAACGGCTTGCAACAACCTGCGACTATCGATTCAAACTGCCACAATTACCATATCTAACTGTCTAATCTCATTGTGGAAAGCAGTCAAAATAGAAACAAATACATCTTACCCTAGAAAAAGGACTGTCCGGCTGTTACATGGATTCCTAACAATCACGTTACCCCTACTCGAATAAAGCTAAAGGATACAATGTTTATTTGTCACATGCATATAGTTTCTGGGTAAAATATAAAGTATTACAAAAGCCTTTTCTCATTTTATTTAGAGGTAATAAGAAGTGGATGCTTCAAAAAATGAGACCTACCCATACGATACGTGAAGTCTGTGATTCCTCTTCATATGCTTTCTCCAGTATAGCAAACTTATCTGAGTAGGAACTAAAATAAAAATGTTTACAAATATGAGCCTATAATGGTTGGACAGAAAGATGGGATTACAGTGCAGCAGTGGTTCTCAAACTTTTTCTGTCATTCCCCACTTTGGAAGGCAGAGAATTTTCCCGCCCCACCTGCCTTGAGATATTTCACTATATTTCGAGTGGGTAGGCCTGTAGATGGGTGTAGAGCAGGATATAGGATGTAAGAATTTTCATGGTACTAATTCAAAACCAAATTTCTCTCATACACTGCATCAACAACTAGGCCTAGCAGATACCCATACGAAAAAGATTTATATGAAACTTACATTTTTCCTACAAGTTGTATAAGAATCTTATATGTATTTTATAGGGGACTCAAAGCTCATACAAAATCCATATAAAATGCACATACTGTGAAACTTCATTTTACAATGTTTTTGTTATGTTGTGTGAGGGATCGAGCAGCAGGCACGAGACACAGATTTAAAAGATTCACAAAACTGGGTTTATTTTCCCCAAATAATAGTAATATTACAACTGAATGAAATAAACATAAAGTTCAAATCAGAACTAAAGCATAATAACTAAACACTCCACATCAGCGTCTCATCATGATCTCCCTTTTGGTCTCTCCTCCATTAACACAAAGGAGAAATTTAAATACAAAAGGATCAAACCATAATTAATTAAAAAGGGAAAATTACCAAATCAATCAACACAAAAACATTATAAAGTTACTCTAAAGACAAACATGAATTTCTACAGAAACAAATAGACAATGTAAACACAAAAACAAATGAACACACAAAATGGCTAAATACAAACAAAGACAGAAAGAAGCAAGAAACTCTGCATCCCCCATGACAAGGAGAGCAGTTGGAACATGCTAAAGTCTTTATAAGCTTGCGGAACCTTTCAGCCCGTCTTGACACTTGGACGTTTTACCCGGACGGGATACGCAGACGGACACTGCTTTTCAGACCGCATGGCTAATGGAGGTGATAACAAACAAACTTAACTTTAAGAGAAAATAATCAACTCAAATGCGTGCACTCAATTGTGTGATTATAAACTGTAAAAATAAAGTATGTTATATGAAATCAAAGACTGTGTATTTTTACTTGGTTAAGTGTAAATGTGTGTTGCATATGAAAACATGAGTGCATGAGTAACTGAACAAAATACAAATGAATGTACAAGATGGGGAAACCAACCAGTCTTTAAAGTGTTCAAAATGTGTGGACGCGGCTGCGTCCATCACATGTTGTATAAGAATCTTACAAACATGGAGTTTATAGGGGACTCAGGCCACATACAAAATCCATATAAAATCCATATAATGTGAAACATACAACTTTGCACCATGTAAGAATTGTATATGACAAGTCCCATGTGAAAAAGATTTATCTAAACTTTACAATGTTTTAGGCCTATATGTTCCATAAGAAACTCAGGGTGTGTAGGGCAGTCAAACCACATGCGAAATGCTTGCAATGTTTCTATATGCTAATGTTTTATGTGATTCACACATTGGTGAAATTAAAGGGATACTTTAACTTTTTATGAAAATTGGAAATTTATCCTCTTCCCTGAAGTTACATATGTGGGTAAAATCATTTTAGTCTGGCAATCCAAATTTTAGCTTTAGCTTAGCATAGGCACTGGGATGTAATGTAGCCAAAGAGTTGCTAGCTGGCTACTTTACATTCTAGTACCTATGCTAAGCTGAAACGCATGCACTAGGAACGAAATGCTTTTACCCACATATGTAAGTTAGAGAAGAGGATGAATTACTCATTTTCATAAAAAGGTGAAATATTCCTTTAATTTCACCAATGTGTGAATCACATAAAACCAACATCATCCAGCTGCGTCTCATCTAAAACGCCCAGTCCTCGATAAAACGCCCTCACACAGTACTGCCCCTTACTTCGTCACTGTCAACGTGCTGCTTTGTTATTGAACATCCGGGTTCTCATGTGCTATCGCTAGCCTCGATAGATAGGAAAGTGAAAGCATTTGGCGACTCGTTTGTATTTTGTCCAGAGTAAAGTTCGTGAAAATGATTCTTATTCCGATTGTAAAAGGAGTATTTGCAATATTTAAGTCATGCAGATTGTTTGATGTCAAACGGAAAAAGAGTTAACAGGACACGTAGGCCTACACCAACCAAATATTTTTCGGTGTATCCCTACGTAATACCAGTGAATACACTCAATGAGGCCCCTTCCTTTACATTACAGATAGCCTACTGACTGAATCCGCAGAGCTCATAAGTCACGCGGCACGTCCCTCTATGTTATAGTATGATAACGATAACACAAAAACAGTTTTATTCCGCCATTGAGACCATACAGAAAACTTGCACTTCCTAGGTTGCATGTTGAACGTCGCTTACGAGCTGGGGACACTTCTATGCCGCCCCCACCACCTTTAGCACACATTGGATGATTAAATAAAACAGAATTGTAACTCTCAAACAGTTTATTTCAAACAAACATGAACAGTGAAGTGAAGTTTAGTTTATTGGTTTATTTGACAGGGGCCATGTACCAGTTAGCTACAAAGCTATTTTACATCTGTGGACATATTAAAACACATTTCAGACCGGCATAACAAATAAATAAATACCAAAAACACATTATAGACCAGAATAGCAAATAAATAAAAAGCAATGAATAAACAAGAAATAAAGAATGAATAAAACTGGATTAAAGCTGTGGCACAAGGTCAGGAATCAGCTTGGCAGTGTTAAGTTTCTCTCCTTTTCCCTAGTTTCTCTTCTTTCTTTTTCAAACTGAACAAATAAAATCCATAAACTTCAGATACTATTATATTATATTGCAAAAATATCCCCCAATCCTCTCTCTCTCTCAAAAAAGAAGCATGTCTCAGAACTCAAAACAAAAAAAGCCTGAGATATCCCTACCCCCACTTTTAGAGATAAGAAATTAGAACTTACACCTTGCTCTGTTAAGGATATGGTATTATTAACTAATTTGCATTAACTTCAAGGATTTCAGGACAATTTGTGGTCAGATACATTAAAATGCTGTGCAGTGAGTTGGGAGACTGGCTGGACTGTGTGTGTGTGTGTGTGTGTGTGTGTGTGTGTGTGTGTGTGTGTGTGTGTGTGTGTGTGTGTGTGTTAGTGCCAGGCAGGGAGTCAGACATCTTCTATGATGATATCCTATTAAAAAAAAACAGCATTCCCATGTCCAAGCAGAGCGTCTCCTTGATGATCCTCTGCAGGATCTCCGGGGGAGGACAGGCCTGTCCATCGCTGCCACTTGTTCTGCGGGGCTGAGGAGAGGGAAAGAGAGAATACACCAAATAAAAAATAAATGCAAGGTTTGCTTTGAATGATTTACTGCTTTGGGCAATGGCTTAATATTTAGATATTAGTTGTTTTTGGTCCAAAGCCAACCACTTTGCACTGCACTCACACATGCCATTAGCAAAACCTGTAGCAAATTGAAGGTCAGTCAGATGAGTGGTTCAAGAGTTACACAGGGAGGCAACCATCTTCATGAGCAGCCAATATGAACAGAGAGAAAATTATGCAATATGTATGAGTAGTGAGAAAATTATGGATACAGTGTATAATGACATTTGTTGTTTTTGGTCCAAAGCCAACAACTTCGCACTGCTCTCACACATAGTAGCAAATTGATGGTAAGTCAGATGAGTGGTTCAAGAGTTACACAGGGAGGCTACGCTGGATGCATGAAGTGAAAACCATTTCTGCCGTAACAATTAACTTCCACTGTGATCAATGGAACTGGTTACACCACTGCAGTGCAGTGAACATCCTAAAAACAAAATAGACCACTCTTTCATGTGCTCATGATATAAATTGACTTAATGTTAATGTAAAGCATCCTGTGTAGCCCGTGGGTTATGCATGGAATAGACAAACAGGGTAACAGACAGGCCTTCCATGCATTAATAGATAGATGTTGGCAAATGGCAAAGTACATTCTTTAATACCTTTCTCTGCTCAATGCTTCAAGGGTGGGACCAACATGCGTTGATGGCGAGGGCAAGAAAGGTGTTCCAGCTTGTTCTGTTGGGGTACAGAAAGAGAGAGGGTGAGGTTTAACTACTATCTTCATGAGCAGCCAATATGAGCAGAGAGGAAAATACTCAATGTTTCTTTTGTATAACTTATTACTATGTGGGCAAATGGCAAAGTACAATGTAATACCTCTCCCAGCATGCAGCCTCCAGGGTTTGGCTGACATGTGCCACAGATGTGCTACCTTGACTTGTAGGGCTACAAGCGGGGTGGGGGGGGGGGGGGGGGGTGTTGGGTTAGCAATCATCTTCATGATCCCCCAATATGTATGAGTAGTGAGGAAATTATGGATACAGTATACAATTGGCTTAATATTAAGATATTTGTTGTTTTTGGTCCAAAGCCAACCACTTCGCACTGCTCTCACACATGCCATTAGCAAGACCTGTAGCAAATTGATGGTCAGTCAGATGAGTGGCTCAAGAGTTACACAGGGAGGCTACGCTGGATGCATGAAGTGAAAGCCACTTCTGCCGTAACAATTAACTTCCACTGTGATCAATGGAACTGGTTACACCACAGAAGGCAGTGCAGTGAACATCCTAAAAACAAAATAGACCACTTTTTCATGTGCTTATGATATAAATTGACTTAATGTCAATGTAAAGCATCCTGTGTCGCCCACGGGTTTTGCATGGAATAGACACACAGGGTAACAGACAGGCCTTCCATGCATTAATAGATAGATGTTGGCAAATGGCAAAGTACATTCTTTAATACCTTTCTCTGCTCAATGCTTCAAGGGTGGGACCAACATGTGTTAATGGCGAGGGCAAGAAAGGTGTTCCAGCTTGTTCTGTTGGGGTACAGAGAGAGAGAGAGAGAGAGGGTGAGGTTTAACTACCAGCTTCATGAGCAGCCAATATGAGCAGAGAGGAAAATACTCAAAATTTCTTTTGTATAACTTATTGCTATGTGGGCAAATGGTAAAGTACAATCTCTAATACTGTACCTCTCCATGCATGCGGCCTCCAGGGTTTGGCTGACAGGTGCCACAGATGCGCTACGTTGACCTGTAGGGCTACAGGAAGGGGGGGGGGGGTAGTGGGAAAGGTATTGGGAACACCCAATATGTATGAGTAGTGAGGAAATTATGAATACAGTATATAATACTTCAGTAGGGATCCCTGCAACAGCTGTTGGCACCACCACCTCCAAATAGACAACATATCAACCTGTACAGTAAAAAGATGAACTATGCATATGAATATTGCATATTCAATTTCTACGCCGAGAGGAGCTAGAGCGAGGCGAAGCGGTTATCAATCGACCTAAAAACTGCTGTACAATCACCACAATGACTCTTAAGCTGCTAAATAAAGGTAAATTGAACTAAAAATGTTAGTATAGTAGCGTAGCATAGTTCCCTTTTAAAGATCTCCATAGCTTTTTACAAGGTTATAGTACTGGCAATGTACAGAGATGTAGTCCTTTCCTTCAATAGCTAAGTGTATATGGTGAATGTTAACTGTAGGCTCCAAATAGGATGGCTGGAATATTAAAAAAACATATTCCACTACATATTCTTTTAAGATTCAGAAAACTCACCTCCCCAAAATCACACGTCTTTTCCAGTGTGGCGTACATTGCATACTGAAAAAAACAAACAAACAAACAAAAAACATCAGGACCTGTTAGTTGGTCTGCAAACGCAATATCAGTAATCATTTTGTAAAATATTGTAGGCTCTCTCACCATCAACATATATACCCCACAGCTGTTGCTTTGGTACTGGCAAGATGCACCCTGTAATTGAGAAAAAAGAACGCAATTTCTTAACAATGATTATCATTAAATGATGGCTGTATACAGATCTCCACCCTCAATAGCTTTGATTATGTCATCAAATCACAGTTAACAATCAAGACTGTAGCAGTGTAAGCAACTTGACTAAATGCAAAGATTTGCAGGCACACATTTTACCTCATCAGCCAAACAATTCATAACGTTAGCATACTTTCACAGTTCAGGTTTAATATCTGTGCACAGGTCCATGGCGCCGTTGTGCTTAACCACGTTAACCTTGCTTCTCAATCGTATCGTATTTCATGATGGCTGTATACAGATCTCCACCCTCAATAGCTTTGATTATGTCATCAAATCACAGTTAATAATCAAGACTGTAGCAGTGTAAGCAACTTGACTAAATGCAAAGATTTGCAGGCACACATTTTACCTCATCAGCCAAACAATTCATAACGTTAGCATACTTTCACAGTTCAGGTTTAATATCTGTGCACAGGTCCATGGCACCGTTGTGCTTAACCACGTTAACCTTGCTTCTCAATCGTATCGTATTTCATGATGGCTGTATACAGATCTCCACCCTCAATAGCTTTGATTATGTCATCAAATCACAGTTAACAATCAAGACTGTAGCAGTGTAAGCAACTTGACTAAATGCAAAGATTTGCAGGCACACATTTTACCTCATCAGCCAAACAATTCATAACGTTAGCATACTTTCACAGTTCAGGTTTAATATCTGTGCACAGGTCCATGGCGCCGTTGTGCTTAACCACGTTAACCTTGCTTCTCAATCGTATCGTATTTCAAATAACAGTTTTGTTTAGCACTTATATTATGGGGTACTTTCTTTTAGGTAGCGTTAGCTGCTAAGTGTACACCACATACAGTAGGACGAGAGAAGAGAACACGACCCTAACGTTAGCTGCTAACGTTAACGTTATATCTGTCTGTCGAATTCGAATGCAATTAAGATTACAACCTTAATGTCAGTAACCTGACTCCCGCGCAGATGAATGAATACACGAGTGTCTGCGAAAGCTAGGCTACAATGTCAGTGCATGTTGTCGAAATAAACAATATAGCCAACTTACCAACATAATCTTCTTAGCAAGATGTCACCATTGCTGACCACGAGTTAGAGCGGTGTGCGCCATAGCTTTCAGAAATGGATTTGAGAATGACATCATACCCAGTGTCCCTTGCGAAATTCTTCACGATTGGCCAATCTGCAAATTCTTGGAACGCCCATGGGCGTTCTGGCATTAAGGCGGAACCGTCAATACTGCAGCTGGACCCTTCTC
>JAODXP020000020.1:13871463-13878254 GCA_027497455.2 Sardinella longiceps | reverse complement strand
CTCAGCTCGGACAGCATGGAATAATCCGCCTCCTGTAAACCACTGGGAGAGAGAGAGAGAGAGAGAGAGAGAGAGAGAGAGAGAGAGAGAGAGAGAGAGCAAGAGAGAGAGAGACGATTTCGGAAATGGACAGTGTGTGTGTGTGTGTGTGTCTGTGTGTGTGTGAGTGTGTGTTTGACGAACAGCGATAAAGCCCTGGCTACGTCAGCACTTTATCAATGCTTTCAAGCGTCCTGAAACCAGGCTTAAATGCTTAATAGAGTGCTCTATCTTCCCCTGTGCCACCCCAGACCCATTAAAGACTCCCCCACTGATGGAGAGGGGCCCACGGGAGAAACTCTAGCTGCGCTGCGCTAGCTGTGCCGCCCGCCGCCTTGCACTGCGCTCCACTCCGTCCCTAACGCTACCACTCCATCTTGCTTTCTTTCTCTCTCCTTTACTCTCTCTCGCACTCTCTTCTGTGCGTCTATGTGTTTTTCTACCGCTCACTGTCTCCACTCTTTCATCATCTATGCCCTCTATCTCTCTCTCTTCCCCTCTCTCTCTCTCTTTCATACCCATACCTTACCCTGTGGTGCCACACACCCAGCGGATGAGTGGTGAGCTCCACTGGGGCTGCTCTAACTCAGTTAGTCTGGGGCATCTGGAGGGGGAGAGATGCATGGGGCAGGGGTGGGGGTGCTGGGGTGGGGGGAGAGGAAAGTACTCTGGGTGGGTGGAGCAGGAGGTGGTGTGCAGAGTGGGTGGATGGAGGGGGTAGGTGTGTGATGGAGCACCATGTGGAGGAATGTGATGCCAGCCAGTGACAGGAAGCTATCAAACACACGGTAAGCTAATTCAATTTGTTTGATATTTTTAACCTTCCTGCTATATTCACCAAAAGTATTTCATTTTCTTCCTTTGCTCTCTTCTCTCTCTTTCTTTCTTTCTCTCAAATCCAAAGGAGCTTTATTGGCATGACTCTAGGAGCGTTGCCAAAGCTGACAAAAAGCAAACAGATACAATATCTGATTTTTTTGGGAAAAGAGAAACAAAAATTTGAAAGAAAACTTAAATAAATCTTTCACTCTTTCTCTCTTCAAACTGAGAGCTCAGATTGGGGTGACATGTGGGCATCCACAGAGTGTGTTTGGTATCCAAAAGCCTGTCAGAGGTGTGTGTGTGTGTGTGTGTGTGTGCAGCAGGCCTGACCTCCCCACCCAGTGTGGCTAAAAGAGGCTGCTGCTCCAGTAGGGCTCCCCTGCCATGAGCTCCTCAGCACTGGGGAGGTGAGGGAGGCAGGTGGGCCTCAGAGGGCCAGGTGGAGAACAGGAAGCAACAGAATACTAATCAGCTTTTTCTTCAGCGGAGAGGTAGACGAAGAAAAATAATAACACTAAAACTCCATTCATCCATGTTGCCAAATCACATGAGCTCACAGCTACAAGGTAATGGTAAAATGATCATGCTAAATGGGCGTCATAAAATACGTAATATGTAAACCGCTGGTCATAAAGTTTTATGTCAGGTCTCCTCTCTCTCTCTATGGCCTATTTACTTCTGTAAGTCTTCATCGTGGTTGCCTCTAGGGTGATTGCGTGTGTGTGTGTGTGTGTGTGTGTGTGTAGCTCCCTGCGCTTGGCTACCTCCCCTGGGTCCCCCTAGGCCTCCTGCCCAGAAACACAAGGGCCAGTCTCATCTCCAGATCTCCCAGACATGTTCATCTTTTTTTTCTTTTTTTTTTTTACAGGAAACAGGGTGGTGATGGTGGAGGGGTTGGGGGTGGGGGTGGAGGTTGGGTTGCTATGGCGGGACATTTTGACAGGAGCACATGACAACAGAACTTGTCCCTTCCTCGTGCTGCTGTCTCCCACAACGAGGGCTGTCCAACGCTGACAGGCTCCTGATGCCATTCAGCCGGCTACCGACATGGAATAGGCAGAGAGGGGGAAGAGAGAGAGGAGAAAGGAGGGAGTGCTTTTTTCCCCACCACCATAATATGGCCAAGGTAACAGGATTTTGCCTTCAGCCCAAAGCTCAAAAAACTCAACAGCATATGATAGGAATGGAGAGAGAGAAAGGAAAAACGAAAGAAAAAAAAAAGAGAGAGAGAGAGAGAGAGAGAGAGAGAGAGAGAGAGAGAGAGAGAGAGAGAGTCAAATAAAAACACATTCCCCACAATGACGGGCTTATTTGGAAGTTCAAAAGCAGAGACACAATAGCTAAACAGGGAAGGAGTGCCCTGGCTAGATGTGTGATTATCCGGCACACTATGATTTATACAGCGTTATTTACAACCTTAATTTGACTGAGTATGCAGCTCAAGCGCAGCAAATGGGCAGACATTGATATATGTCACAGCCCCGCCTCTAGGGACTCACCAATCAGGGGCTAAGCGTTTGGGCGATTGACAGATGATGTAATGGGGGACTCGAGCAGTGAAATCCCACGCATCACTGTTTAGCTCCCGGGGCAGAAGCTAAATGAGGCGTCTTTGCAAGCACTGTAGATTTCTTTTCCCTTTGCACTCGTTTATTTCATTATTTATTTGCTTTTGTCCTCTCCCCTCAACAGTTGCTGTGAGCTTGTTAAGTGTAAAGTAAGTCATGCCAATCTGAAAGCATAATTTACCTCTACGGACGACGTGCACACACTGTTATACCCACTAATAGACACACACACACACACACACACACAGAGACACAGACACACACACTCACACGCACTCCACTCTCCAACACCAAACAGATGGACCCAATGATGTGTCACATTCTCAGTCCTGTCTCACTTGCTGTGTGACTGTGGGACACAGACGCCCCCTCTCCCTCTCTCTTACACACACACACACACACACACACACACACACACACACACACACACACACACACACACACACACACACACACACACAGTCTCTCTTTTTCTCCAAAGGTTTTTTACTGTGTTCAGCAAAAAGGGACATTAGTAAAACTAGAAAGAGTAGGATATGGTAAAATGGATCAACTGATCCTTTGGAGATTTGAAACAAGAGTGGCAGGCATGGTTATGTAAGATTATGCTTACTGATAAATTATATTACTGCATTCTGTAATCTTTCGGGGAGGCATGGAGCTTTTAAAAAATAAAACGGAGACCTTCCATTAAGGTGAGTATTGCTGTTTTATGTTGTCACTAATCTGAAGATTCGACAGGTTTCCAAGGTTGGATGCATGAATCTAATGCATTAAATATAGCAATATAGCCATATAGCAGTTTGAATACTGGCTCAATAAAAACTGGTTTTAAACCTCACTTGCTAGGTCTGCCCTCACACTCACCAGGTCATGACCTTCTAGTTCAACCAGTCTTGGAAGCACCATAGAGCCCCATCTTCTGTCCTCTGTCCGGCCCCCCACCCCCACCCCCACCCATCTTGGTGGCACAGCGCCCTGAAGCCCGATCGCTCTCCCTCAGTGGAGTCACGCTCTGAAATATGGTTTTTAATAAAGAGGCCTGACTGTAAACGGCCGGTCCAGCAGCGATAAAAATGAAGGATTTCAGGCCTTTGGCTGAAGAGGGAGAAGGGGGGTGGGGGAGTGGTGAAGAGACAGACACTACACTCTCACAGGGAGAGGAGAGAGAGATAGTGTGTGAAAGAGAGAGAGAGAGAGAGAGAGAGAGAGAGAGAGAGAGAGAGAGAGAGAGAGAGAGAGAGAGAGAGGGCAGGTTGAAGATGAGAAAAAGAGAGACACTGTTGGGTTTCAGCTTTGACAGTAGAGCGCAGCTGGGCCACACAAGGCCCTGTGTGTGTGTGTGTGTGTGTGTGTGTGTGTGTGTGTGTGTGTGTGTGTGTGTGACTGAGTGAGTGAGTGTGTGAGTGAGAGTGAGAGAGAGAGAGAGAGAGTGAGAGAGAGCAAGAGTGAGTGAGAGAGAGGGAGAGAGTGAGTGGTGAGAGAGAGAAAGAGAGTGAGTGAGTGAGTAAGAGAGAGAGAGAGAGAGAAGCACATGTGATGCAGTAAAAGGCACTAAATGAGCAAGCCAAAGCTTGTAAAGAGAAGAGTGAGTATGTGACACACCAAAAATATGGAGAGATGGAAAAAAAGAAAACAAAGGCATCATGGTTACTGCCTGCAGGGCCCTGTCTCTATCCTCCTCCTGCAACTATGAATGACAGAGAGAGGAGAAGAGAGGAGAGGGAGAGAGGGAGAGAGAGAGACGGTGGAGAGGGTGAAAACAGAGGAAGACAGAAAGTAAGGGAAAGGAGGCCAACTAGAAAGAGAGTGTCAGAGAGCAAAAGAGGAAGAGAGGTAGAGAGAGAGAAAAGGAGAGAGAGTGAGGGAGAAAAGGAGGTATCAAGTGAAAGTAAAAGAGAGAGAAATAAGACAGAGAAGGATTGGGAGCGAAAGAAAGAAAGAGAGGTGAGGTAGAGAGAGGGACAGAGAGAGAGGGGGACGGTGGGAGTGAATGTGATATAGAGAGGGACAGAGAGAGTGGGAGAGAGTGAGTGTGAAAGAGAGGGACAGAGAGAGAGAGAGAGAGCGAGCGAGTGTGATAAAGAGGGGGACAGAGAGGGAGGGAGAGAGCGAGTGAGTGAGTGTGATTAAGAGATGGAGAGAGAGAGAGAGAGTGTGAGAGAGAGGGACAGAGAGAGAGAGTGAGTGTGATAAAGAGGGGGACAGAGAGAGAGAGAGTGTGTGAGAGAGTGAGTGTGAGAGAGGGACAGAGAGAGAGAGTGAGCGTGGTAAAGAGGGGGACAGAGAGAGCGAGAGAGAGAGAGTGATAAAGAGACGGAGAGAGAGAGTGAGTGAGTGTGATGGAGGTGGAGAGTTGGAGGTTCCTGCCAGGTCTGCTGCGCTGCCCGCTGACTGAGCTGCAGATGGCTGCCAGGGCCGAGGGGTCGGAGGTGACACCGCATGACACGGTGCTTGTGTAAGTCAAGCGGCCCATTTGTCTGATCCCAGCGGGGGGCCACACTACTCCAGCCTGCCAGGACAAATAAGCCCGGACAGCATCTCCATATCACAACATATCAATAATGGAGACACGCGATACTCCACCAGTGCACCCCCACACCACACCACCCCCTCTAAACAGCTCCCATGGAGCCCATCCACACAAGGACAGTCGAAGTGGAGAGAGAGGGCCCACTCGCAGCTTAGGGACAATGGCCACTATTACAAACACACACTAACACAATCACACACACACACACACACACACACACACACACACATATACACTGTATATCCATACCTATTTCATTACTTACAGTATAGACACAACACACATGAAACAACACAGAAACATGACACACATGCAAACAAAACAGTATTGTACAAATGCAATATTTGTACATTGTATTTAGGTAAACACACACACACACATATGCAAAAACACACCAGATATATTCATAAACATACAAATGCAGTCTCACTAATGTTAGACGTACATAAACATCATCCAAGGCAATATCACCCATCCAGTGAAAAGTGTGTGTGTACCAAATGCACCCACAGAGCTAAGTTTGAACTAAGTTTGTGTGAGTGAATTCATGGCAACCTTATCTGTAGGCACAAACGAGGCAGAAACAAAGACAAGACACACATCACGAGAATATGTAATAAGAGTAATCAAAAACAGCAGATCCCAAGTGAACCCTCTGTGACCCCTGTGAAGCGCACACACACACACACACACACACACACACATACACACACGGGTGTTTAGGTCTGTGTAGCTGAACAAGAGGTTAGTGTTATTCTTCAGCATGGGGTGTGTGTGTGTGTGTGTGTGTGTTGAGGGGGTGGAACAGATGTTCTGTGGGCCACGCGGTACCGATGCCTTGTTCAGTAAGCATGCAGCTGTCACAATAACCTATACTCTCCATCATCGCATTATTCAGCATGGCTTCCTGCTGCAGCACAGACCTGCTGCTCTGGGAAGACTTCACTTTTCCCGCTTCACCTGCAAGCGTGTCAGTTTGCTGCGGACCTGCATGGACAGATTTTTATCATAAAGTTTTTATTTATTTTATTTATTTCTTTGGTCAGGCTATCATCTTTGCTTTAGTGAGCAGCTTTAGGCTTTTCAAACCCCTGTTGCGTGTAAGAATGTTTGGTTATTTGAAGTCTTGTTTTGATAGGGTTGAATGAAATGCAGGCCTGTTTGATAAGAAACTGCGATTAGGCCTAATAAAACGTTGGCCCGAGCGAATAGCCTAGCAGACACTGGTGTATCGGCGGAGAGCGCCTGGTCCTGAAGATCATTATTAATCATCCGAATAAATGGCGTTGTATTGATCACCAGCTGTCCTTGTCCCAGCGTTAGCTCCCAAAAAACTCAATTTCAGGCGAATCTCGTGAGCCTGCGTGCTTTCAAAAGCATCCCCTTTTGTGTACACGAAATTAGATAAACCTTGAGTTTGTGAGCCTGAGCTAATTAAAGAAAGCCCAACCATCCATAGACACACCTACACACAACACACACACACACATACACACACACACAAACAGGCACGCGAGGAGAAGCAGCAGCGGCGGCGACGGTAGCGGCAGACGTGTGCTCATGTACGCTGTGCCTTATATCCCCTGCAGAAGGATCCTGATCCAATTTCCACCAGATCAAGGGCTGCTGGGAAAGCAAAAAATAGAATAATTTGTTTGAGGTTTGTTCTTGCATCAAAGGCAATTCGCACGATAGTTCCTCTGCTGTGTCAATTGCTATTTATTTATTTATATCTCTTCCCAGAAGAGAATCCCCTACACTGCCCACCACAATCCCCCCCCCTCCATCCTATCTCCGCATCACGACGCTAGCCGCCTGCGCTACCCCTC
>JAODXP020000020.1:13863963-13866463 GCA_027497455.2 Sardinella longiceps | reverse complement strand
GACATCGCCGATGGGTAACAACGACAACAACAACCAAAAAACTAAATGAAACAAGGGATGAAAGGATGGAAGGAAAGAGGGAAAGAAGGAAGAGGGGGAATAGGGATATGGGCTTAGAAAGAAAAGGGTGTTGAGTTGGAAACAAGCAAGCTGCTACACCTGTGTTAAAAGCAACAAACACAGGGAAGAGGAGTCACTTGTATGCCAATGAGCGTGCGTACGCATGTGTGTGTGTGTGGGAGTAACTAAGAATGTGTGTATGTACGTGTGTGTGTGTGTGTGTATGAGTGTGTGTAGAAGGGGGTGGGGGGGAGGGAGATAAATGAAAGGATTCCTCAAGCCTCCGCTGGCAAACAGAAGGTGGATTAGAGGACGGAGATTGGGATGAGAAGGGTCCAGGTGGAGGGATTAGGGTGTGAGGGATTAGGGTGTAAACTGCGGCGTCTCCCCCGTCAGCCTCGACTCAGAGTCAGAGTTGGAGTAGAGGAGTCGGAGTCGGAGTCAGAGGGCAGGGTGGGGCGAGGCGGGAGGGAGGGAAGCAGAGCGGCGCGGTTCTCAGACGCTCTCTCCAGAACGTTCCATACTCGCTGTGAGCTCCTCATCAGCCTGAGAGACGAGCAACCTGCACCTACGCACACCTGAGAGAGAGGGGGAGAGAGAGAGAGAGAGAGAGAGAGAGAGAGAGAGAGGGAGAGGTCAGTGTGAATGCAGGAGAGAGTTAATGCTACAGACAGTCAGAGACTTACAAACACTATGCAGTTCAGAAGGTGGTCTTTAAATAGCCGTATGGATTACAGAAATGTCTGGGTGTGTGAACCCACACACACATAATCACACACACACACACGCCACATAGGCCTACACACAAACACCTACAACAATGACTTTCTTTTTCTTCCCGAGACTTATCACTGACTAACAAGCCTTTTCTTTGCACTGAGTTGAAAGAAAGAAATGCAATCGCAAAAAAAGCTGCAAACCAAACATAACTCGCTGCCAACAATTTGTTGTTTATGTCTCGGCTCACACAAAACACAAATTCATTTGCCTAGGAGAGGTGCGCAGCATGTTGGGCACACCTCACACACACACACACACACTCACACGCACACACACACAGCTGTGTTAGCGCATTCTAGCACTGGGTGGCTAATAAGTCTGCGACATGTATGCGGCGCGGCCGAGCCTGGAGGTGTGAAATGCTAGCAGTGCTTTATAATTGACTTGGCTCCTCGGAGGCAGACCGCGAGTCAGCTTAGCTATCAATCAAAGGCAATAAATACGTGACACCCGGCCACCGCCATCCATCCGCCCGCCCCTCCCGCAACCACCTACTCAACCTGCCCCTGTTAGGTCTCTCTCTCTCTCTTTCTTCTCTTTTTTTCTCTTAACCTTTCCCTTTCCCCCCCCCTCTCTCTCTCTCTCTCTCTGCACCCCCATTCCTCCACTCTGTCTCACAAACACAAACAGGTTTGTGTGCGCTGTGCTACATAGCCGGCGGTTGGAAGCAGGGCCGTGCGTTCCGCTCAGCTGGACAGTGCTAATCGGTATCAGGTTGGCGTAACGGAGGCTGTTTAGGCGTGATGGAGACCCTACTGTAAGTGTCACTCACGGCGCCCCTGCCTGCCTGCCTGCCTGCCTGCCTGCGTGCCTCCATTAAGATTCAGTGATGAGTGCTGGCTATCAATCGCCACCGCCAGACTGAGTCTGTCAGGAACGGGGCCATGCCGGGCGGAGGAACCAACCGGTGCACACAACATCTGCATGTCACACAAACACAACCCACACACATGTACTACACACACACACACACACACAGAGAGAGAGGGAGTGTGTGCACAGAGCATTGATTTCAGAGGCAGCTAGCTACATATTCTCCCTTAGTCTAGTGTCTTGAGGGAAAGTAGTTCTCCACCAGCACTCACACAGAAATGACCATGACAGCTTCCATATGTCTCTACAACCATTTCAGATGGAATAAATATTTTAATACTCTCAGGCAATTAAATCTGAGGGTTTCTACATGCATAGAATCTGAAAGTGTCGGCTGTGATATGGTGTTGCGGTATATCAGTCCCCCCTTGGGCAAGGTGTGCATCATAATTTAAACTGCTTTTTGGTTAGCTTTCTTCCATATTTTAAAGGTACACTCAACAAGAATGTTAGTTTAATTTACCTTCATTTAATTTAGCTTCATAGCCACTTTTAAGCTATATATAAAGGCACTCTCTGCTTGTCCTATGGTCTCTTGGTGAATTTACAGCACTTGAAAAGTAGCTGTATTATTTTTCCGCAAAGCAAAACTAAAAGTAACTCACATAATGAGTGTCACGCTTATTACCACGTCAGTCAACATCTCTCTTTCAAAATTATATTCCTGGTTCCTATTCTTCAGTTTGCAAACATATCCAGATGTATTGGTGAGAATTTAGAACGATTACCTAAGTTACAAAAAAGAAATAAAACCCAGACTTGACTGGTGTACCTTTAATTCTTGTTG
>JAODXP020000020.1:13836463-13858963 GCA_027497455.2 Sardinella longiceps | reverse complement strand
GCAGTTCTGGTGCAACTCTAAAAATAAGCAGGTACTTCAAGACAAAAAGTCCCTGTAGGCCAGGTGATCTTGATCCCGGACAACCTTTTTTGTTCTGAAAACGCATGTGTGTAACCTTAGACGATTTCACATAGAGCTGAGGAGAACCCAGAACCAAGTCCAAGAACAAAATCTGTACTGGTCTAGTACTTTGTTATAAAAACCACTCACATTTGGGTTCTGTGTGGAACACTAGAGAACCTGCCCTTTAGAAATAAATCAGTGAGAAGTGAGGTTTTTTTTTTTTTTTTTTTCATTTTTTGGATAAAAAAACATGAGCTTTGAGTGTGATGAGTTTTGGCAGGTGAAAATTAACTCTGTCACCATGATTGTTCGCACCACCCTCATCACCAGCAAATAACAAACACAAACAACAAATAACAAACAAACAGCACCTAACCTTACAAGCTCACTCATGTACCTACACAGGCTGAGCAGCTGCAATGACTTCATATCAGTACAGTACAAAAAAAAGGCCCGAAGGCAGGAAACAACACAAGCCTCATCATCGACAGGCATGATCAGGTGCCACAGGAATTCAGGCTAACTGGAGCTCTCCACAGCAATAGGCTATACAGTATAGACACCAACTTCTGCTAGAGGAGCATCCAACCATCTCTTGGATGGAAAGCACCAATAAATGGATACACCAATTCCCTCCATTAAGGGTTGTTGGAAGCAAGCAAATGCAAAGAAAAAAAACAGGCATCGGGGATTGAGACTGAGAGGACATTGTGACCAGTTTGTACAAAATAATGAGGTACCCGAGGAGTGGTCTACAGTACCCCTGTGGAAGCCTTGTGTGTCAATGACTCCAATACTAACTTTGGCAGTAAAGTGTGAGGATTTCGATTCAGATTCTCTGAAATGTGTACATTCCTCATGACTCCATCTGCTTCGGTCTGATGTCAACACTACGAAGAGGCCTGGCGTTCCCACAGGGTTCCCTATGGAAGCAAGCTGCTCCCACCATTCCAAAGCGTGATTTTATAAACGGTCATCTTGGCCCAAACATCAGAGACTCAAAATGGCAGTTCACCTCAGAATACCACAATCAAACAGATTTTCTGCCCCCCCACACACACACACACACACACACACACACACACACACACACACACACACTTTGTAAGCGGCGTATCCATTTTGGAGTCCTTACAGAGAGCCAACCAGGGGCTAATGAGACCCCAGAAGAGACCGTCCTGCGGGGACTAAAGCCGAGGCGCTCCGGCTCCTGCAGCCTTGAAAAAGAGATGCAAGACCATCACTTCTGCTACTCATTTTTAATGGGCCAAAGAAAAACCGGCCCCACTTTCAAGCTTTTCAAACTGCAGCGACAATCTGAATTCCATTCCATTTCAATTGTACCTACAGTAACAATGTCACCCTGAGTTTATCAAGCGGTTTCCAAGAGAGATACTTTAAAAACATGGACTTCCATTAAGAGCGGTGCGGAAGCACAGACTGGTGGTTTTGGACACGTGTGTTAAAAAGCTGCCCGTGGCCTTCCCACACATGCAGAGTACGTGTGCTGGCACTGCTGAAGCAATAATTCATCTGAAATGGGACATGTGGTTTGAGACGCCTGGGCCTATCCCATCTGTGGTGGTGCTCCTGTTCGTCCCAGTAGTGAGCATGTTTTTTGGTGTGTGTGTGTGTGTATGTTTGTGTGTGTGTGTGTGCATACATTTGTGTCACTGTGTGTATTGATGTGTGGTGTTGTGCACTACTGCAGATGAGAATGTAGCTTTCATGTGCGTGTGTTACTTTGTGTGTATGCAAACAGCTGCATATGAGCATGTTGTGTGTGTGTGTTTGTGTGTGTGTGTGTGTGTGTGTGTGTGTGTGTGTGCGTGTGTGTGTGTGTGTGTGTGTGTGTGTGTGTGTGTGTCTTGCCTTTGAGCTTTCCTGTTTGTTCACTTGTGCATATGAATTTGACTTTATGGCAGGCCTGGTCTGTTAGGAGCCAAGCAGGGGGTGCTGTATGTGTGTGTGTGTGTGTGTGTGTGTGTGTGTGTGTGTGTGTGTGTGTGTGTGTGTGTGTGTGTGTGTGTGTGTGTCTGTGTGTGTGTGAGAGAGAGAAAGAAAAAGAGACAGACAGAGAGAGAGAGAGAGCGACAGTGAGAGAGAGGAGATTTGGGACACTCCTTGATACCCACACTTCCTCTTAGAAATGTTAGCGAAGGTGTGCTTGACTGGATGAATGGTCAAAGTCAGGCATGAAAAGCATCAGTGAAAAGCGGTGGCATCTGAACAAAAGTCTCAGCAAGGTAGCATACTGTGTGTGGGGGTGGGCTGCTCAGTCACGACAATAATCAAAAATAAAAAAACATTTGCTGCTCAAGCCATCCAGCAGATATACACACACCGCCCCCAACCCCCCAGTCCCCACCTTACCATGGCAGCAGTGTATGAGTGTGTATGTGTGTGTGTGTGTGTGTGTGTGTGTGTGTAGGGGGGGGGATACAGTATGATGCTGAAGCAAAGCAGCACGGCAGACAGTGTAAGGGGCTGCTAGCTGGTGGAAATCATGTTGAGTGGTGAGACACCTCCGCGAGGTAAAAATAGCTTGAGTGTCTCTCAACATGGGGCCAAACAACATGGCTCACACATGCATACACAATCAAGCCCACCGAAACATCACACACTCCTGCTCGTCTTTGCGTGGCTTTCTCACTTGCTCTCTCTCTATAGTATACACTATATCACAAACACACACACACACACACACAAACCACAACACAAACACACACAGAGTCTTAAAATATGCATGACGGCAAAGAAACAGGCAGTAACATAATTCTACAAACTCATACACACAAAAACAGTTGCGTAGTGTGGTGTATACGTGGCATAAAAAGGCCCACATTCACACACACACTCACACACCAATGCACCTTGTGCAAATCCAGTCCATTTCCTCCTATCCAATCAAAAGAATGTTCTCCCAGAGCAAGCCGAGTGTGATGCGGATCACCTCCTTTTGCTGTCATTCCCAGTTAATCTATTGCCAGTTAATCTGGACTCAAACTGAATCCCCCTCCTACCAACCCCGCAGCTCCGCACCTCTCAAACAGTGAATCCGTTCCGATTCGTAGCTAAATCTATTCTGGGCAAATCTGTTCTGGACAGCAATATCCTAGCGGAGGTTAATCTGTCTGGGAAAAAGAATCATTTTAGGATGTTATTTCTTGTTACAGTGTTAATTTCAGGGTGACCCCATAATTACTCGCTGCTTTTGGCCTGTCATCAGCCGTGAGCTCCGAGTCTCTGCACAATGCTCACTGTTCAGCCAGGGAAACGCTTCACTTCTCATAGGCTACACACGCATAGTACACACACGCTCTCTCTCTCTCTCACACACACACACACACAAATGTGCACTCACATAAGATTTAGAATTCAGTCTCACTGAAACATATACATGCTGTAAATTGTGAGCGCATACAAAATTACTCACCACCCCCATTCTCTCTCTCTCTCTCTCTCTCTCTCTCTCTCTCACACACACACACACACACACACACACGCACACACACATTGAGTCCAACTCCCTAAACCCGGGGATAAGGAGAGAAAAAAGAGCAAACTTTCCTCCAACTTCTACCGCAGTGAACTTAAAATTCAGATATTTTCCAAGGTAAACTACAATATATAAAAAAAACCCACTGCTCCAGGAAAAAAAGCTGGACTGGTGAAAGTTTGCCCAATTCCAGAGGGACGCCATGATGGAGGCTGCAAAGGAGCAAAGGCTGAGTTCACTTTCAATCTGAATTTCCCAGGATGCATCAGCACAAGTCACAGCATGAGAGAAACAATCAGATAAACAAGCTCATGAATAATCAAATAAAAGTCAATTAAGGAGGCTCTAACGAAGCGGGAGCGGCTGCTCCAAATGAGCAGGAGAAGAGGAGTGGGGCTGTGAAACAGCAGGCAGGGGGGGAAGGAGGGAGGGAGGGATGGAGAGAGAGAGAGAGAGAGAAGAGGAGAGGAGAGAGGTCCACTCCAGCCAGCTACTGTTTGGCCAGACGTCAATACAGTGCCCAGGGAACACCCACTCCTCTCACACTCAACGCCAGCAGTTCACACCCCAGGCAAGGCTGAACCTCTGTCTTTTTGTCCTAACCTGTCCAGCTCACACTGATATGTGTAAAAACAGACACATGCGTGCGTGCACACACACACACACACATGCACACACACACACACTTTTATAATTACTAACTGCAAGTACTGCTACTTGCAGTACCACTACAAATACATTCCCTCTACTTCTATTAGTATAATCATACTATTGGCCTACAACTTACTTTAGCTACTGTTATTTCTAACTTTTGATATTAAGACTATACAAATAGAACTGACTATTACTGGTGGTTACTGTTGTGTGCGGCTATTCAGTTGTGGGTTATTGTAAAAAAAAAAGGAAACCGGCTCCATTCTCTGAGAACAGTAATTTACATTTAAACTCAGAGGAAATTAAAAGTCTGTTAGGCTTCACAAATGAAGAATTTCTTTCATGTGAGGTCAATAAAATTTGCATTTAATCGTTACACCAACTAGTGGAAATTCTCCCAAAACACACGGTGAGTTTTACTTCTCTTTAAAATTTCAAATTGTGCTGGCTGGATGAACAATTATTTTCCTCCTACCTTACAAACACTTTCTGAGGGCATTCCCTCCAGACTCCTTTTCAAATTGATAAATTCTTGGAGATGGACATGTATATTACACAGAACAAAAGAGGAGGAAATTCAGTCGATATACATCTCTGCTGCAAAGACTGCAGCAAAACAGAGATTCTGAATGCATAACTTCATTAAGGAGAAACAATTGAGACACATGAGAACATAGATAAAAGATTAGCAAGCATGTGTGTGTTTGTGTGTGTGTGTGTGTGTGTGTGTGTGTGTGTGTGTGTGTGTGTGTGTGTGCGACTGTGCACTCAAGTGCATGTGCTCACATTTCCACAAGGCTTTAATATTGTCCATATGTGGCTAGACATATGTGCTTGTATGCTTAGGCTGATGGGGTCATCTGCCTTGATTACAGGCATGTAATTTCATGTGTGTGCGTGTGCGTGTGTGTGTGTGTGTGCGCGTGAGTGCATGTGTGTGTGTGTGTGTGTGTGTGTGTGAGTGTGTGTGTGTGTGTGTGTGTGTGTGTGTGTGTGTGTATGTATGTGTGCTCATCCCCATAGCACAACGGTCTGAGCAATCTGGTTTCCCACTAATTACTGTTTATTTAAACAGCATCCAAGGTGTGAGTGAACAGTGCATATGAAAGAGAGAGAGAGAGAGAGAGAGAGAGAGAGAGAGAGAGAGAGAGAGAGAGAGAGAGAGCGCGTAAGGCTTACAACAGCTGCCTGCCCTCCAGTCTAAGGCATCACACAGGAGAAGAAGAGAGAGAGAAAGGAAGAGAAAGAGGGTGAGATATGAGAGAGAGAAAGAAAAACGAGTATTTTAGATTAGCTTCATAATAGACCAGCCCCTCATACACTTTCGTTTTGTACAGAGGGTCTGGATATGTGGGTATTGAGAAACGATAGCAAGCAGGAGTTGTTTAAATTGAAAAAAAAAAAAAGACTGGATCAGTCCTTGACAGATAGAGTATTCTTGCATTGCATTCACAACACCTCCTTCTGTTCTCTGATTGGCCAGGAGGAAATGCCTCCTGAGGAAGCGAACTCGATGGGACAAATCCCAGATGTAACACTGAAGGGAGAGGATAATCAAGTGGAATTGTGTGGGAAGTTTAGATAGATTTAGATATGGAGGTTTCCTTTTCAACTTAGATGAGGTATACAACAGATGTTTGAGATAACGTTTTAAGCATAATTTTAGGTATGAGTTCCTTTTTTCAACCCAAATTAATTTAGGAATAAATTTAAGATTTCCTTAAGGTTTCCTTCTTAACATGCATACATTTACTTAGATTTGTTTCCTTTTCGTTTTATATAGAAACAAATTTTAGGTTTAAAAATATAACTTTCCTTTTCTATCGGCCTAATATTAAAAATAATAATGTAATAATGATGTCTTTCTTTTAGTTTCATCTTAGATACATATATTGAATCTGTCTCTATTATTGCATCCTTTAACAGCATAGCTTCACTGAGTCATGCCAACAAAGCTCCTTTGAATTTGAGAAATGGAGAGAGCAAAAACAGACAGTGAGCTATGGAACGAGAGAGAGATTGGGGGGGGTGGCAGTAATGAAAAGGAGCCGCAGTTGGAAAGAGTTCAGTGATTAAGGTGAACTTTAGCAAGGCTGGCCTTTAGAGAATGGACACCAGCCTCTGTGTCATATGATATCCTCTCAGCCTCCTGAGACTTGACAAGGTGACTGTCGAATTTCAGGAATCCTCCAGCAACCTAAGGAACTAGGAAGACACTGCAGTGTGTGTGTGTGTGTGTGTGTGTGTGTGTGTGGCTTGGTTGGAAGGTGGCTTGGTTGTGCCTATATGTCGCCTTCCTAACAGTCTAGCAATCCTCGCAATCTTGCAGACAGTTCAATCTATTCAGAGGCTCCCACTCATCACCTCGGCACTATGCAGACAGTGACAGGAAAGTGCTGCCATTATAAGGATGATTTGGTGCTTCTCCCAAAATGCAATTGGGCAACTGGGCCTCCAACTCCACATCACATATCTCTTCCATCTCTCCCCTCTCGTCTCTCTCTTTTTGGAAGGGGGGAGCGTATCTGATGTATGAGGCTGAGCGTCGGCGCGGATGAATGTGAGCCAGACGTGTGGTGGGAGGACGAGGATGAGGGATATGGCGGCGAGTGGGTGAATGGGAGACACACTCGTCCCCGACATATGAGACTGTTTGCAGGAGCGAGCGGCACATATAAGGGCCTCAGATAGAGAGAGGGAGGGAGAGAGAGAGAGAGAGAGATGGAGGAAGAAAGAGAGAGTGAGAGGCAGAGAGAGAGAAACGGAAGGGGAGCTTTGATTTAGCTTGGGGATCAGGGCAGGGTGGATGGGCTCCATCCGTCTTGTAAAGTAATTACACAGCAACACTTTTCATTGGGGAGAGGGGCATGCAGGAGACGTGTGTGTGTGTGTGTGTGTGTGTGTGTGTGTGTGTGTGTGTGTGTGTGAGTGTGTGTACATGTCTACATGTGTGTGTGTGTGTGTGCATCTAGGAAAGGGGTGGGGGTCTGCTATGGAGACTTGGTCCTGGGGTGAAACAGATCTCAATGGCTTTATAAATCACTGCTCACTAACAGTAAACAGGACAAGTGTTGAGATACGAGCGTATAGGCTAAGATCACGTTTTATCTACTTTGTTGAAAGGAGGGCCCCCTTGACACTGCCGTCAAGCTTTTAAGAGTGAGCATACTCATGGCTCCTGGTTTAGCGAGACAGAGAGAGAGAGAGAGAGAGAGAGAGAGAGAGAGAGAGAGAGAGAGAGAGAGAGAGAGAGAATGAATAGAGAGGAAATGGCATGTGAAAGAAATGACCAAAATGCCTGTGTATCAGATGAACACATGAATGCAGGACCACTCTCTCTCACTCAGATATTCTCTTGAAAACACACACACACACACACACATACACACACACACACACTCTCTCTCTTTCTCTCTCTCTCTCTCTCACACACACACACACACACACACACACTTTTAAGCCATTCCTTTGAGAGACTGTAAGGTACCTGCACTATGCCCACAGCTATATCCTCTCCATCACGGTAGATGTCTCTAGTATTTCCTGAGCCACTTTTTCCACTCCAGTTAGCAATACCATAATGAAGGGATGGGTCAAAAAATGCCCTCCCCACCTCTACCGGTTGCTCATGGACAGAATGATTAGTTTTGCTAGGACTGGCCACACTGGCATATTGATTTGGGTCAGGAGGTTGGTTTCGGCTGACATGCTACCCCCAGAGACAAAGCTGTCACTCAGTCTCGCCGGACTCACTGACATAATGGCGCTCACTTTGAGAGGAATTGCTACGATGCCTCTATGCTTCTGCTCATCTTAAGCAGAATGATCGTTACTTTTCCTGTGTTTGCAAAACACAGAGAGGGTATAAGTATTGATTTGTGCGCTTGGTGGTTGCAAGTCCGTGAGCAAAATGTGTTTCGACTAGTCTCCTCTCGTCCATCACATGAAAATATTTGGTACCGATATGGATTTCCAAAACAGACTCGACATTGACGAATAACTTTGACTTTCATTGTGACTTAACTACACATTAACATTAGCATATGCAATTTAGAATGCAAACTTCATTGACCGCCCTGACTTGGAGGCCAACTGACGCTAAAGTGAGGGTTAATTTCATTTCGGGACTTGGCGCCCCCGAGACGTTCGCCAGCAATCTGTTGCTGTCCACAAGGGAGAGGTGCTGAAAGACCAACCGCTCGCGCGGCCCCGAGGAAGTCGGATTCACGTGTCTCAGCAGAGGCACTGTCGATGCACGCGCAGGAGACCCGGAAAGCTGCATCGTGCTTGTCTCTCACAGTTAAAATTCTTGTTATTCACCAAATATTCACAAGTCACGGTGCCCTTTCTTTATTTGTTCGCGTTTCTACTAGGCCAATAGTAATTAATTCAAACTATGCAGTAGCTATAAGTTTTTCTACCGCATGACATTGTTGTTTTTGTGCTCTTCGTGTAAAATGAACAGTTCTAATTTTTGGCTACTATCGCAGGAGTTGACAATTCGTTGATGAGGCTGACAGTAATTCACAAAAATACGTTTTTAACTCTGCACATAGCCAGCGTTAACAAAAAAATAAAGCAGAATGAAACAACATAAGGCCTACGGGCCAAGGGGGTCGCGATGGCATGCTAATATCGTCTGTGCCGCATTTGACTTCCTTAACCGACCGAGTCAGCAGCTATTCTGTCAGTTACATTACCGCCATTGACAAACTGTTCCCACAAGTGCATTGGTTTAATCAAACACTCACAGTTACTTTCCCAAGGGAGGATGATCTCGGCTATGCTAGTATTGACTCAGCGTTGGTACAGAGGGTAATCACATTGTAGGATTCCTTTAGGTGGTCTGAACACAGCCATAACGCCTCAGAACTTTCTATGATAATTCACTTTGCGTCAGGCTTTTAAAAGTAGGCTAGGCTACTATGCGCAATTAATCTCAGAACAGAGGGAGAACCTCACCATAAAATTCCATTTAGAGCAGCTGATGTATTTGATTTGATACATTTTATGTAGTAACACATTGATCAAGACGGTGGCCCTTAGCCTAATGAAATACATAAGAGACTGCGTGACAGGCACACTTCTCCTGGTGACACATTCAACCTCGCGACGAAAGTTGGCCACGTGACAGCATCACTAGGTGAATTATGAAGGATGCTAATTGGAGGGGCAGTGATGCAACTCTTTCACATCATGTCACACTTAGGCGTTCAGATGAATGCAGGGCTTTGTTATATTACTGTAGATGAAGTCCTGAAAACACTAACAACACCGCTGCCTCTGACTATTTTCCTACATGAGATATGAGACATGAGATATGGAATAACATACCATAAAAGCAAACCATACTCTTCTCAAAAATGTGCATGTACATGTACTGTAAGTGCTTTAATTATAATCAATACATAACAGTCTTTTGTTAAAGGGTAAAGAGTATAGGTAGGTATAAGTGTGACTGAGATGCCTCTTCAGCTGTGTTACAATTCTAATGCCAGAATCAACCAGAATATTGTGGCCATGACTCTTATTTTGGTGGAGAATAATGGTATGAGCTACATGCCTCAGAAGTTTTTTCTTTGTGCCCCCAAATTCCACTGCAAGAGCTCTATCCTCACTCAGCATGAATATTTCATCAAAGGTCATCGTTGCTAGAAGTGATTAGGCCTCAAGGCTCCATGTAGAAAATGACCAAGTTGTAGCAGCAAGCTTCCTGAAGTATGTAAGTACTGGAATAAAGGAGAGGGTCTCACAAAAAAAAAAAATATATATATATATATATATAGGATATTTATATATAACACCTCTCACAGGTGGCAAGACGAGTGCAGGTTCCAAATACATGCTTCAAGGGCACACGTGCCTCCTCTAAAATCTACAATCAATATGCCATCTCGCTATCATTGCCACATACATAATTAGCTTGAAATGAACTTGTGGAATGTCAATACAGGTCTGAAGATAGCGCCCCATGAAATCAAGCAGGCACTTACTAAGCAGATTGGTAATAAAACAGGGCCCGCTGATAAATGGCTAATATTCTGCATTATTTAAATGCTTGTTATGCTATGCAACATAATTCGCTAAGCCAGATGCTCACCTTCAGGGATACTTGTGGGGCTTTAAATAGAACACATTACACATTCTGTAATTAATTCATAACACTGGATTTATACCATGTGGTGGAATAATGAAGGCAGATTTGAGATTTAATGGTGCACTGACTCTGCCCAACCTGGATTTAGAGCGAGGATATTCAGATGGGGGATCTGCAGGAAATTGACTTTAAGGCTTCAAGGCTCCAAATGAGCTACATGAAAGAGGTCTAGCCTCTCTGTGTGGCTGTTTGTCCTCCGCCCGGCCGTTGGTTCACTGGCCGTGCCTTTAAAACTGTGTTTGGCTGTCTTTCTTTATTATATTTAAGCATTTGCTAAGTTTCTCTCTTTCTATCTTTTTTTTCTCTCTCTCTCTCCCTCCATACACAAGCACTCAGTTTCCATCCCTCAGCTGTGGATGCGATGTAGCACATCTGTGATCAGGGCTTCCAAACAGATGAATAATTCAAAGTGGTATTTGGAAGAGCTCAAAAAAAGAAGAGAAAAAAAAAGAAATCTGCAATGCTTTTTTTTCTCAGGTGTCCCCCCCTTCCACACACACACCCATCCACAAAAGAAAGAAAGAAAGAAAGAAAGAAAGAAAGAAAGAAAGAAAAATCATTGGGCATTTCAACTGAGCACACATTTATTGCATGGAAAAACCAAGGGACTGTCCAGTGCTGACTTTACACTCACAGATGAACACTCGTCTGTGCTTTTTCCTGAGCTCGTCTTTTTTCGCTTCTCCTCTCATCCTTCATCTTCCTTTACTTTTTTACCTCTCTGACCTGACAGGAGGGATCTGCATCTATGAGGGCAGAGGCAGGTAGAGAGGATCTTACTGTAAGCTTTTTCTTTTTGCTCTAGCGTGCATGTCTGACCATTGAAAAGCCCTTATTAAATAGCATGTAGAGAGAGAGAGGCTAGGTACATACTGTGGAGAGAATAATTGCTTCCACTTAGAAGGGGACCCAGTGGTAAGTGTACTGAACACACAGTGAAAGGGGCAATGCATTTTGTACAACATCCTTTTACCTTTATGGTGTTGAACAGAAAACTGTAAAGATGTTGTACAGTTGCAAAATTTGCAGAGCTATCTGAAAAACTGAGATGAATATTTATGTGTTGGCATAGTGAAAACAAAACGTGAGGCCTTTTTTTTTTAATATCTATGTGCTCAATCGATATTTCAGGAGTTGGGTTTCTAGCTTGCATACTGGGATATAAATTTTCCCTAAAACAACAATAAAAAATTCAGTTTAGAAAAAGAAGAAAACCCAACATCAGTATTCATGCACCACTAGATATTTAAGGGGGTGGTTCACAATTTAGACCTGCACACTGATTCCCACAATAGGATCCTTATTCGGTGGCCTCCCCTAGAGAGATGGAGTCAGGCTTGTTTCTGAAACCAGCTGTTTGGCTGTGGCTTGTCCAGGTAAAAAGTAAAGGGCTTCCCCAGGGGGCATTTAAGACTGGGCATCTTGCCCACAGCAGAGACATGAGCATGGCTGATTTGACAACCTTGCCAGTTTTCTCTCTCTTTTCTCTCTGTCTTTTTCTTCCCATCATTCCTGCTACCTAGCATGTCATGAACGGTGCTGAAATATAGATCTTGACTTGAGAAAATTGTTAAGACCAGATGACTTGTCATCCTAAGGGACACAGCTAACTGTAAAAGCCTGTGATCATATCACAGTGTGTGACACAATGTGTGAGAAAGGAAGAAAGAAAGAAAAAAAAAAAAAACAACTGACTGAGACATCGGTGACAACAGGATCGTCTCAGGAGGCTGATGGTCATCTAAAGCTTTGGATAGCAGCATTACAGAATGGCTTACAATGAAGGTTCATTTCTTATACATTAGACCAACTAGGAATAAGTACTTCAAATACCAATTTTCAATTTTTTAAATCATAGTTGTGACGCTTAGATTGACATTAGAGTGTCACTGCCTCTGTATTCATTAGCTTTATTTAGCTTTAGTTCACCCCATAAGTATTTCTGTCCTGGCTCATATTACTGTCTGCTAATTGAAAATGAAAAATTGATGATTTGAAGCAGAAAATATGAATCATTCCTATAGTCTTAGTAAATATTTATATTCAGTATTTGCATGCGTGCACACACACACACACACACACACACACACACACACACACACACACACCCTAAACCTACATCTGCATAAATACACAAACCACAATACACATTCGTTAATACACACACAAATAGACCCACCACTGCTAGCAGAAGCAGCAGTCTTCACCGAAGACAGCTGAACATCCTTCCCTTGACCATTTAAAGTTTAATCAAGCTGCATTTTGTGGCTAAAGGCATCCACATCCCAAGACACAACAACCACTCACTCATAAACAACACACATACTAACTATACACATGTACACATGCTCACACATGCATCTGTGCAACACACACACACACACACACACACACACACACACACACACACACACACACACACACATTCTAGTAGTTACTAGAGAAGGATAACTTTCTGAGTCTTGGCACTGTTTGAACACAATGTTAGTGTGCATAATTCATCGGGTTTGAGGACAGCTTTGTCCTCAGTAACTAACAACACTTTGTTCTTTTGCCCCTGATGTTCTCCCCCAGAGCAGGGTGAAATAGCTGAATAAGTAAACAGAACTTGTCTGCGGAAGTCCGTCCTTTTTACTCAAACTGTGCTCACGAAAGTACTATTTGCTCCTCAGAAAGATACACAAAGAGTTACAGATTATTCCAGATCATTTGGTCAATACTATATAAGAAGAAGATCTTGCAAAAGCTGTAAACTATGTACCAGAGGTTACCAGAAGAAATGAGATGCACTGGCATGATGCACTGCCATTGCTGTGTATCCCAAAGTTTGCTAATGGGGAATCTCCTGGTTGATGATATGTGTTTGAATAGGGTAGAGTTGATGATTGACTGGAAATACAAATAGAAGCTGGCTTGGCAGTGCCATGATAAGACAGGATATGGCAGTAATGGCACTAATGGTTTTCTGCGTTCAGTTGTGGATTGCTTTTCTTGAACTGGCTGTGGAGGTTGGCTTCATAAAAGAGGATACCATTAACAGCATAATGGCATTTATGTTGGCGAACTGTCCATTCAATTCCCTAACAAAGCAGTGCTCAGGGGATAATAGGTAGGGGCTTGGCTGAGGAAACAGCTTCCCTTGGGATGCTATGCTAGGCTATGCTGTGTCATAGCGCAGGGAGGGCCTCTTCCATGTCCATCACAGTTTCAAAAAGGGCCCTCCATGTGATATCACTCTAGTGTAGATGAGTAGCCTCTGAGAGCAGACCTCCGGCCGTTCAGCTCCACAGTACACTGGCACCGAATTGGAGGCAAGTGCACTCATGCCATACTACATTATCAACAGGGTTGCACCTCCTCCTCAGCTATACTGCCCTGTCAACAGGCTGGGGCGGCAGGCTGATATGGGATAATACAAGGTATGGGCATGCCAAAAGCACTGTCTGTTACCAACCCTGGCAAAAGATTAATAATACTGTAATCATTGGATATTAACTATAAAAATCAGACTGGATCTTCCCTGCAGTGAGCATAGAGGGTGGGTCATACAGGCAAGGCCACATGGGGGGAATGTTCACCTGCATGCTGAGAGGAACAGTGACGGGAGGAGCAGGTGGGTCACTGTGCACAACACTAAGATGATAGGTGGCAGACTGGGGCATAATCATAAACTGGTTGGTGTCACAGAAATGTATGGGCCTGTGCTATTAGTCTTCTCTGCAAGTGTGATGCTCTTTAATGCTGAAGTGCTGGAATATCCTTGGCCCCCATAAGAACAGAGGTCTCCTTGTCTTAGCTGAATCCTCCCTTTGACAGAGTACTGCCCAACTAGCCCCGCATATAAATGTGCTCTTCTCTTTGGGCGCCAGCAGCAATAGCTCACGATCTGAGGAATCACGGCCTAATTTTATCACGTCTGCGCCCTCCATGAACATGTATGCGGGAGAGAGACAGAGAGAGAGAGAGAGAGAGAGAGAGAGAGAGAGAGAGAGAGAGTTTTGCTTGAATTTCTGTCCGTCTGTGGATGATGTTTGGCTAACAGCTCCGGATTCCACCTCGACCCTTTCATTTCTAGCACTTACATAAATGGCATTAAACATTTAACATTAGAATGGATAATTGTCCAGGATGCGGAGCTTTGCGCGCTCTCAAAGCTCATCATCAATATCTGGGAAATGAAAAATAAATCAATCCCCATGTACGTAGCCAAAGGAACTTGCAATGCGTGCAATTAAGAGTCTAAATAGCTTTTCGGCCGTAGAGCAGTCAGCCCAACGCTTTGCCGAAAACGCGCACACCACATAACGAAAAATCGTTTGATCGTAATTTCAAATCAAATCAAATTGTGACTATTTAGCATGCAATTCGTCAGTAATAGTAACGGCCACATTGCCATCATGGCTTGCTTTGCGGATATTAACCATGGCAACGGCAAATGACTCCCATAAAACACGACAGCTTATCAGCGAGCGAAGGCCACCGTTATTGCTTTCCATTGAAATTAATAAGATGATTGTGACCAAAAACATTTTTTTTTCCCGGTTAACATTTCCAAACGGCAGCAGTGCGCAATGACCAGTGGCTTACATGAAAGCTGCCGTAGAGCAACACGTCATACGAATGCAGGCGCACACATACACAACATTTACAGAAAATACAGTTTTCAGAAGGTGTAAATGTGCTTACCAGATTCGCAGGTTTGGTGAAGACAGGCGAAGACCACTTTACGTACTGTATTGCCTGTCCGCTGTTTTGCTTATTCGGACGTTGTAGCCTGTTTTAACGCCATCAGTTTATGTTATAGGTTAATTTCTCGTGAAAGTGACGTGCAGCGAGCGTTCGCACATCAATTTACCTTCTCGGTGTCAGTCTGTCTCCCCCTTTTCCAAAAAAAGAACACCTCTTAACGCCCCCTCCTCCTCTCTTGCCTTTTTCTGACTACACCCTTCTCTCTCCCCGTAGACAAGAGGGCTAAATCACCACATTTTCCTATCTGGGAAGAGATGGACGGTTGATAAAATAAAACAATAATAAAAACAAATGCGTGTAACGCATTAGCGCCTAACTCAACGCATGTAACACTGGTTTCCCATTCCGCTCTCCCTGGCGACACATCTCTACTGCTGTTCAGTTTTATCTGGGCGGAATAGCACTATGTAGTTGTTATGATGAGGATAGAAACGATTAAGATACGGCCTTGGTCCTCTTTCAACACTATCCTACTCAACCAGTCTTAAATAACACAATAAAAGCCCTCTCTAATTTTATCTTCTAGAAGCTTAGGAAAGCTCCCGTTCTATTGCCACTGTTGTCTCCAAATTATGTTAGTGGAGATTTGTAATGATGTTAATCATATTGTTGCGCCAGCAGGTCCATCAATGCCTCTCTCTTCGTATCTCCTCAGCTGGCCAGCATCAGGAAAAAAAGAGCTTTATCTCCCGCCCCCTTTCTCTCTCTCTCTCTCTCTCTCTCTCTCTCTCTCTCTCTCTCTCTCTCTCTCTCTCACACACACACACACACACACACACACACACACACACACACACACACACACACACACACACACACACTTACTTTCACACAGGCTACTGCAGATTGATTGCAATTCTCAGCACTGCCACCGTTACATCCCTTATGTTCAAGTTTTACAGCTCGAATCCGTGTATGTGCGATTATTTCTGGTCTCTGCAGAAATACAGTATTGACTTATTCTGAGAGACGTTTGAGAGGGCCTTCATCGTGATATTTGCAGGTACAATACACCCTGACATTCCAAGTTATGAGCGCTGAAATGTAGCTTTTATCACAGAAATCTTTTGAAGCTTTGAGATCTGCATCAGAGTGACGTCAGGGCACGTTAAAGAGATAGAATCCTCATTCCATCTCGGGGAGAGCAGGCCTATCATCGGCCAAGTCTTTTTAGAGTTAGATGCGCTCATAGTCGGTCGTAATTTGTTCACGTTCGTGTCTGCACCAGTGGCTCAGTTGCCTGATAAGGACCGCATCTGTTCAACTGGGAAACGTCCAAGTGATGCTGCCCGGAAACACCTGCCGGTGCTTGAGCACAGGCTCAAGCATTAAGGCTCAGTTCTGTCCTCTTTCAATATACCGATAGCGCTTGCAGCTTGATCGCATGCCGGTAGTTCACAGGCACCCTCTCGTTAATGACGTCAAAACTACTGCGGAGTATTTTTCCCCTTCGGAAAAGAGGTTCCTTTAACCTATAGGAGCTGGAAACGGGATTTCCAGTAGAGCAAGGGAGCGACTGAATCTTGATGTACTCTCATCGAAGTCCCCCTCCAGAATCTCAAACAGTACCGCATAATACATTAGTTTTTTTCCCACTTACGTAAAGCTGTAAGGCCTATCACCAGCTGTTCTGAGTTATCTCTTTGCCCTCGCTCGCTCCCCCCTCTCTCTCCCTGTCATCGAATTACGAATAAGGAAACGGTGGAAATGGAAGGAAAAAAAATAACTTGAGGTCTCTTCTCTGGTTTAGCCTTCGAGTTCTAATATATTACATTTTTATGGATACGGATATCTTAAATACTAATGGGGTATCCTCTGACATCAGTTCAGTATACTGTGCTGCGGAGAAAGTGGATGAACTCCCCACCTCTCTCTCTCTCCCTAGTGTGTGTGTGTGTGTGTGTGTGTGTGTGTGTGTGTGTGAAGGGCCACATGTTCCCTATCAACCCTTACACCTATGACCTCGGTTAGGTTTATACATTTCAGGCACATTTGTCACCGTATCATGAAGTACTTAACACAAATGATTGTTACTTGCCATTCCCCTTCTCCCCACACACACACACCCACACACACACACACACACACACACACACACACACACACTCCAAAATGTAAGATGCAGTGGTGTACAGTTGCTTATGAGTTGGGGATGTCCCTGAAAAACCTTGAAACACTGTCCCCTGCTGGACATTGCAGTTATTGTGTGTCCTATTTTGATGTAAATGTCAAGTGTGTGCCAAGTATGTCTGCTTTTAGGCTACCCTCCATATTATAGGCTGACGGTATAGTAATCTCATAAAACCTTCAACGCTTTAAGGTAATTATTTTCTCTCTTCACTAGTGCCAAAACAAGCACATATGACAACAAATTTACTGACAGTTTAGTACTTGCATGTCTTAACTATTAACACACTGTATAATTTATTTAATTCATTGGCACCACTGACATTCTTTCACAGTCATTCTCTCACTTGGATCATTGCCCTTTCCTGTGATGTCTTTAAATATTCAGGTGGTGTTTGTTGCAGTGATGAGAGTGTGTCTAATTGGTTTGGGATTAACACATTACACCAGGGCCCCCAACTGTCATATCACAGTTGGCTCATTCAAAACCAGTGAGTGGCACCCACACAAACCACTGTGAACAGCTTAAACCTTTTAACACTCAATGGTGGCCCACACACAGGCGCGCGCGCACGCACACACACACACACACACACACACACACACACACATACAAACATGAACACACATGCATGCCATGCGCATGCAGTACAGACTCAGATACACACAAACACACACGCACACAAACATACATATACACACATGGGTGCAAAAACATGCACACACAATATTATTACAGCTTACAGACTCTCTCAGAGATAGACGCTCATAAACACAAATACCAAAGTAAATTGATTCCCTCTTTCTATTGTGTGTGTGTGTGTGTGTGTGTGTGTGTGTGTGTGTGTGCTCTTTTTTCATTCCTAACCCATGAAAATGAAAAGTTCATCACACTCCTCCTAAACATCCATAGTAGAATACCAGTTATGTAAGGGGTAGTCTCCACTCCAGTGTGTGGGGAAGGCAAATATGAACAACCATAGAGCAATCTGTGAAAACAAACACAAACAAAAACTAATTATGAGACAGGCAACCAAACAAAAAGCAACAAACCTGCATGCATTCCCTGCTTTGAGATCCTTTTAATCAGAAAAGTCATTTGGATGTATAATCTTCAAATTAATTTGGGTGACATTTAGTCATATGACAGGTGGGACAGAACGAGCGTTATTCCCACCAGTCATCCAGGATTTGTCCTGGATACAAGGTAGGATCCCACCACAAAACAAAAGAAAACCTTGGCTGCATGATATATTGTCATCAGACACTAACTACGTTTTATTGGTGCTAAGGTGTCTGAAAACTAGTTTGACATCAAAACGTTTTAGTAGGCCATTGCTGTAAGGAAACAGGAGGTACAGTAGCTTGATCAGTGAGATATTGGGCAGACCACAGTCAGACCACAACTACCTTTAGAACCAGATCCAGCTCTGCAGTGTCCATTTGAAATTGTTAAAGAGACCATTGCTTGCTGCCGGTGGCATGTTGTTACATGCGTCTGGTGAGACAAAGCCTGATCTTCTATCATCAAACAAGTCTTTTAAAACATACACCTACAATTACATATATCAACTTTAACCACCTACAGTTTAAGGATAAGTTGCTGGCGCATGGTAAATGAGGATGTCACGAGATTTACTGGTTTACCCTGGCAGTGGTGTTGCATCATCCTGGCACTCTGTCTGACCCCTGCAGCTTAAACTTATTTTTTAACTTCAATAAACTTCTTAACCTACTTTAGTAAATAAATTATAATTCATATCAAGGAACTTACAAACAATATATATGGGGTTAGTATTATCACCAAATTGAGTTTACCACACTTGAATTAATTGTCATAAGATTATATAATTGGTTTGTATCTTAAATTCAGTGTGATCACTCTGACTATGTACCAAAACACACCTAGCAGCATGTATTGGGTTTAAGGGTCCCTTATCAGTTTTACAAACATACATGAAAATGTAAAAAATTAAATTTGAACATTTGTGAAGCACAATTCAAAGAACCAAACTTCATTTTAGGTGGCAACTTCCCCTTTTGAGTCTAGGTTTTCTATTTCTAATCAAAAATGGAGGGAAAGCCTATTTCCCATATAATATATGTGTCTGCGGGCACAGAAGTGGAGGGAAAAGTATATCTCTTAAGGACTCAAAATTGGACAATTAAATTAAATTCTGAAAACGGTTCTTTTTAGTTGAGGAAAGTAACTAAGTTGAATGATTTGCAAGTATCTTTGTGTCAGTCTCGAAGACCCTATCTCTGTTTGCATAGACTACACTGGACCATACAGTATGAAAGGAAATGTCATAATAAAGCCATTCCACAATCCACTGTAGAAAGACTTACTGTATGTCAATAGCATTGTATTATAGCACTTCTTGTGAGTGCATTCACATTCTCTCAGCACCACCACAGATGGTTTTCCCAGTGTGTTGTTTTGCAGAGGATGGCACAGACATATTAAAGGCTGACTGAAGGCTAGCACTCCATTAAAACCTAGCCAACAAGGAGGCTCATGATTGTTAGCATGGCTGTATTGTTCAATTGGGGACATTTATGAGCTGGTCACTGTCAGACTACAACTCAGCTCTGTTCGCAAGAGGTGGCAAAACATGAAACACTTTTTCTTCTTCTTCTTCTTCTTCTTCAAAATCTATTTTTCAGTCAATGAAATGGGAATTCTAGGCCCCTTGAAAGATTTGCTTGTACTTGTAACATTATTATATTTAATGCATTTACGAGTTGCAACAACCAGAAGAGATCAGGAGATGCGGTAATATACAATAATGTTATGTTCAATGACAGTAGGCAACAGGTGACAGGTATAGGCAACTGGGCAACAGATCGCCTGGTTGGCGGGGAAAAAATTGAAATGCAGGCTATTTTAAATGCCAATCAGAGTGAAGCCATGTGTGATGAGATACTTTCAAACAGAATTTGGATCAGAAATCCAACATGGCGGCACTAACTCTAAAATCACATTTATCTGTAACAAACTAAAAAGTTAAGGATTTATGACATGATATTTTGTAAAACGAGACGAGAAAATAGGTATGGTAAATCTGAAAACATGGGTTTTGTAACACGAAAATACATCTGTGGTGATATACGTTGTATCTACCAGATACATATTAGCATTTGCTAGTAGCAACGAACTTCTAGCGAGTCAACACCTCCTTGGCGACTGAGTTGCTTGTTCAAATCACCCAGTCGCCCTCCTGTGTGACCACAGCTCTACAAGACAAAACAAGTAAACCTTTTCAACTAAATCTTTTTGTTATTGTTCCAATGGCACAGACCTAACGCGAACGCGAAACACTTAACATTGAGTCAATGTAACCTCAGATCTTACTTTCGGTTTCCAACAGTCAGGTCCCACTGATTCAGTGTAAAGTGCCTGTTCGCTTCTGCGTTCGCGTTCGGTCTGTGCTGTACCAAATTATTTTGTTCCACTCGCTAACTAGTGCATTAAGCAAGGTCTGTCAACAGGGCTATGCTTGAATTCACTCCGGTATTTTCCTTTAAGTAGCCTACTTAAGTACTAAAATGCAGTATCTGTACTTAACTGAATTGTTTTTTTTCTCCTACTTCTTTTACTTCACTACATAATTTTGATGAATTTAATACTTTTACTCCAGTAAATTTTTCATGTGGTGAATTGTTACTCCTTACTTTTATAAAAACAAAGATAGCAAAGATAGCTGTCACCTTGTTTTCATTAACATTATTGGGCGATTCAAGCGATCAAGCAGTATATAAATAGACCTCATGCTTCCCTTCAGCCTTTCGCAATGCTGCATGCATTTAATAGGGAGTCAGTCTACTGCTCCATTTCAATGGAAGACGATTCAGAAACACTAAGTTCCTCCAAAGTGAGGGTGATGAAAGTGACGACCCCTTGGCCAACTTGTTTTCCTTCGTTTGCCAAAAAGACAATTCATATGAAATGAAGTGCCTACTCAGCTTATGATTGATGTTTTTCATGTTCAGTGCTTGTGGGCTGTACATAAGGGAATGGTGGGGAAGTGAGAAGTAATGTCTATGTTGTTGTCTGTTTTGTGGGTACTGTATGTTGAATATCAAATGCTGCTGACTGATGTGTGAAGAAGATTATCCCTATGGGACAATAAAGTGTCTGTCTATCTATCTATCTATCTATCTATCTATCTATCTATCTATCTATCTATCTATCTATCTATCTATCTATCTATCCATCCATCCATCCATCCATCCATCCATCCATCCATCCATTCATTCATCCAAATACATTGTGCCCTAAATGTTGAACTTAAAGACTTAAAGACTTTCTTTAATATACACAGTAGGCCTACTTCTACTTTTACTTTCAGTACTTGAGTAATTTTTAAAATACTTCTACTTGCAATACAAAACATTTTGAATACTTTAGTACTTCCACTTAAGTATGTTCTTTAAAGGACACTTCAACTTCTACTTAAGTCACTTTTTTGCTATGGTACTTTTACTTCTTTAAAACGAACAGTAACAGCTTACACTGCTGGGCTTGAAATGATGCCAAATACTTACACATCATGCCACTATTCTATTTTACTCTGTGTATTTAATACAATGGGTTGTCATTTGAAGTGCCACTTCTCAAAGTTGTGCTAGCTGGTTTGTTTGTGTTAGTTTGCTAACAAAGAGTAGGCCTACAATTGCTGACTGCCTGCCCTGAAACATTATTTTTTTCCAAAAACGAAATGCAAGAATATACAGTACTAAGTAATGATGCCGAACACTTGTGGATTATGAGCCTACTGGTTAAATTTGTGAGACACAAAAAGTAGGCTACTGAACTAGGCTATACCGGCTCTATCCCTTTGGCACTGTTTCACTGTCCATTTGTGGGCGTTTGAAACTCTGTGTACTCTGAGCCAGTCCGAGCATTTACGTTACGTCCAGCTGTTGAGCTCAGAAATTACTTGGAAAAACATAAACGGAATGCACAATTAGAATAACAACAGTGACAACAACAGTTGAAATGTCAGATAAGTAGGCTAAAGAAACCAAAGTACAAGTACATGAATAAATAAGAAGAGACCAAAGTACTGGAAAAACAAATACAAGTCATAGAACAAATACTGTAGGAACATGTCATGCTATATTTTATTAACTATTAAAGGGTAAGTTCATTTTTTAAAACATGTTTAGCCCCTTTTCTAGAGTGTCCAGGATGAAATAGAATCATCGACACCAAAATTTTGATGATTGCTCCTGTCTCTGATATTTG
>JAODXP020000020.1:13831463-13833963 GCA_027497455.2 Sardinella longiceps | reverse complement strand
ATCACATCTGGACAGAATGAATGTGTGTGTGGCTTAGTCAGGTTTAGGGAGGGAGAGAGAAAGATAATCATGGAGTTAGACGGTGAGGAAATTGAATTTGAAGAGCAGCTTATTTGTCTCACCTTCATGGCGGCGACGGTGAAGCTGAGCGACTAATGTCAGCGTGCCGGCGAAACCTGCGGCTCAAAGAGACAGGCGGGCGGTCGGGCAGAGAGATGGACTGAGAGTCAGGCTCAGGAAGGGAGCACCTGCCAGAAGGGCCTCTATGAATACACAAATACCTACATGCACCCAGGCACATAAGCCTTCAGCTACACAAAGACATATTTGGTGTGTGTATGGGGAATCAGCCTTCTGTCCATCCCAAGCAAAGTATTCTACAGAATGGAACCAGCCATCGAGTCCAGGCTCAGTCCAATGAAAACATGCAGGCTTCAGGCAAGGAAGGGGCTTTGCACTGAGAAACATTCTGGAGCAGTGCTTAGAATGGAACACACCCCTGTACATCAACTTCATTCATTCAAAGTCCTTCTAAGGCAAGTCCCATCACTCGGCCGCCATATTGGACACGCCTCCGGGCAGCTATTTGGGCTTAACAAGACCAGACCCTCCAAAATGAATGGGGAAATATCCATAAGTACAGATTGGCTGGTTGTATGGACTTAAAAAGTATATGGTGTGAATCCTTGTTTAAATCTGAGTTGAACAGTGCCAAAATATACCAGACAGACACTAAAACAAAGCTAAAAAGACGTTATTTAAAACGGCAAATTGCTTACTGCGCCTGCGCTGACAATCGCGGCATGGCTATCACCATAGTGACAGAGGGAGTAAACAAAAAGCTAACCGTCAGTCATACAGCGTTCAGTAACGCGATTGGCTATTTCTACCATAAGGCAGGACTTCCAGTTTCTCTACTCCGCCATCTTTGCGTTACGATCGGCCGTAGTGCATTTCAATGGGAGGACTTCTGAAGTGATTTGTCTCCTCCTATATAAGTGTCTCTGATTCATTATAGGAAGGCCTTTGATGGTGTTCATCGGAACACTCTTTGGGTGATACTCCAGTCCTATGGAATTCCATAAGATAGTGGAATGCTAGAGCAATGTCCTTATGGGCAACACTCCCACTGAATGGTTTCCTGTGGAGTCTGGAGTGAGCCATGGGTGCCTCATCTCTCCCATCCTCTTCCTCTGTCCTCCCAGATGGAAGACCTTGACTTCACAGATGACCTTGCTCTCCTACCAAACCAAAGCATCATTACATTACATCATCATCACATTATTTTTGCATTTACATTGCAGATGGTTAAGATGGCTTGGACATGTATTTTGGATGAGGCAAAAATGCATCCCAAGAGTTGCCTTTAGATGGGCACCACCAGGGAAAACAAAACCTGGAAGACCTAAATTCACCTGGCTTAGAACTGAGGCACAGGAGCTTCAAAAGTTGAATCTAACATGGGGAGAAGCACAACAAAGACTGCATGCAATAGTGAGAGCTGACTGAAGCCTAGATGTCCCACAGGGACAAAGAAAAGTAAGTTAGTAATAGTAAGTGTGTTTGTGTCTGTGTGTGTAAGCACATGCGTAAATCCACGTTCATGTGTTTGCATGTTCTCACACACATGAATGTGTATTTTTTTCATCATTTTTTATCAGAGTTATGTGCAGTACATGTCAAACAACTTCTAAACTCTTGCAGTTAAAATGTATTCCTTTGTCATCCAAATGCAGATGGGTGTCGTCATAAAAAATGAGAGAGAGAGAGAGAGAGAGAGAGAGAGAGAGAGAGAGAGAGAGAGAGAGAGAGAGAGAGAGAGAGACGGACAGACAGACAAAGAGAAAGATAGGCGAGCAGACGGACAGATTGATAGATTGGAAAGAGAGAGAGAGAGAGACAGCTCAAGACAGAGAGGCAGCCTGCAGCCAGGCAGATCCACAGAGAGATGAGAGATGGTGATGGAGAGATGGCACCCCACTTTGATGTATCATTAAATAGATGGATGGATGGATGCATGGCTTTGTGTGTGCTTGTGTGTTTGTGTATGTGTGTGTAAGTGTGTGTGTGTTTGTCAGTGTCAGCGGTAGACCATGCGACAGAGTGTCAACCTGGGCTCCAGCTGTGTGTGGTGTGAGTGGGTGGAGGCGGAGACAGACACCCGATGAGAGGAGGTCTGTGCTGGGCTAGGAAGTCTGTGCTACGTCCTACACTCTCAGACACATACACACATTCACACATACACACACACACACACACACACACACACACACACACACACACACACACACACACACACACACACACACACTCTCTCGTCTCTCTCTCTCTCTCTCTCTCTCTCTCTCTCTCTCACACACACACACACACACACACACACACACACACACACACACACACACACAAATAGTTCCCCAATGACATACAAACAAACAAACAAACATACACTTAGACAGTGGCCCTCCCACACAAAAAATGCATTAATCACAGTCTATGCATG
>JAODXP020000020.1:13808963-13823963 GCA_027497455.2 Sardinella longiceps | reverse complement strand
CGTACTACGTAAATCATTTTTACCTCCGTACTAGTCTGGACCAGCCCGCCTACTTCGGTTCGCTCATGGTTTAGCCAATCAGCACACAGTTTAGAGCAATGTCTCTAAACTTGCCTGAACACGTTCGTTATTCTCCCCCCTCCTTTCGAATTACCTTTACAAAATTGGAACATGACATTAACATCCATGATCTTGAGGACTTATTGCCGCTACGATGTCAAGATAAATTGGAATTAGCCAGCGATCTGATACTGCTGAATGCGGAAGTGAGAGCCAGGTGAGAGAATACGTCATATCCAAACAGAAACATGTTTCAATTGCATTGTTCCAGACTGCGACGGAGTCAGAGATAGCAACTCTTTGGCAACATTACATTCCGGCGCCTATGCTAAGTTAAATCTAAAATTGATGTTGGCGGGCTGGGAAAACGCATGCACTGAGACCAAAATCTGTGCTTTAGGGCCTACAGTTATGAGTTTCTAATGGAACAAATGGTTTAAAATTGGAAGAGTCCCATATTCATCATACAAGGATAGGGAAAAGCTACAGAACTTTCTCAGGAGTGTGATAGCCTACATATGGAGGTAAATGAAAGTCTCTCATGTTTGACATCTCATAAGCTTTCTCATAATCTGTTATAGGCTATTGCTAGGCCAGTCGCCTATGACCTTCCTTAGGTTAGGCTGATGCTCTATGATAAGAGACGGGAATTTGAGATTATATGGATAGAATTGTTTGGCATATAGTCTATGGGTCTATAGGTTTTCAGTTTGTTTTCTTGCCTATTTTTTGTTCAGTTAATTTCTGCTCCATTGACATAACAGGGTATACTGTAGCAGGCTATGGCATGATAAAGAATAGCCTAGGGTATACCGGTAGCAAATGCTGTTACACCTCTCCTACATGTAGCCTAAACTGAGGTTTCAGTCAGTGAAAAGGCTGCTTTCGAAAACTCAGGGCAAAGTGGAGATTGCTGAGTACCATCCTCAGACACAGACAATATACAAAAGGAAAACTGAGTTTTAGTAGGCTACTGTGACTGTAAGTTGTATTTGTTTGACTTGTGGCGGCATTCATGGTAGTGTTAATCATTTTCTGACATGTAGGAGACCCATTTTCATAAATACCCAGGTAGGTAGCCATATACATAGCCTATAAATGGCATATGCCAATAGTTTCTGCCCCACTGAAATTTAGGCTTACCACATCATGCTACTGGTTCACAGCTTTATGTTCCCACAGTTCTATATTCACTAACCCTAACCCTAATGTGGGAACATAGGGCTGTGGGAACATGTTCTACATTCAATTTCTGCTCTCTGATTGGTTGCTACAAAATCTAGCTTGGGAAGCCAAAGCCTTAGCAGAGTAGGCCTGAGCAGAAGCACCAACATGTTGCTAGCCTGGCTAACGGAAGTTTGCATTACTCTCAGATGTGATTCACACCGCAATCACATGTTTACGGTCTGCTTCTGGAGCTGTCTGTCCGTGGTGAGTATTTGCATACTTCACATCAGAAACTCTGGAGTCTTCTATGTGAACCAGCTGCCTGAGCTCTCCATTGTAAAATCTATTGACACTGCGTAGCCTATACTAGCACGAATGCACAGGTTTTGGTGTGAATCAGATGTCAGGTCCAGGACAATTAAAACACAGTGGCCCACTATCAGGTCATGAAGCTGCAAGATGAGTTAGTGACCCAAAGGCAAGTTTTGGACTGTAACCTTTGGGGTATTTACAATAATAGCCTAACCATAATGATAAAGTTAAAAACAGCAGCTCTGAATGTGACTTTAGCTATTATGAATGACAACAATCACTGAATACTGCAACATGAAAAACAATGTTGGAGCTAATAATTAGCACTCAGAGCTAATAATCCTTTAAAATAATGCATCTCATTCAACACTAATCCTTATCATTGGTCTCTGGAGGCTCTGCAGGCCTACAGTTAGCATTCCTAGTGTGAGGAGCCTTTAAGGTTTCCATTTCACACCCCATAATAATTCCTGTCATGGTAGGTGTTATACTTCCCTCTCTATCCAGGTCGCAGCACCACTCACAGTAAATAGTCCATGGTCACTCTAAAGACCTGGCTGACTCTTAAGGGATGAGAGAGAACTGAGAAGTAGGTTGGCCGTAATGCTAGGCTAGTTACTCCTTGCTTGGCTACTCTTTTAGCATTTATTACTATTCTTGTCACCTTTGGTTAAAAACTAGACTAGATGACTGTCTCTTGTATGAGCATATCCAGGTCTTTAGAGGTTAATGAATTTACTGTAATATAAATGTGAGCTAAGTAGCCAGCAGAGCAGTGGCAGGCTAAACCATGATGAAGCTCAGTGTACTCCGGGCTAGATAACAGCTAATAAGGAGCTGGCTCATATCTGAAGAAAACCAGGGCCAGTTATGATTCACCCAGTTATGATTCAGCCCAGCTCAGTTATACTAGGGTGAATCTGTGATGAGGATAGTCATGTTTGAATTTACAGAAATATTTTTTTCCTGTATCATTTGATCAACTTTATTATATAGCTTGATTTGTTTATACTTGATAATAACATTTAAATTGCAGTGCAACAGAGATTACTTGGAATTTTCTTTTTTTTTTTCATATTTCTCAAAATGGGTTTTGGATCTGAACTATGTGTGTGCATTTCAATGTTAATGAATGAGTTAATGTGTATGGATCTTTTTATTTACTTCCCTCTGCTGTGTGTGTGTGTGTGTGTGTGTGTGTGTGTGTGTGTGTGTGTGTGTGTGTGTGTGTGTGTGTGTGTGCCCGCGCCAATACTGTGTGTGCAGCTGTGTGAAGCAGGGACACACAGGTGTGATCCTACAAGGGGGGACACCATGTTCAGGCGTGAGTCGACTGGAAGGGGATATTCACAGACTGTTTATCAAGCTGTTTTTCTTCCTTCCTTCCTTCCCTTCACTGGGGTAGTCAGTGTATTCCCTTCTTCCTTCCTTAATACAATCCATCCATCTTTCACTCTGCCCTTGTTTTCTATCCACCCTTGTTTGCCCCCTTTTCCTCCCTCCCTTGCGTTCTCTCTCTCCGTTCTATCTGGATCATGGTCTCTCGCTCCGTCTCTGCATAGTGCATAGAGTGTTGTTCCCATGTACATTAATCTCCATTATCAGCGGGGAAAGTATTAATAGTTTCTGGGGCGAAACAGAAAGGATATTGCCGCCGGATTTTGGAGGGAATGGGGATTTACTGAGGGAATAAATAGCTGCCATTGAATTGGTATTCTCTCTCTTTCTCTCTCTCTCTCCTTCCATCTCTCTTTCTCCCTCCCTCCTTCTCTCTCCCTTCCTCTCCTTCCCTGATTCCTCTCTTCCTCTGTGTATAAGGCTGCCAGACTCTTCCTCATTCTCAACCAACCCTGCTACTCTCAATTGCTCTGGATTTCCTCGCTAGTTTTCCTGGCTTGTAATCAAACACTTCCTTTTGTACAGTAACTTGGAAGCCCAGTGAAATTTTCCCTGGGATCATCGTGGCAGCAAACACACACACACACACACACACACACACACACACACACACACACACACACACACACACACACCCTTTGACTGAGGAGCATATTGTGGATTGTCACAACACTGCAGCTTATGCGTGCTGTGCTGAATGTGGTGCCCTCAAATGATCACGGGCAGATGAAAGATTCATACTCCCACTTGAATCTCTATTAATTAAAATTCTCTTAAATTATATTTCTTAGATTCCAAAAGGAACTAGGGGATGCTCAGTAATTGGCCGTGCCTACAAACCTTTGAAGTGAAATTGCTTGGGTGAAGTTGGTTGAAAACTGGATTAACAGTCGACAGGGTAATATGCAATCAGTCCCCCCCTCCTGTCTCTCTCTTTCTCTCTGTTTCCTCTTTTATTTTTGCTCTCTCTCTCTCTCTCTCTCTCTCTCTCTCTCTCTCTCTCTCTCTCTCTCTCTTTTCCATCTGTCTTTGAAATCCCACACCATTTTTTTTGCCTTGCTCTCAATCAAAGTTGCTATGTCAGCCAAACATAATTTCTCTTGCTTATTCACAGAATGTTTAGATCTGTCACTCCACCTTTCTTTGTACCTACATTTTCTCTTTCTCTCACTTGTTCACTCACTCTCTCTCTCTTCTCCTCTTCCTCCTTCCTTCTTGATCACCTTAACACCTTAGTCATTTCCGAAATGCGAGGGAGGATTTCTGAGATTATGGATTTAGGATTGCACTCATTTGAAGGCATGAGCCCAAAACAACACAAACATGTCAGCGTGCTGAGACCTTGTGCCCCCGTCTTCCTTGAGGCTCTGTCAAGTGGCTCGGGGAGCTGAGCAGGGCCGGCTTGAATCATTGCTCCTGATGCGCCGCAGATTCCTCAAAGGGCAGGATCTTTGTCATCGGAGTAGCTCCAACTAATCACACCATTGTGTGGCGGGAGGGACTCATAAATCGAGCTCGGGCGGATTACAGTCGGCAGCGTTTGTTTGTTTGTTTGTTTGTTTGCACGAGCACAATACCGAGACACAGCCTGCCCCAAAGGTGTCTATAAGAGTGGAGAGAAAGCTCCGGAAATATGAGTTCTTTGCCAGAGAGACGAAAAAACTTAAGAACAACAACAAAATAAGACAGAGAGAATGCTAAGTCATTTCTGTGGTCGGAAAAGTGCGGGGGAGTAGAGCCACTCAATGTCCGAGGCTTTTGTCTAATGCCATTGCAAAATGCCGATAAGGCCGAATCCAGTTATGCGCACAGCAGCCACAGAAAAGCTGAGCGAAAGACTCCCACTGAATGGTGCTGATTGCTTAAAGGTATCCTATGCAAGCCAGGGATTTTATAACTACTGACTGAGCACCCCTTACAGTCAGTTGTTTTTTTTGTATCTTGCAAAAATTGGATCTGTTTACAAACTAAACAATAGGAACCAGCAAAGGTCATTTTCGAAGAGTTATGTATTGTATTGAGAAGGTAATAAACACAATTGTATAAGGCTTATACCAGAGTCACAGAGTTTGATTGGTGCCAATGGAGTTTTAATTAAACCTGCAATGACTCATTTAACCATAAAAGTGACCAGGAAGCTGATAAATTTACCAAAAATTCTTGCACCTTTAAAGGGGACACAGAATGGATGAAAAGAGATTCTGGATCACTTCTTAAACAGACTGTACCCAGGAGGAACCGGAGCACACCAAATACTTTATGACTTTTACTGAGGTGCTAAAGGAGACTGGCGTTTCGATGGACAATGTCTTCCTCAGTCCAAAAATGATTTGTTGCCATGGTGGATAAGTGATTGTGATTGGTTCACTTAATGACCAGGGAGAATCACATTCACATACAAAGTGTGTTATATAGGAGAAAAGAGAGGGAGTGTATGTGTGTGTGTTTGCGAAGAGAGCGAGTTTAAGCAGATGAGCTGCATACACTCACACTTTTGCAGAACAGTGAGCAGATTCTCTGAGGGCTGATGAGTCCTGAGCGCTGGAGCAGGAGGGAGGGAGTCGACACTTCTCAGTCCGGCCGATCACCTTCAGCTGCCTCCCTGCGGCCGCGGTAACAGGAGCAGACTGCGGAAGGAGAGCAAGGGCCAGAGAGATCCTCCAAAAGTCCTTCAAAAAAAGAAAGAGAGATGAGGGCGGAAAAAAGAGGGAGTGGAGGTGGAGGGAAAAGAACAGAGGAGAAAAAAAGGAGAAACTGACTCCCACGTGTCCTCCAGCAACCTTAGGCTAACATTGGCTTGCCTTTCCGCAAAGTATCTGCAGGCTTATTTGCATTTTTTCAATCGGATTTGAATATCTGGTATTAATATCTCTATTCTGTGCCGTGCCAGGGCGTCTGTTCGTCGGCGGCTTCCCTTGTGTGATAAACGACAACAGGGGATAGAGAGAGAGAGAGAGAGAGAGAGAGAGAGAGAGGATGGGAGCCTCTGCCATTACTGGCTTTGCAGGGCCAGATGTGTGTGTGTGTGTGTGTGTGTGTGTATGTGTGTGTGTGTGTGTGTGTGTGTGTGTGTGTGTGTGTGTGTGTGTGTGTGTGATCTGCTCTAATGGGTTTGTGAACCTATCAGATACAAATCAGTTATCAGAGGGAAGCTGTGAAGGGCAAAAGGACAGCAATTAAGAGTAACATCAGCATTAGCTTACCCAAAGCACACCCACAATTCTGATGGATGCTCTGTCTCCCTAGCTTATTCTCTCTCTCTCTCTCTCTCTCTCTCTCTCTCTCTCTCTCTCTCTCTCTATCTCTGTATCTCTCTCTATTCACCACAGCCTACATTATCTGACCTCTCCATATGGACAATACTTGAAAAGAGTGACATTCACATACACAAGAATAAATTGCAGATTGATTTGATATTGAAATAGAATTTTAATTTAATTCCTTGAATAGATTTTCCAAGAAATGTTTCGTATCATCTGATAAGTCAGCAGTTTTCCTTTTCTTTTTTTTTGAACTGCAAGTCACTGACTCAGTGTCTGTAGGGTACTTTTAGAGGTGGCATGCTATCTGTTACGGTTTGAGGCTTTAATTTTTTTGGCACTGCGACAGTAATCGTATCGTGACCTTGCTGCGGAGATGGGGTCGCGTCCGTGCCGACGCTGGACACAATGTGCACATTACTTTTATTGCGGATTATGCCGAGCGTGGTTTTTATGGAGGTGAGCAAGGAGAGACGGATGTTTATGATACTGTGGTCCATGTGAACTGCAGAGTTTTACTAAGCGAACGCTCTCTCTCTCTCTCTCTCTCTCTCTCTCTCTCTCTCTCTCTCCTAACCCCTCAATCCCCCCATTAATGCCCTTCAGATAAATGTGGAAGGGCTCAGGCTATACCATAGCGCATCATATGTACAGCGCATGACCCATGTCTGAATGGATATCAAGCGTCTCATCGCAAGCGGATTACAACAGGATGAGTCGTCTGTCCAGTCACACAGGGGAAATGTAAGTGTTCAGCTACTCAGAGCATGATATGCTGGGAGTGAACCCACATCCCTGGCTGTCCTTGCTGCTACTATTCATACAGATGTCCATACAATAGTACTGCACTGTTCTGGGAGCTGTGGTTTGAGAAACAAATGTGATGGCGTAACGGAGGAGAAAGAAGAGGCAGGGCCATAGCAAGGCGGCTGTCAAACTCAAATCCTAGTCCCTATTTGCCCCGAGAGCAGAGGAACACTTAGTGTTGTATTGTTTAATATTTCTGTGAATACAATTTGAATATCTATTCTTTTGTTCAGGTTAAGCTAGAAAGACTTACGATTATTACAGTAAAACTGATATTGATATTATGGAATGTCAGGACCAGTCACAGGTAATCCACAGAAATCAACATTAGTCACTGTGTTCAGTCGCTGCAGGACACAGCTTTGAAACAATGCAATTCTCTCCATTGTTCACGCAATTAGGGTTAGGGTCTATTCAATGGTCGCTATGAAACCAATTATGATATTGAAATGCAACGACTCAATTCTTAGGTTTGTATTCATGACCAACCCCCAATCTTACCACAACAAATCTGCAGGTTTGGCTTGCTCAATCTCGTTTCAATTGTAAAAGACTGACATAATCATTAGGTCTGTTTCCCACCTTAACTATTAATGATATATAGCTGTGAGCTCCGCAGCAGCCAGCCATAGCAGAGTCTCAGACTTAAAGGGCAGTATTAGAGGGCTGGGGTGGGGGTTTGGTTATGGGTCTAAGTAGCCCCCAGTCTCCATTGCCAAGGGTTGTCAGAATCCTTTGAAATGTTCCCGGCAGGAGGAGGAGAGGAGATGGACGTGACCGTCAGCTTAACCCAGCCATGTGGTCGGGCAGATAGGGGGCAGCTGGAGGGTTTGAGGGCCTGTTGGAGGTGCAGTGGGATGGGAGCTGAAGTTCCATCTCTTCTGAACAGAGAGGAGATGGGGAGATGGACCCATGGGTGGATGGAGAGAAGGTGGCCGAGGTGTGTGGTGAGCAAGAGCCTTAACCCAGTAAGTACCACCTGCTCCATTCAAATGGAAAGATAAAAAACAGAAGCCAGATGAAAGAGAGATAGAAAAATAAAGGGGAGAGAGAAAGAGAGACTGCATTTGGATTAGCAGCAGGAGGAGAGAGAGCCCGTAGGCCCAGTGTGGATTTGTTCCAGAAGCAGCCGCTCTCTGTACTGATGAGTACTCTGTCCGTGTGTGTGTGTGTGTGTGTGTGTAAAGGAAAATTGTCTGAAAGTGGTAATTGAGACACCTGGTGATTATAGCCATTCATCATGCATAATGCATATGTGAGTCACAGCTGAAAAGATGGCTAGGGGGACAGAGAGAGTGAGGGAGACAAAAAACACATAAAGTGAGTGGGTGGGAGAGAGAGGGAATAATAAATATGAGAGAGAGAGAGAGAGAGAGAGAGAGAGAGAGAGAGAGAGAGAGACTACAAAAGCCAATGCAGACTGTAAACTACGTCTCTGAAGTTGCGGTCCCAGACACTGCTGTTTCCTGTGGAGTAGCGACTCACAGCGAACATCACACTCACTTGGCCCTTCTGTGTCTACATCAATTCAATTTCAATCTCACAAGTTGGATTGACTTACCAAATTCCTACGCACATACTCTTAAAGATGTCTCATCTCTCTCTTTCTTTCTTTCTTTTTCTCTCCTTCTCTCTATGTATTCCATATCCCCACCTTGTCTAATCATTTCATCTCTCACTGGCAGTCATATTTGCACCCCTCCATCCCAATTTCTCTCTTCACTTCTTCCTTTGCCTCCTTCTCTCTTTCTCTCCGCTCCTTATGAAGCGATGGCAGAATCTTTGCGATTAGCGCTTGTGCAGATGATAGCCTGTCGGCTTTGTTTGATTTGACTATGTTTGCTTTGCCGGCACGGCCGCCATCTCGCCGTGACAACATCATTTGCGTCCCCATAATCTCACTAAAAATGGTTATTGCACTAAGCCATGTTACTCCTAATGCCTTTATGTAAGACTCGCTCTCTCCAGAATGTTTTAATTAAAATAACAAAAATGAGGCATAATTTGGACAAGCTGGCTGATGCATGGCAAGTGGCAGATTGTTTCCGATTGAATGGGAGCGTCTCTGGGTTGCTATTTGTGGGCAAGGGCGTGTAACATGGTAGGCTATTCATGTAGGGCTCCAGTCCGGCTCCTTGGAGTCATCATAGAAATGTGAACTCATGCCCCTCATCTTGGATGCCTTTTGCGGCCCTTTTGTAAACGGCCTGCCAAGACACGTCTCGGCTGTCAACATGAATCGGAAAAGGGATGTGGGTGGTGAAACGCAAAATTAAGACTGTTTAGAACGCGGAGAGATGTATGTAAATATTGTCTGAAGTAAATAGGACTTGCTCATGAGAAGGCTGCATTTGTAGTACTTATCATCAAAACTCTGAAAAATGCAGTTGGAGAGAGAGAGGGAGGGAGGGAGAGAGAGAGAGAGAGGGAGAGAGAGAGACTGTCACCAACTTCCTCAGTTGTCAACTTTGCTATTCACTTAATTAATTCTTTCATCCAATTTCTCTTTCCCTTTCCTTCTCTTCACCTCTCTCTCTCTCTCTCTCTCTCTCTCTCTCTCTCTCTCTGATTTTGTTTATTCACTTGTGGGTGACTCAGTCGCTGTCCCTCCATCCTCTCCGCTCCCCCCTTCCGCTCTCTCATTGGCTGATTCCAGTGCTGGTTGGAGGGCACCTACGTCTGTGCTTTGAAAAATTGACTCATCAATACTTCAACTTAAGTGCGTCACGGCAATCTCCTGGTTCACACCACTGTTTGAAAATCATTCCAACAAATTAAAGTCAATAAGAGTTGACTTTAAGAGATGAGAGAAAACAGGCAGACAGACTGTACTGTATAGCTGAACACACACGCACACACAGACACACACACACACACACACACACACACACACACACACACACACACAGAAAAGTCACAAGCACAGCCATGCTCACACACACTGTCTCACCATAGACTGAATGAATGGCTTCTGGAGAGGACATCGACCCAAGCTCAAACTGAGGTCACTGGTGTGTGTATGTGTGTGTGTGTGTGTGTGTGTGTGTGTGTGTGTGTGTGTGTGTGTGTGTGTGTGTGTGTGTGTGAGAGTGCCTATGGTCCCAAGGTGACTGTATGTCCTCTGAAGAGGGTTTCCTAGATGGTGGCTCTGCTCTGCTCTGCACCACGGCGTTCCCAGTGGATTGGGATTGCGGCAGAGCTGAGCGGTGTCAACGGGATTAGGGTTAGAGGCCACTGACTGATATCATCACTCGGACACCACACTTGGACCAGCCAATCTGGAACCAACCAATCACGAAAGAGACAAGGTCATACATAAGCCTGTTAAGCCATGTCCACAGAAAACAACATGCAAAAATACAGACAGACAGCTAAGCTGAAATACACTTCTGAAAAAAAAAGTAGAATACCAAAATAGATAGTGGAGTAATTTGTCATAAAATGACTACAGCCTGTTTATCTGAGATTATATGTCATTCCCATTAGCCACGTTAATGACATGACATGCTGTGGCCCTTCCCAGAGATGGAATCAAAAGTTTCTAGGCAAACTGAAATCATTTTCAATTTGAATTATTGTCATTTCTGTTATTGTACTTTGTGTATTTCCTGATGCAGCATGTTGTTTTGTAAAGACATTTGTAAAGACAAAACAACAAAATTATTTTGCTTACCGATACTTGCAAATTACTAACATGATTCCTAATGCCCAAACATTCAAACCAAAACAAAAGTACAATTTTTGTGTATGAATCATCAACTTTTCCCAATATTTACAGTGTTGACATCACTTTGTCACCAGTCTTACATTTACATCTCAATCGTTTATATTTCTCATACACACTGTTAAATGTAATTATTTATCGCACAACAAAAATAACCATTGCGTAAACACATCGGAACAGCATCCATGTCCCGCAGTCACCAGTCATCACGACGATCACCATCCAGCATGCTATAGCAGCGCCATGTTGGCATCACTGGCATTCGTGATGACAGCTCTCAAAAGTGGTCTTGGCACAGCAGACCATGTAACATGCTTCTGAGTCATTATACTGGCAAATATTATGAAAGGTGTCATGCTGGTTACTGACCCGTCATGGCTGCTGCTTTGAATATACACTGCTACTTATGCCAGAACAATGCAGCTGTCTACCGCGACAGGGTTATGTCAGTCTTGTGTCAGAAGATAAACAACGGCCAACGCGTAAACATGAGCAAAGAATACAGATCAGAATGACATCAGAATTAACTTCATTAGGGATTTGAACATCACAAATGCTCATCACTTTAAGAGCCAGCGATGGTTCACTCTATTGCTTGTGAGAAGCAATGGTGAGAAAGATTCAGCATTTGTTTATCTGTGTGTGTCAAGTGCACATGTCTCTCTCTCTCTCTGTGTGTGTGTGTGTGTGTCTGTGTGTGTGTGTGTGTGTGTGTGTCTCAGTGTTGTATCTCAGCGTTTGTGAGTGTATCTGTTTCGTGCATGACAGCACACATTTTCATATGTTTGCAAGTGTTGAACCCCATGCATCCATGTGTATATAAATGTGTGAGTGTGCGTGCATGTGTGTGTGTATGTGAGTGTGTGTGCAGGCACGCACGGCACGCTTGTGTGTTTGTTTACGCATTAGTGTTGTTAGCGAGTGTGAGGCAGTATTGTGGGTGTTAGATCACAGGCTGCAGTGCCATTAGTTGCATCATGAAAGGCCTCTGTTAATGGCCCCATAAGTAATGTTTTAGTGCCTCGCATCAAATAATTAAGTGGTTCAGTAAACATGCTTTACCCACACTATAATCCAGAGCTCAAAGATAGCCCATTATCACCCCCTATTCTCTCCCTCTCTCTTTCTATTTCTCTTCTTTTCCTCTCTCTCTCTCTCTTTTCCTGCCTTTTTTCTCTCTTTCTCCCCCTCTCTCTGCCTTGTCTGCTTGTGAATTCGCCCAGGAGATATTTTGGATTTGCTGAAGGCGGGGGAAATTTTTAGAATATCTATGCCTCATCACACACACACACACACACACACACACACACACACACACACACACACACACACACACACACACAATTTTATTGTGTGCACTCACAAATACAATGTCTCTCTCACACACACACACACACACACACACACACACACACACACACACACACACACACACACACACACACACACAATCCACCCTCTATTCTCATCTCTTTACTTAGACCCTCACGTATATGCCACAATTCTACATCATCTGGCTGCCTCTCACCGCATGATACACAAAGCATCTTTGAGAGAGAGAGAGAGAGAGAGAGAGAGAGAGAGAGAGAGAGTGAGTGACATGTGTGTGTGTGTGTGTGTGTGTGTGTGTGTGTGTGTGTGTGGGTATGTGTGTGGAGGGAGGAGGGGTGGATAAAGCCCCCTTTTCGCCAGATTAACTCCAATATCAGAGGAGTCATCGTGTGCTCAAAAGAAAGCAAAGCCCCTTCCTGATCCCACAGATTAAGTGTCAAATTAATCTTTCATATTTATGTTTTTTTCCCCCTCCCTTTTCCTAATTCCTTCCGGGGGAATGAAATGGAGAAAAAAAAACATAGAGACAATCTGAAGAGAGGATTGGGAGACATCCGGCTGTTGAACCCGGGAGCCATGCATAAACTCTCTAAAATCACCAGCACATTGGCTTCATACACACACACACACACACACACACACACACACACACACACACACACACACACCCTTCCCTTCAATCTGCCTCTCTTGGGCTCCAAGCAGACATAAGAAAACTGCTTTTATGTCTCATAAAAGACTAGCAGTGAGCTGAAGTCCCACAGAATTGTACTGGAACTCTCCCAGTGAGACCTAGAGATCTACTACAGTCTAACCACTGCTGTGGAGCAGTCCAGTAGAGTATTACGACAAGGTAATAAGTGTTCTGACCTGTGTCTCTGGTAGAACCACTGCAAGGCAGGACTTTCCACCTCTGGCAATCTCTGATGCTTTACCCTGCGAGAGGGTAAAGTATCAGATCTACCTTTTCACTTACAATACCTTTTCACTTACAGTACAATGTATTGGATGTCTCACCTCTCCTTACCTTCAAAACCTGCATCAAAACCTGTATTAAAACCAAACATGATAGGAAATGTAGAAATTCCCATCAGCAACCATAAATAATATGCTGGAATCAGAGCCATTTTCCAGGTCTCACATTGGTTTGGTGGCATGGAAGGTCGACATGCACTGAGTTGTGCTTGATGAATTGCTGCACTTAGGGCTGGAGGTGATCTTAAATCACCAGCAACGCTTCTGATAGTCATGAGAACAATGACATGTCATTACTAAGGCATTAGGGGGTCTAGATCCGCAATCTGACAGAGCTCATTTGTAGTACATTGTCTGCATAGTTAAATACGTAGTCCTGAGATCTAATCTTACAAAGACTTTAAATGGGCTGATCAGTAAAAATGATACCTTTTTCTCCACCCTTCATAATCAAAGGCTCTGTCAAATGATGCACACACACAATCTGCCTTGAAAGAGAATAATATATCCACGGAAACGCACACACGCACACACACACGCACGCACGCACGCACACACACATGTACACACACACACACACACACACACACACACACACACACACACACACACACACACACACACACACACACACACACAGGGAGATGGAGAGAGAGCGTTTAGTACAAAACAGAGAGAATTTAGTCCAAAAGCCCAAATCCAGTCGGCTTTAAAGGCTCTGATGCTCTCTTTGCGTAAAGCCTAATTACAAACGGCTTCCAGTAAAGTAAATACCAGCAAACCAAGAAAAAACATGGAAACTCACACTAATGAGCTGGTGACCCAGAGGTCATGAAAATCATAGCTATAATATCACTAGTTTCTAAAATCCCTCCCACACTCTCTCTCTCTCTCTCTCTCTCTCTCACACACACACACTCTCTCTCTCTCTCTCACACACACTCGTCTTCGTGCAAAAGAGTGATTCCATGGTTACATAATGATGGGGGATTACAGACAGAATACCTCCTGTCATATCCTTGGAGCGATGATGAATAGAGAGGAGAGACAGAAGAAAAGAGAGAGAGATGATGAGACAGACATAGGGAGGGATGGGGAGAGAGAGAGAAAGAAAGAGAGAGAGATAAAGAAATGAGGGAGACAGGATGGACAGAACTGGGCCAGCTGGTTTGGCATGACTCAGAGAGAAGGAGAGAGAGAGAGAGTGTGAGAGAGAGAGAGAAAGAGAGAGGGATGTCCAGATTTGTCAGGGGAGGTCAGGAAGGCCTTTGTGGAGTGTAATTGCTTGAGAAAAGCAGAGCAAGGTTAACCTGAGGCCGCGGCCATGACGGCTGAGCCAAACAGACAGAGAGAGATGGACAGAAAGTCCCTCAAGTCAGGAAAAGGAGACGCTGCCTTATGATCAAAAAAAGACCAGACCCCGCCATCAGCTAGAAACACAGACACAGAGTGACCACCTCATATGTGGACGCTCCGCACAAGTGCAACAGACCAACTTCACGCGTTCCTAAGCCTACATGTAAAGATAACTGGTGTTGTAGGATGACAGACAGCACTGTTACAGTAAAAGTGAGAAATCCTAGTAAAGAATCTGCTAAATTTCTCTGTAAAAACATGTTTTCCAATGTCATATGTGCTGATATATTGAGAGACGATAGTTAAATGCTATCCAAGAATTTACATGATGGCAGTGGCAATAAATCCACACATACTGTACACACACACACACACACACACACACACACACACACACACACACACACACACACACACACACACAAACCCTAACTAGATGTGCTTTCATGTTCCTCCATTAAGATTATATGAATTAACATTCCATTCCATTTGCGCTCTACTACGCTCCACATTGTCCCGCCCAGCCGCTTGTGAGTTATTGCTTACTTACTGTGGGAGTATCATTACCATTACCATTAGTAGCAACGCATTAGTTAAAATCGACTAATT
>JAODXP020000020.1:13801463-13803963 GCA_027497455.2 Sardinella longiceps | reverse complement strand
AAATGTGACCAAACTCTCATCTGCCTTCTCTTTATGGACATCTTTAAACGTTTATTTGGATAGTGTATTTTTTTTACCGCTTTCGTTATTCTTAGCTGCTTGTTCTCCCGTCTGGGTTTACATTGGGAGTGAAGGACAAAGCCTTTGATAACTGAGCCTGATTGGGAGGATTGGTGGTTCTACCTCGTCCCACTTCGGGGAAAACCCTACTTGCTCGAGTGACTGCCTGTGAACCTTGCGCCACCCTTACCGAAGAGGGGGGTCTGTCTTCTTCCGAGGCTACTGGTTGAGCATCCAGTTAGCGGGGGGAGAGAGGCCAGAAAACAGACCCCCCTCCCATAGGTGAGAGGGGGGGAAGATGGCAGCTCTTGCTAGCTCTCTCATTCGACAGAAACGGGCCGTCAAGGACGACCAAGCCAACCGACCGGTAGCCAACAAGCGCAAAGTCTGCCCCAAGAGCAACAAGTCCCTTTGCCAGAAACAGATACTAGTACTCATCAATAAAGTTCGATTATGTGGCGGTCGAAGAAGAAGACCAGACATAAGACCGGGTAGGTGGAATGTCCTTTTCGTTTTCTTATGTGGCTCTTTGAAGGGCCTGTTTCAAGTCTGAGGACACTTGCATGTCTGGACCTTTTTTTTCATTCTCTCAAATGGCCAACAACATTATCTGTCGTTCACACATATCATATGTCATATTCCTACTAATCAAATCCGACTTAACCACGATTGACACAAGCTAGAGCCAATCATGTGTCTCTTACTTGCAAAACTGAACATCTCACAGACGAGTCTCACAATGATGTCAAACTAACTCCTAACTCCCCATTCCCAAACATTCCCAGTCTCTCCCGGGACCAACTCTACTCTAATGAGATCCAGTATTGGCAGAGGTGTTAGGATGCTGGGGATTACCTCATCTTCACATGGCCTAGATGCATTGCACACACTCCTCCTGGCAGCCTTCACCTATGTGTTCTCCTTGTGGGTGCTTAATTAATAGTTTTGTGTGTGTGTGTGTGTGTGTGTGTGTGTGTGTGTGTGTGTGTGTGTGTGTGTGTGTGTGTGTGTGTGTGTGTGTGTGTGCACCTATTTGTTTGTATGTATGTGTATTTAAGAGGGCTGAATGTATTTGAGCAGAATGTTACAACAGCAAAACAATAACTGACTGCGTAATTATGTTTGATCCTCAACCTTTCCCTATGGATATTCTGTGTGTGTGAGTGTATGTGTGAGAGAGAGTGTATGCGTGTGGGGTAGTGACAGTATGTGTGAGAGAGTATTTATGCATGTGTATATGCATGTGTGTGCCTGTGTGTGTGTGTGTGTGTGCGTGTGTGTGTGCAAGCGCGAGTGAGAGCATGTGTGTGTGTGTGTGTGTTTGTGTGTTTGCACATATACCTGTGATGAATCATTTGCTGTGATTCACTCCAAGCACAACTGCACAACCTTGCTCCTGGTGCCACTAGATTCTGCTACAGTAGAGTTCTTTTCTTCTTCTCTCTCTTTCTCCCCCTCTGTCTGGATTACATATAAAGAGTCAATATTAGTCTTACACACATCCTTCACAGCAAACACACACATCCTTCACACCACACACACACACACATCCTTCAAGGCATACACACACATCCTTCACACCACACACACACATACACATCCTTCACACCACACACACACACTCACATCTTTCACAGCACACACACACATCCTTCACAGCACACACACTTCCTTCGCAGCAAACACACACAACCTTCACACCATACATACACATCCTTCACACACCACACACACATCTTTCACAGAACACACACATCCTTCACACCACACACACACATCCTTCACAGCATACACATACATCCTCCACAACGTACACCACACATCTTTCACAGCACACATACACATCCTTCACAGCATACACACACATCCTTCACACCACACACACACAACATTCACAACATACACACACATCCCTCACAACATAAAGTACACACACATCCTTCACAGCAAACACACACATCCTTCACACCATACATATACATCCTTCACAGCATTCACACACATCCTTCACACCTACATACACATTCTTCACAGCATTTACAGATGCCATTGGGGGGGGGGGGGGATACAAGTTTAGGGCATGATGCTGATGTGGGCGTTTGTTCTCATGTTGAGCAGGGCTTTCCAAGCGTTCCCATTTCGGTAGTCAAGCATGGCGTTGAGAGATTAGCTGAGCATTCAAGCCAACATAAAAGGAGGGTTCTGTGCAATTAAGAACACAATTTTATCTCATGTTTGATTAGCATGGAATTTGCCTCCATTTGTGATGACATAGCTTGCTTGCCTGAGAATGGAATGCTTTAACTAGGCTATTTTTTTCCTATCAATCAATCATTTTTTTTTCTTGAAAAACAAATCCACATGCAAAGACCATGGAAGAAGGGAAGAGAGAGAGATGGAGGGAGGAAGAGAAAAGGAGAGAATGATAAATTAGGGAGAT
>JAODXP020000020.1:13786463-13798963 GCA_027497455.2 Sardinella longiceps | reverse complement strand
GAGGAGGAGGAGGAAGAGGAAATAAAGAGGTCAAAGACACCAAGGAGACACAGAGCATTGAAAAATCATTAGAAATGCAGTGAGTGATATTTAAGCAGACTGGACATTGTCCCGTGGAAGAGAAATTCTGCTTCCTCTCCGTGAGTGTTGAAGTGGCCAACCCCTCCCATCTCGTGAGAATAAAGGGCCTTGTGCTCGCTGAGGGCTCTTAAAGGTTTAACACAGATTCTCCCCAACTACCGTAAAACAGACAGACTAAATGCTCCCTAGGGACCTCTACTGAGAGGCTCTTTATTAAGAGAGGTGCGTGTGGAACCTGTATCCTTTCCTCCAGGGGATCTGGTTAAATAACGCTGTTGTGAGTTACTGAATCCTACAGCATATGATTATACAGTTATATCCCCTTTACAATGACAAGCCTAGAGCAATGCTGAGTGAATCTCTATTCAGTGATGGGGACATGGCTGCTTACAGTATGTAGAGACTCAAGGTCAAGACTGGGTTGAGATTGAGACTGTTGGTTTTTCAAAATTAGCAGAGGCCAAGCCGAGGCCGAGTCGTTGAGGAAACAAGAATGAGTTACAGTAATACAGAGTGGAGATTTAGAAGAACAAGAGTATAAAAAATATCTGTTTTCATAGCCATACTTGAGCATCATCCATGTTAATATTCAATGGGTGTGCAGACTACGATAGACTGGAGATTATTTGACTTGAAATCTTAATTTTGTTGATAGCCAGGAAATCCAGACCTATATCTCAAGATCTAGGTCTGACAACATACTTGTACAATAGATCTTCCCAATCCATGGGGCAGCACCAACGGATGCCAGATGCCAACGGCTGCCGGATGCATTTTAAAATGCCTCAAAAATAGTACAATACTAGCTGTCTTTTTTGGATTGGAGCGTTGGACAGAGACGGGTGTAACAACACCTATTGGGTGGAATTGGGGCTCTGCCTAAAGGAGACTCCGTTTTTTGAGACACTGAATCTCACTTGTCTGGAATGACAATCCCAATGATTGAGGCTGGAGGGTTGAGACGGGAATGAGTGGAACATTGAGTGGACTTAAAGGAAAAGTCTGATGTAAATCAACTCATATTTTAGTTGTTCAAGCTAGGAAGAGGAACAACAAAATTTAGTATAACATAGATCTAATTTACGTGCCAGCAGTTCATGGTAACTTAAAGGGGCACAAAATAGTGAAACTGTAACAATGTTTCTGCCCTCATTAGTGCTACTTGTGCTTTGCTCTTCAGTCCTCACTGGACAAAATCTTCTCCTTCCTCTTCCTACCTGCAGTACTTGGCGTGCTTGATGGACAGGGATATGGTTTACAATAGAGTCTCCCTTTAAAGGTGAGAATTGATTATACCCAGACATTAGGTCCATGAACAAAGGTAGTTTACCTGTCAGTATTGATAACAGATATGAGGCTAATGGCAAAATTCTGGTGTGGCAATAAACTGGGCTGGGTCCACCAATATAATAATTTTAATGCAGAAGTATAGTGCATATTTGACATTTGTCTCAAACACAGAAATAGTGTTTTTCTCTTGTTGTTCGCATATGATGTTTTTCATCTTATTTACTATGTCCCAAGGGAGCTCCGTTATTAAAGTAGTAGAAGGAGAAACGCCGCCTTCATGTAAACACACTGTTGTATTTTTACCCCATACACTGTTGTTGTGTTGAATAGTTCAAAGAATGTAGAGGAAAAAAGAGGCTCTGGCGGTGCTCACTGTGAATAATGTTTTGAAGGGGTTGAGAGACTGCGAGTGAGTGGAGAAGGTAATCATTAGCCAGATAGAGGTTTATGCCTCTCCTGTCAGGGGAATGGACTCAAGGCTCCAGTCTGTGATGCTTCATATCACTGCAGTTCATCATAATCCAACTCCTATCGCACCGGTTCACCTTAATGCCTTTCATATTAAACCCTTTGAAGTTCCTAGGAGCCATTAGAGCACTTTATCTTAATAAAGCTCCTTCAACAACCCCCCCCCCCAACCCCCACCTTTTCGGTTTGCTTACAAGACTCCCATCGTGAAACGACGCCGGGGTGTAAATCAATCCAAATGCCATACTGCCTCGTCATGTTCCCAGTTTTCATTTTTCGTCGTTCTCGCATACACGACGTTGGGGGTTAAACGTGACAGGCGAGAGTCTGTGCTCCGCGTAGTCGTACGGCGCAGCGTGTCAGTCACATCTTCAGCCGGCCGCTTAATGTAGGCCATAATGAGGCATGGAGGGAGATCCACATGCGAACGACGATCATTACAGATAACGGCGGCACTTGTAATTGGGCACTAACGTTGACTGGGACGAGTCACGGCTCGTCGTGCCGAATCAATCTGCGCACCTACGCTCGTGTCAGTTAATTAGCGTGTGTCGCGGGAGATGGCTATTTAGAGAGCAGAATTGCAAACATCAAACGCAAATCGGGGCAAATATACTTTTAATCAGTTATGCGTGTGTGTGTGTGTGTGTGTGTGTGTGGGTAGGGTACTCCCAGGCCAGATTAAGCACAAGAAAGAGAAAGGGGAGAGAGAGAGCGAGTTCCCACTTTCCTTTGTGATTTTTGGAACTTTTGTCCGTGCTTGACCTCCGGGTTTTTGGTTGTGCACACCTCTGCCGGTGCCAGGCACAGCTGGAGGCCTGGGCAGCCGCAATTCATTTGCCAACGGATCCGATCCGATTAGTTTGGAAAGCGAGAAGGGGGGTATCATCACCGTCATCTGGTCCTCTCTCTCTGCTGTTTGATAATGAGGACACGGAAAAGATGGAAGCGCCAGATTATGCCCCTTATGCAACGGGGGAAGATTTGAATGGTGGTGGTGGTGGGGGTTCTAATCTCCACGAGAGGTTTTTTTTTTTCCGTCTCTGTCTCTGAGAGAATAGACAATTAGAACCGGGGGAACCGGGGTGATTCCTGTTTATGTGCCATATCATTTTCGATTCCTTTCCCTCTTTGCTGTGCCTGTCTTTGCTGGCATTGTTTGGAGGGGGGCTTAGCGTTTGCCTGACTAAAATAGCCTTTGGCCCTGCGCTGTGTCTTCAGCCGACAGATAGAGGACAGCTCCCACCGACAGGTAGAGACAGAACCGGAACAGCAGCACTCAGATTATGAGTAATTCTGTCTGAGAGAGAGAGAGAGAGAGAGAGAGAGAGAGAGGTGGAGAAAGCAAGAGAGAGAGAAAGTGTGAAAAAGCAAGAGAGAGAGAGAGAGAGAGAGAGAGAGAGGGAGGGAGAGAGAGGGGAAGTGAGAAAAAGGAAGAGAGAGAGAGAGGAGGGGGGGAGAGATCTCAGGACGCCTGGCACCGTGCCAAATGGTCTTTACCCCTCTGACAACTAGACGATAACTCAATGCCAGGCCAGGACAACCCAATTATCATTACCACGGCTGGTGACGAGATTGCCGCACTCGTGATTATTGCCGCTGTCTGCTACAGCTAATATTATGTCAGTTAGAAGAATATAGAAAGTAGATGAAGGGACGCTTAATTTACATCTGGCTTAATGTAGTTGAGGCATCACCCAAACGGGGCTGCGCCGGGGAAGAAATGGCTCCCGCAGAATCTATTATTGGAAGAGGGCATAAAATCGCAATAATGATACAAACAAATTACGCTCGCCTGGATTTAAAGGCTTGGTACATGCAGGACACTTGACAAGCAGTGGCAGCAGTCCGTGCGCGGGCCAGTGTGTGTGTGTGTGTGTGTGTGTGAGAGAGAGAGAGAGAGAGAGAGAGAGAGAGAGAGAGAGAGAGAGAGAGAGAGAGAGGGTGGGTGGGAGAGAGAGAGAGAGAGAGAGAGAGAGAGGAGGGAGGGAGAGAGAGAGAGAGAGGGAGAGAGAGATGAGAGATAGAGTGTGTGTGTGATAGTGTGTGTGTGTGTGTGTGTGTGTGTGTGTGTGTGTGTGTGTGTGTGTGTTCACACATCTCACAACGCACAAGTGTGTGTTTTTAGCCATGGAGTGTGTGGCTCAGATGATGCCTCACCGGGTCTTGGCTCACACCTTAAAGCTTATTTACTCATGGAGTGATGAGTAAACACATAACCACAGGAAAACACCCCCCCCCTCCCCAACACACCCGTCCACCCCCCACCCCCTCCCCGTCCTCTCGTCTTTCGTCCTAAAGACATTGCGAGTGACAAAGAACGCCTTGATAGCCCCTCACTCGTAACGGCTGAAATTGAATTTGTGGATACTTTGATTAAACGTGACAAGGACAGATTGAGTTTGACCTCTAACAAGAGAGGAAGCGGGGGGGTGGAGTGAGGTGGGGAGAGTGCAAGATAGAGAGAGAAAGAGATATGGACAGAGAGAGAGAGAGAGAGAGAGAGAGAGAGAGAGAGAGAGAGAGAGAGAGAGAGAGAGAGAGAGAGAGAGTAAAGAGAAAACAACAGAGTGAGGAAAACAGAGCGTGTTAAAACAGGTCACTTATACCTGGAAATGGAATAAAAACAGTTTTCACCTTGAATTTATTTGATCAGAGTTTCGGATTCTTTGAGAATGAAACAACAACTCTGTGTTTGTGTATGTATGGGGGGTGGAGTGTGTGTTTGTGTATGTGTGTGTGTGTGTCAGAGGGAGCGCGTTGATGAGTCAGTGAGTGTTTTACACTGTGTTTAATTGCTAGAGAGATGAGAGCCAATGCCACAGGAAACTCCATGATGAGGCAAAAAGAAAGAGACACTGTATAACCAACAGTCTTGGGCAAGTTACTGCAAAACTGTAATGACTTACTTATTACTTGTTACTGACATTTTAAAGTAGTCCCTTACATTACAATATTAGTGTTTAGAAAATGTAAGGCGTTACATTACTGTTGCATTACATTTAAGTTACTCTTCTGGCCCTCCGGTAGCCTATGACCTTCATTAGTTCGTTATCAATGTTGAGAATGACAAGCGGAGACTGTGAATTTCTACATTAAGTCCGGCACAGCAAACGTTTTACCCTTGCTGGCCTCTCAGTGATTTTTGGCGAATTTGTATGAAGGAAAAAAACACCACTTCATTCCAAGTTAAAAATGCATTGTAACTTGAGTTACTGACAATTGTACCAAGGAAAATATTACCATTTTTTTTCTGTAATGCCTTACATTACCAAGTTACCACAAAAAGCAATGCATTACAGTAATTAGTTACTTTTGTAACTCGTTACTCCCAACACTGATAACCAAGCTAATACGCCATTTATGGCCACTGTAGCAGGCAGGTATATCAGTGGATCTGACCTGTAATCAGTAATCACCTCCTAATAACACACCTCTCCAACCTCTTTTGGTCACTATACTGTCACTATACTGCCACTGCTACACACAAAACACACTTAAAAGTCATCCCTTTCTCATTGTTGACCCCCAGCCATTCCACCAAAATCCAATCACATGATGGTCAGGTGCATGGTGAAATTCAAAATATTTAGAAATGAATTATAGAAAGAAAGACAGAAAGAAACAGAAGGAAAGAAGGAAAGAAAGAAACAAAGAAACAAAGACAGAGAGGAATTAATTTCCATACTAGAGAGTAACTTTTACTTTATGTACATTCAACTGTATGATTAAAAATAAATGCCCTCACCAAGCATCACCCCCTGGAGTATATTGACATCTTACAGGTTAACTCACAGCTGGATGTCAGAGTGACCCCTGGGTGCCTCATAAGCACCATGGACTTTAATGCCATTGAAGGGAGGTCTTACCAAAGTCTCTGGGGTTGCTGCACAGAGGCCTTGAACGCTGGGTCTCAAGGACACGTGAAACACACAACGCCATGCTTGAGCTTAGCTCAGCGGCTAGGCTAATCCCCCCATGGACAAACATTAGTATTCACTAAGCAGACACACCGTGTCTGTATACATATTATATATTAATACCTAATTGGTCATTCAACATAGCTGTTATCCAAGCGGTGAGACCCCCTGTTGATGTCTTTGACCGGTTCCTCCAGGGGCTTCCTTTCCTGATGGCTGCAGTGAGGAAACTCTTCTTCTCTAATCTTGACATTTCACCTTGGTTAACTGCACAGGGCTCAAAGCACAAAGTGAGACGACTGTCTTTCTTTCTTTCTCTCTCTATCTCTTTCTCTCTCTCTCTCTCTCTAGTCCTCTTCCTCTCTTCTTCCCCAGATCTGTTTCGCTATGTGTGCCAACCCTGTCTGTCTGTGTGTCTCTGAGTGTGTATGTGTGTGTGTGTGTGTGTGTGTGTGTGTCTGAGTGTGTGTGTGTGTGTGTGTGTGTGTGTGTGTGTGTGTGTGTGTGTGTGTGTGTGTGTGTGCACACAGCCTGTCTGTCTATCCGTCAGTGTATGTGAGTGTGTGTGCACAGCCTGACTGTCTGTCTGTCTGTGTGAGTGTATGTCTGTGTGAGTGTACATTATGTCTGTGTGTGTGTGTGTGTGTGTGTGTGTGTGTGTGTGTGTGCTATGGAGACAATGATACAAATAGCATTGGGAACAGACAGAAGAGGAGAAGACTAGCAGGGAGTCCTTCTAATGAAGGGCGAGGAAAGCCCTGGCCGACAGTTGGGCCCCAGCTCCTCACACACCACACACACACACTACATACACACACCACACACACACACACACACACACACTCACACCGCACCACACCACACACCACGCCCAGCCGAATGAAAAACGCCCTTGGCTGCTCAGTGGTGCGGCGCCTATAATTACACCGCGCTCCCTTATCAAGATGAGGCGTCGCGGCGGATGCTGCAAGGCCTACGGGGTCTCTAGAGCGCTGGCAGCACGGATGATGCTGTGTCCGTCCGTCCATCCATCTGTCTGTCCGTCCCTCCGCCACTAACAGCTCTAACAGCAGCAACCGTGGGAGGACCAGACAGCACAGCAGCCAGGGCCAAAATGTAATGTAATGTAATGTGCCATATTTCTCTGGGAGGCAGACAGGGTGGGAAGTGTGGGTGGGAGGAAGATGGAGAGGAGGATGGGGTGGGATGGGGGTGGAGGGTGCTAAATGATGCTGCTGTTGTTGTTGCAAAGGTAAAGGGACATATTAATTGGCACCGACACAAGGGATTGTAACTGTGGGAGGTATAAGATATACATAAAAATAAACGCACGCACTTACACACACACATACACACACACACACACACACACACACACACACACACGCACACACACACATGTCAGAGGATTACAGTCGCAACACGCACAACTTCTTTATTTTGGGGGAAACAATAGGTACCCGTTCTTTGTTCCTCATTCCGTCTCAATGAGGGACACTCTTTTGGTGCTGAGAAACCCATTATCTTCGAATATGTCCGACCCGTCCAACCCAATTAGTTGCGATACAGAGCTGAAAGGGTAGAGCTGGCATCAGACTCAGACAATGCTCCTTCAAGGACAAGGGTGGATGTTTCCAGAACCCGCTGCCAAATTTGCTATTTACACTTCTGGAGAAGGTGCCCATTGGCATGCAGGGAGGGTTTCTCCTACGGAAAACGAAGTTAAACAACCTTTTCGAAAAGGTTGTGTCGCAGAGAGAGAGAGAGAGAGAAAGAGAGAGGGTTGACAGATGAGTAAAGTGACGAACTCGAACAGAGCTTTTTGATTTTTCGGCGGAATAAAAGAAACATTGTGCTGTTGGCAGTCCTCAGGCTCTCAGGTCTGGGTAGGATTAGAGACAGCACAGTGGCAACATACTAAAACAGCAGCAGGGACAGAGAGTTCTTCAAGCTAAAGGCTTCTAATGCCGAACACCACCACACACTTTCTTAAAAGACTCTTTCTCTAGACTCAAACGACAGGTGGTGAGGGGACCAAGATAAACAAATGTACAGAAAATAAGTCGAGAAAAATGAAAAAAAAAGACTTGTGGAGCGAAAAAGAAAAAGCCTATCAGAGGATATGTCCCTCCTCAGTGTGTAATGTAGCAGACAAGCTCGCTCAGACTCAAGAGCCCTCCTCTTGAGCACATCGGTTTGCAGCGGAAGTTTCTAGCATTATGCTAATGTGCTGTGAGGATTTGAAGCGCTAACTGGCCACCTCCCCATGAGTGTGATAACTACGGTGTCCCCCCCCCCCCCAAAGACAATCTGACGGCTGATGTCTTAATACCTGCCCATCATAAGGCCATAACTGTGAGAGTGTGTGAATGTGTGTGTGAATGTGTGTGTGTGTGTGTGTGTGTGTGTGTGTGTGTGTGTGTGTGTGTGTGTGTCAATGAGTGAATTCCTGTGCAAGAGAAAGAGAGAGTGAGTGAGAGAGAGCGGTGTTGTGTTTGGATCTGAGGCTATTAGACTCTTAAGGATATGAAGAGCTCTTCGGGGGCGTTGGAATGAGACAGCGTGAAGCTGCTATGCCATGATGAGAGGACTGTGGGCATTGGTGGGGAGAGAGAGAGAGAGAGAGAGAGAGAGAGAGAGAGAGAGAGAGAGAGAGAGAGATGGAAGGTTAAAAAAGCTAGGAGCTCAGCAAAGCGAATCACCGGAAATCGTCGAGAGGCTTCCGAGGAGAGCTCGCCCCGGGTGATCCTCAGCTTCAAAGGGTCCTCAACGCAGGAGAGAGAGGGAGAGAGTTGAACGCACTCAAACAGACACACGCGCACACACACACACACACACACACACACACACACACACACACACATGCTTGCTCACCTTTCTTTTTTCCAGCTTGAAATGAAATAGATCTGCAAAGAAAAAGAGAGAGAAGTCATCTACTTTTTATTTGAGGGGCAGAGGTGGGGGTGAGAGTGACACGGGTGGCGGAGGGGGGGGGGGGGGGGGTAGATCCCCCAGTCTAACATCATCCTGCCACTGCTGAATGAATGAAATGGCTGAATGGCAGCACCCCCACACACCTACACACCTACACACACACACACACACACACACACACACACACCTTTACTGTGCTGATGTGGTCCGTTTGGCGTTCATTCAGTCGGTGGGTTCGGCCGGGGGCCACACCATGAATAGTGATGGCCTCAGCCTCTTCGAGTGGCGAAAGAGAGAGAGAGAGAGAGAGAGAGAGAGAGAGAGAGAGAGAGGGGAAGCGTATGATGAGAAGCGTTTCTCATGTGCATGGGGGAGGAGAGGGGGGGTTCTGTGTCTAATTGCCTTACTGTGGCTGACAGGAGCGAGAGGGAAACAAAACGAAACAGTGAGAAAATCCCTCAGCCAATCATATTAATTAAAGGGTATTGATGCGTGAGATTAAATTAGACAGAGCCAGAGGTGAAAAGGAAATGATTGTGTGGTTGGGGTAGGGGAGAACGAAAGAGAGAGAGAGAGATGGAGGGAGAGAGAGAGAGTGAGAGAGAGAGAGAGAGAGAGAGAGAGAGAGAGAGAGAGAGAGAGAGAGAGAGAGAGAGTGTATGTAAGAGAGTCAGGGGGAGAGAGAGAGAGCAAGAGAGAGCAAAAGGAGGAGAGAACAGAATAGGATGGAAAATTGTGTAATTCTGCAGTCAGCACACAATAATGTGCAGTATGGGTGGACTGCAGAGATGGCAAATCAGTTTACAGTAGAGGAATACCCAATTTCCACAAGAATAAGGCCATTCATGAATGGGGGGGGGGGGGTCTATGCATGTATGATATTCAGTTTCCATTTCACGGTGTGCGTGCGTGTGTGTGTGTGTGTGTGTGTGTGTGTGTGTGTGTGTGTGTGTCTGTGTCTGTGTCTGTGTGTGTTGTCCGTATATTGTGGTTTTCTGGGTCTGTACTTCCATATGCAGTGTACGGGTGACCATGCTGTATATGTACTGTATGTGTGTCTGTCTATGTGTGTGTATGTATATGCTCACACAGCATCATACAGTGTGTGTGCACATGTTTGTCTATAATCATGCACGTGTGTGTGTGTGTGTGTGTGTGTGTGTGTGTGTGTGTGTGTGTGTGTGTGTGTGTGTGTGTGTGTGTGTGTTGCTGCAGGTAGAGAACACAGTGCAACCTTAGTGCATGTATGCAGCCTAATGCAGTGCCCTAGAGCAGTATCATGTAACATGGAGTGCAGGGACACACTGTTATGAAGGAGGCAATATTGAGCAGGACACCACCATGGTCACTCAAACCCATTTAGTCAAAACACACTAACTAGACCAGTTTTTATGTCCAAAGAGGATCTTGTGTGTGTATGTGGATGTCTCCAGTGTGTGTGTGTGCGTGTGTGTGTGTGTGTGTGTGTGTGTGTGTAGTGTGTGTGTGTGTGTGTGTGTGTGTGTGTGTGTGTGTGTGTGTGTGTGTGTGTGTGTGTGTGTGTGTGTGTGTGTGTGTGTGTGTGTGTGTGTGTGTGTGTGTGTGTGTGTGTGTGTGTGTGTGTTTGGAGGAGGATGACAAGTTCACTGTTGTGTGCATGGATGTATGAATATTTCATGGTTTCTGCAACAAGATTTCCGCAGCCACTGGTAAACAGAGCACACATACAGCATGACACACACACACACACACACACACACACACACACACACACACACTGACGGAAATGTCTGAATAGGTCACTCTATGCTGGACACACACACGCTGTCAGTGTCACTCTATGTTGGGGGATACGGAGAATCCCATGTTTGTGTGTGTGTGTGTGTGTGTGTGTGTGTGTGTGTGTGTGTGTGTGTGTGTGTGTATATACACTTACTTCATGTCTGTCCAGAGCTGTACTGGCAGAACTGCAGTGATTTCTGACATACAGTAATGACCATCTGTGGCAGAGCTAAGACTGCACTCCACACACACACACACACACACACACACACACACACACACACACACACACACACACACACACACACACACACACACGCACACGCACACACATGCCAATTCCCCCATCAATCCAATCGCCAGAGCACGATAAACAGCTCCCCTGAGAGGTACACATACACACATGAGATACCCCCACTCACTCACTCACTCACTCTCTCTCTTTCACTCTCTCTCTCTCTCTGCTATACTTGAGCATCCTCAGTCTCTCAGGAGTACATACTTTCCCAAACACATTATATCATTTTATTTAAACCAACACCCCCCCCCCCATACACACACACACACACACACACACACACACACACACACACCCTTTGGTCCTGTTTCTATCCCATCTCCAAACTCTCTCCCCCTCCTCATCCCCGTCCCCATACCTATCCCTTCTCCATCTAATTAGAGAGCCAGAAGCCACCAGAAAACATCAATACCACCCCCCCCCCCACACACACACACACACACACACACACACACACACACACACACACACACACACACACACTCCCCGATCCCCATAGCCTGTTTGCCTGACATGTAGCTAATGGTAATAACCATCATTACAGCACTAATTCCCCGGCCGCAGTGCCACTTACGCGGCAGACCGGACCAAAACAGCCCTGGCTGGAGTGGCGTCAAGAGCCACTTCACCATCTGCGGTGGCGGCGATGGCAGACGGTGGAGGCAATGCTCGCCATCGCCTATGCGCCGCACGAGTGCCGTAAAAAAAAAAAAAATGATGTGCACCCACCGTTGGCCTTTGCAGGGGCTCTCGAACGGGGATGCCATAATGACTGTACCGCTCTCAGACTGCTGGAATGTTCTCTCATTGGTTGCGTTTCAGAGAGTTCGCTTGGTTTATTCCATTTTCAACAGTTCCCTATTGCTGATGGCTAGATGTATACTCACTGAAGTAGTACTTAGGGGGCCCCCAAGCAAACAGGGCATGGGGGCCCTTCACCTCCCATAAACACCTAGGCTACATAAACCACACTGTTAAAATCTTCAAGCAACTTTCATTAATATAATTATTTGTGTTGAACTTGCAATTGTTGCAACTAAACAACTAAAATGATTAAACAGTCATTCTTGGGGGCCCCTTTCAGCCTGGGGCCCCAGGCAATTGCCTGGTTTGCCTGTCCTGTTGCGACGGCCCTGCTCACTGAGCAAATCAATTTGCTACCGCTAGGCTACATCTAGAGTTTTAGGCTAATCCAACCCCTTCCAAAACAGCTGCTCCACACTACTAATATGCATAGTCCTGCACAGGGTCTTGCAAGGTCTAGTGATTGTCATACTCATCACTGCTGACGACCTGTCATTGACTTTAGATGGACAGTTTCTTTAAAGTCCTGCTCAATGAGATACTCGAAGTTTTTCGATGCCTGGAAATCACGGCAGCAGCGGCGGAGCTGTCAGGGAGTGTAGATGGCGGCTGTGAAGGATCTGGGCTGACAGGATGAATCCACCCAGGAACCTTGAAGGGCTCCGGTAGGACCGTTTTAAAGTGGGCATCCCTGTCAGCATGCGTCAGCACAAACTGTAATGGCCAGGAGACGATTGCTACCTTGACAGGGCTGTGTGAAGGTGTGGGCTAAGTGATGTGTCTGTGCGTGTGGGTGTGAGTGTGTGTATGTGCGAGTGTGTTTGTGTGTGTGTGGATAGATGAGAGAGAGAGAGAGAGAGAGAGAGAGAGAGAGAGAGAGAGAGACAGAGAATGCATTTGAGTATACAAGTATGTGTGTGTGTGTGTGGGTGGGTGTGTGAGCG
>JAODXP020000020.1:13761463-13781463 GCA_027497455.2 Sardinella longiceps | reverse complement strand
AGCCTAGTTGCCAAAGGAAAAGACGTGATTTCCCTCACAAGAAAGAGAAAAGGCTTTAAATACTTAAAGCTCCAGTTTAAGTTTTCAAGTGTATGAATAGCCTCAAAGCCTCTCATGAAATAAACAACTGAATTGCAGCAGTCCTTTTTTGAACCCATTTAGATTCTAAAATCACTGCCACTGGGCTTTGCCAGGCTCTACTTTCATCTAAAGGAGAAGTGGAGGGACACGCTGCTGTGCTCTGGCCTAAGAGGTTGTCAGGAACCCTAAAAGAAAGCCAAAAATCCCAATGTTATCCAATAGCTTTGAGTCCTCAAAGACTTCACTGGCATAAATCAGCTTGAAGGATTGGTTGATTCATGCCAGCTGTCTTATGCTTAAAGCTTAGGGCTGTTATAGATTATACATATTACAAAACACCAATGAAGGCTCCCACGTCAATCTTGGAAAATGTGGAAATGTTGACATATCTGCACAAATACTGAATGATGTCAACCCAAATGTCTTATGGCTTTTTTTAGATTCCATTTCACGATTGTCGTTCACAATTGACCATGTCATATTATACATGATTCTATAACCAAGATGTCACTAGGCACACATTATAGGATCACATTATAAGGCACACATGTTGTTCACATTGCTTATCATCATGATTGTCAATAAAGTAATTCATCTCTTGACAAAATTCTGACTAATTAGTACTTTTGTCTGGGTGCCATAGAACATTCCAGAAGGCAAATCACAAGTCATGAAGTGTGTCACATTATAATAAGACTGACGCAGCATTCAATGTTGTGCCTAACCTTTCGAAAGTTTGTTTTGGTCACGACAAATTCGGTAAAAAAGAATTGTATTTTTTGCCCTCAACAGCACCTTCTAGGCAGCGCTGAAAAAACCCACCATTGATTGACAAATTCAGGGCAAAATCAGGCTGATATTGAATAATCTGACCAAGTCATTAGAGCTGGGCTCTGGAAAATGTTGTGTTTCTTTGGTTTGTTCCTTAAGCAAGATATCTCCATCACATATAGTCCTCTTTTTGTTATGAAGTAGGTTTCACTTCCCTAACTTATCATAGACGAGAGAACAAGAGATCATGTCCTTTATATAACTTGAGTGTCTTCTGAGATTCTGTCTATTAGTGTATGTACAGTATGTTCATCATTGTGGTCCGACTCCGACATCAACTCTAACTGACCTCCATAATATTCCACCTATTGGAAACTTTACTGCCACAGAAACACGGCAGCCACCTGTTTCCAAGGTATCATCTCTGCTCCTTGCAAGCCTCTGTTTCTCCCCTCAGCTTCAAAGCAGGCGGCTCCAGAGCCCTGTGAGCCTGCTCACCTACTCAGGTGGAGGTGGTGGGGTAGGGTGGGGTGGGGTGGTGGTGTTGCAAGCGTGGGTTATGTTAATTCAGTCTGTGCACAGCCGCCCGCTACCTGACAAACCCTCTGTGTTAACCTGGCTCTAGCCTGGAGCTCTCTCCCACACGCTTCTCTCTCTCTCTCTCTCTCTCTCTCTCTCTCTCTCTCTCTCTCTCTCTCTCTCTCTCTCTCTCTCAGGGGGGCCGTCACTCTACTCTGCATCTATCTCTCCACTTAAGTTTTCTCTTGCACTCTCTTCTTCCTTTGTCTCTACTTCTCTATACCTCTGATACAGAGAGAGACACACTCAGACACTGTTGACAAGCACAAACACACTTCAGTGACACAATCTCAGACACACACACATCAACTCTCACTCACACACACACATTTACTGAGGAAGAGACACAAAAGCAGACTCATACCTACGGACATTCTGTCTTATGCACATAACATCTCCCCTTACACACACACACACACACACACACACACACACACACACACACACACACACACACACACACACACACACACACACACACACACACTAATGCTAACCTTTTGTTGTTGTTGTTGTCTCTGCAGAGCCGCAGCTCAAAGGCATAGTTACCCGTCTGTACAGCCAGCACGGCTACTACCTCCAGATGCAGCCAGACGGCACCATGGACGGCACAAGGGACGAGAGCAGCTCCTTCTGTAAGTATGTGTGTGTGTGTGTGTGTGTGTGTGTGTGTGTGTGTGTGTGTGTGTGTGTGTGTGTGTGAGTAAAGCAAGAGTGCCAGAGAGAGAGTGTGTGTTTGGGTGCATGTGAACAGAACAGCCCCACAATTTCTACACACATCCTCTAACTGTACATTTCTATTAGCCACCTCAGAGCTCTCTCCACAGGACCCCTCTCCCTCTCTCCCTTCCCTCTCTTCCTTTCCCTTTCTACTCACTCACTCCATCCTTCCATCCCTCCCCCTTATCCCTCCATCCTCTCTTTTTCCCTTTCCCTTTCCCTTTGCCTCTCTCTCTCTCTCTCTCTCTCTCTCTCTCTCTCTCTCTCTCTCTCTCTCTCTCTCTCTCTCTCTGTGAATGTGCTGCTGTTGGGTGACATGTGGTCTCTGTGCGATAATTAATGGGAGAGCTGTGGCTTGGCGTGGGGCCGCGGCGCGGCGTGGCGTAGCGTAGTGTAGAGTGCAGTGTGGTGCGGTGCGGTGCGCTGACTGGACAGTGGCCAGCTGTATTACACCCTGACACAGGTCATCAGCTCCAGTTAAAAGCCCATTTCGCTAAAGCTGACCCCAGTGCTCCAGCACTGCCACTGATGGCTGGTGGTCCAGCCTGTGTGTGTGTGTGTGTGTGTGTGTGTGTGTGTGTGTGTGTGTGTGTGTGTGTGTGTGTGTGCGTGTGTATGGGTTGTGTGTATGTGTGAGTGCATTCGTGAAAGGGTTCTGTATATGTTTTAGGTATTTGCTGAGTGTGCGTGTGTGTGTGTGTGTGTGTTTGTGTATGTGTGTGTGTATTCATTCTTGGAAGGGATCTGTACATGTATTTGCTGAGTGTGCGCGTGTGTCTGTGTGCCTGTACGTGTGTGTCTGTGTGTGTGTGTGTGTGTGTGTGTGTATGTGTATGCATGATTCAAAGGGGTTAGGTATTTATGTTTGTGTGTGTATGAGTGAGTATGTGTATTTATGTGAGTATGTGTTACCATCAGTGTGTGAATGTGTGCGTGCGCGCGCGCGTGTGTGTGTGTGTGTGAGCTTGTATTGGTTGAGTGGTTAGGCCTAGGTCGAGGCAGATCAGTGCTATCCTGCCACCTGTCCATCTAACCTTCGGCATGGTACAACGGCAACAGCTGTTTCATATGCACTGATCCGATGCACGCGCGTGCGTGTGTTTGTGTGTGTGTGTGTGTGTGTGTGTGAGTGCGTGCTCGGGGGTGAATAGAGGACTGTTGAGCATGTGAGCTGGTGAGACAGAGAGATAAAGACATAGGCTAGTAGCCAGCAGTGGACACATGGTGTTTGGTGATTAAAGAACGTTTAATAATATGTGTATTTGAGGATTATTCTCTCTAACCACCAGGTTCAGCGCAGGACAGGCTACATAAACAAAGCCCCAGCAGAAGAGAAGTGCAATGTGACAGTGAGAACATTATTAACTGTGTTCTGATGCACTGTTTGCACCTTCAGTCTTCTCGTCTGGGAGCACTTGACAAGATAATTGCATTTAATGTGAGCCGACTGGGGCTATGAGTCATATAAGTGAGTCACGGCATTTGCAGGAATTACGGCAGCGAGCGGTCTGTGATAAAAGTTTAACGTCCCCACTGTCACTCAGTGCCTTAAGAGGAGGCTGTGACGCTGTGGCTTTGTACATGTACTGTACATCTTTAGGAAGACAGGAGAGTTGTTAGGGACAAAACTCTGAAATCTATCGTGACCCTTTATTCATTTTCACATGACTGTCGCATCAGCTCGCATTCCAACAAATCAGGAATGGCGACTGTATGTTTGTGATGATGGAAATAAGTTATTTTACTAATTCTGTCATATTTATATGGGTGTACATGTTCAGGAATATGCATGGTCCCTATCAAATAAACTGATAGGCCTAGATAGATAATGAAAATAAATAGATAGATAGATCGATTGATAGATAGATAGATAGATAGATAGATAGATAGATAGATAGATAGATAGATAGATAGATAAAGATATCAGTGAGATGGTACTGATGCAAATAGACACTGAGCCACAGTCGTATTTAGGCAGACCCACTCCAAGTGTGCAGAAAATCATCACCACAAAACTGTCCATCAATAAGAACTTAATTATGAGAAGGATTTGGGATTCGGGGGGAAAAAAACACAGAGAGACACATTGCTCAGCAATGTCAGATGTTGCACAACCGGCTTCATAACAGGGGCTGTCACTCTCCTTATTATAGGTGGCACGGCGCTAGCTGCTGAGTTGCATTTACAGGCACAAAGCTTAGCGCCGAGAGCCGGATGAAATCTGCCAACTGACAACAGTACAATTCACAGAGACGATGAGAGGATAGAGGAGTGAAGGAGGAAGGAGAGAATGAGAGATGAACTGATGCATGGCACACAGATAAAAAGATATTTTGGATGAAATTATGGATATGCGTAGGATGTGTAGCATTTAAAAAACATTTAGTAAATAAAGAAAATGTTGATATCAAATATATGTTAGCAATTACCAAATAACCTACTTATGGATTTTTTTAAATCATTTTGCCATTCATATGACATATGCTATTTATATATAAAATCATAGCATAATCCTACAAGAAATGAAGGACCGCTCTGAAATGAATGTGCTGTGTGTCACAATAAGCTGTATACAGCAGTAGACATGTTGAAGCAGGGGGGAGAAAGATCAGTTCAGAGAACAGAGAAGAGAAGAGAAGAGCACCACACTAACAAAGCTATCAAAGGCCCCCGTAAAAAAAAAAAAAAAAAAAAAATGCCACGTGTTCAAAGGCAGTGTAGTGTGAATGTTAGTGAATGTGCAAGACTGTAGATATGTCTTCATTCTTGCACAGTATTACATGCCCCTTCTTTGTGCTCTTACTGAGGGCACCACTGCAGTGTTGAAACGTCCTCAGTCCTCACACTCGTCACGTTGCATTAGTATTACATGTGTACAGTAATTACTCCTGTGCTAAGCAAACCATGCTGCTGCTTTGCTGTGGAGGAGAATGCAGCAGCGCTCTTTTCAAAGCCTCTCTGGAGGGCCTGGAGGTGAAGACAATGCTGAGAGGATCCAGGGCCAATTTGACTGGAGTGGTGCGAGCGAGTCTCACTGTGCTGTGTGTTTGCCCGCGCCCGCGCGCTTGATATGCCATAGGAGAGAGAGAGAGTCAGCAGAGAACAAGCAGAGGACTGAGCGGCGTTCAGGGTGTTTTTTTTTTCTCTGCCTCTCTCACTCTTTTCCTCTTTCTTTTTCTTCCTCCATGTCTCATATTCCCTCTATCTCCTGTCATCTCCTTCTTTTTTCATGCATTTCCTCACCCTCCTCCCAACCCCTCCCGCCTCACTTCCGTCACGATTCCATTTCATGTGGCTGTCATTTACCCCTGTGCTCCTCTTTGGTGTTCGCATCTCTCTATATCCTCTCTCTCTCTCTCTCTCTCTCTCTTTCTCTCTCTCTCTCTCCTCTCTCTCTCTCTCTCTATATATATATATATATATATATATATCTTTTTCTCTCTCTTGCACTCTTTCCAACTCTCCCTCTATTTCTCTCTTCCTATCCCTATCTCCATCTATCTATCTATCTATCTATCTATCTATCTATCTATCTATCTATCTTTCTCACACCTCTTCATCTTTCTGTCATCCCTCTCTCTTTATCCTCCTATCCTCATGGGGGTGGTGTCCTACTCTCAGTGTGGCGGGGATGACGAGTTTGACAGGTGCCGAGTGTAATGAAAATGGAAGCGGTGTGGTGATCACGGCCTCCTCTCTCCCTCGGCACCCACATCAGCATCCCCATCGTCATGACAACCCCCCCACACCCCTCCTCCTCCTGAACCTCCTCTCTGGGGGCCCCTGCACTAGAGCGGACCCTGTCAGCAGCGAGTGATCGTGCCAGGGCCACGACCCAGGAAATCTTCCCTGCTTCTCAGCGGCTGCCTGGTGTTTGACACGAGTACATGTGTGGAGAGAGAAGACTGACTGTGTGTCTCTTTTATTCCCCCCCTCTCTCTATCTCTCTCTCTCTCTCTCTCTCTCTCTCTCTCTCTCCCTCCCTCTCTCTCTCTGTCTGTCTGTCTTTCACTTTCTTTTTTTCTTTCTCTCTTTCTGCCCCGGCAGCACAGTTCAACTTGATTCCTGTGGGCCTGCGGATAGTGGCGATCCAGGGGGCGAAGACTGGGCTCTACCTGGGCATGAACAGCGAGGGGTATCTCTACACGTCGGTGAGTGAGAGTCATCCCCAACCATTACTCCCTTACAATGCTCACCATCATGAAGATGATGGCCAGAGCCATGATGACGATAATGATGATTATTTGAATGCCAATACTGATAAATGGAAGCATCATTAATTATCGTGATGATGATGATAAGCAGGGTTGTGGTGATGATGTTGAGGATAATAATGACAATCAATAATCAAATTAAGAATCAGCATCAATCAATGGAAAATCTGTAGAATAAAAATATAAATATGTATAATGAAAAATCCCCAGTATGATATGCAACCGTGATAAAAAAAAAAAAAAGATATTTGTACACACTTTTTCTGTCAGCCCATCTACAGAAGTGGCACAACAGCCTCTGCCTGTGACGCACAGTATTTTTGTATTTTGACTTATTTATAATAATAGCAATCTCAATGATGATGATGGCCGTAATAATAAGGATAATGGTGATGATGAATAGTATGCATGGATGAGATGGCGGGTGTCATTTTTCATCCATTATTGGAGACTTTTCCTTGCCTACTATAGGCCGACTCTGGGGAATTATGCCATAGTGTGTCTCCTGCAACAGCAGCCATTGTTTGAAGTTTCTTAACAAAGCAAGATAAATGTGGCTGAACCATAATGTTAACAATAGCGGTTATGACAATGGCAATGGAGACGGATGTTGCTGCTAACGACTTTGAGTGCAGACATCCACAGGCCACAGTGTACTTTCCACTCGCCCGCAAAGTAAGACATCCATTTGGATGATTTCGCGGCCGCAGCCATTATTAGGGTCATTGTGAGGGATAAAGTTTTAGAAATCCCAGAGAGTTTTTTCTCTTGGTGCTGCTGCTGCTGCTGTCACAGAGAGATTGCTGTTTGGAGGGGCCACAGGAGCTTGGCTAAGCTGCTTTGTGATAATGCCCTTTGTGAACGAGAGCTACACAAACGCCACTGAATTGAATAGATCTGGATAGAGAGAGTATGATCCACAGTCTCTGAGGGAGACGGGCCTCGCTGTTTTGTTGCTGTTTTTGATGTTGTTGTTGTTGATGATGATGATGATGATGATGATGATGATGTGGTGTGTCTGTACTTGTACTGAATGTGCCTTGTACACGAAGAGTGGGTGTGCTTTGTTGTGTATGTGTGCATGTGCACAGAAATTAATCCACATGGGTATATAGACTGTATGTCTATGTATGCATCAATGGCTGTATTAGTGTTTGTGTTTGTGGTGTGCTTCAATGGATGTGGTAGTGGTTTGTTTTTCTACATGAGAGAGTGAGTACATCATTAGTGTCCCTTGTTGGAAGGTTTCAGTATTAGGTCTCTTGCATTAGATTATAAATGTTAGGCTAGAGCCATTAAGTGATCCCCTCAAGTCTATCTGCTGTAGAGGCATACAGTCCACAGGAACCCCCATAATCTACATGCTACATTAACACTAAACCAGCACCTCACACTTCTGCGGCACCAAACGGAATAAGCTCAGTTGCACACCAAATACCTCTCCCACTTGGAGAAGGGACTAATCCAAGCAAATCCGGAACATTCCTGACGAAGTCCAGAGCATTCCGGAGGAAATACGGACATTTTGATAACTTCCTAATAGCCCACCTCTCACCCCCCTCCTCTTCCACCCCCTCCATCTTCCCAATCCAGTGCACAGCCCATGCTGTCTCTCACACGGGGTCCAGTGTAGGTTACCATTAAGCACTTAAGGTTAGCGAGTCCCCCGTTGGTTTGATTTAGCTCCCAAATAAGCAATAACAACAAGGGATTAGACTCTGGCAGTGTGACCAATTACCCAGGCGGCGGCGGCGGCGTTTGATGTTGAGTAAGGCTGAGAGGTGCCACACTGGCGTGCAAGGTGAAAAGGGTTATTTAAACAGTCCCCGCACGGAGCTCGAGCGGAGACACACACAATTATGGCAAAATGACAAAGTGAGGGTTAATGTATGCGCTATTGAAGTGTGATGTGTCGAGCATACAACCTTCTCTGTGTGTGTGTGCTTGAGTGTGTGGGTGTATATGTTTGTGAGTGTGTGTGGAGGAGGGGGGGGGGTGATGGTGAGAGAAGAGAGATGAAGTGAGAGAAGAGAGTCTGAGCACGATGGAGAGAAAGAGACAAGAGAGAGAGAGAGAGTTAGAGGGAGAGAGTAAGGAAGAAAAGCAAGAGGAAAGAAGGGAGGGAGGGAGTGAGAGAGGGGTGTTGACAGAATATCCCAAAGCTGGAGATTAGAATTCAGGGCTGAGAGAGAGCTTTTGTCTCTTGCCTCTCTGTGAACTAAGAAATGAGGGGATTTTCTGGGCAGAAGAGGAGAGCGTTATTTGGTTCAAAGGGAACTCACTCTTTTATTCACGCTAGGATCATTGGGGCTCCTCTGCGGCATACCATGTGCTGGGGCATCCCCGCTTCTCTCGCTCTTTCTCTCTCTCTCTCACACTATTTTTCCTCTCTCCACCTCTCCTCTGCAAGCTTGTTATTCTTTCTTTCCCTCTGTCACCACTTCCTCTTTTTCTATCTCTTCCTCTCTCGCCTTTTCTCTATCCCCTATTTCTCTTGCTCTTCCCTATCTATCTCTAGCCCTGTCACCTTCTCTCTCTCTCTCTCTCGTCCTGCACTCCCCTCCCGCACACACACACATACATACACATACATACACACACACACACACACACACACACACACACACTCTGGTCTCTTTAAAATCCTTCCTCTGTCCTTTGCCTCCTCTCCCCGTGTCCGTGTTGTTCCCTGTGACCTTCGCTTCCCAAATCGCTCCTCATCTTCTGTGTTTTTCCCTCGCTTTCGCCCTTCAAACGCCTCATCCCTCTTCCGCTAAACCCTCCTCTCTCTCTCTCTCTCTCTCTCTCTCTCTCTCTCTCTCTCTCTCTCTCTCTCTCTCTCTCTCTCTCTCTCTCTCCCTGTTTTTAATTCTCTGCTGTTCTCTCCATCCTAAGCCTCTGTGTCCTCCTGTAGCTTGTTGTTTCTGTCCTCCTTAAGATTTCCTCGTGGCACTCTGCCCTCCACTCCTTTCCTCCTTCCTGTCCTCACGTCACTCCGCAGTGTCACTGTCCCTCTCCTCTCCTCCTTCCCCCTCTCCTCCTCCCCCCTCCTCTAAACCTGCCCCATCCGTGCATCACTCTGCAGTGTCACCTCCTCTCTCCTCTCCTCTCCTCTTTTCCCCTCTCTTCTCTCCACTCCTCTCCTCTCATTTCCTCTCCTCCCCTCCCTCCCCTCTCCTCTCCTCCGCCTTCCCTCTCCTCCTTTCCCCTCCTCTCTCCTCTCCTCTCCTCTCCTGACCTGCCCTGTCCAGGCCATTCCCTTCCCTTCCCTTCCTTTCCCCACTTGTGTCTTTGCGGAGTCTCTAGGGATAATGGTCCCTATTTATGCAGAAGATTAACGGGCACATCATTAAGGTCCAATTACATGCAGCTTTAGTTTTGATAAGATGATTGAAATTGCCCTCTGGATGTTTTTCCTGCAAGGGATCGGATGAGACTGTGTGTTTAGTCTCAGAGCATCTACCTTAAGGGAGCTTTTAAAACACATCCATGACCCCATTACAGGCACATTAAAGAGCAAAAGACTGGGAATGTGAAGGTGTTCAGCGAATATATATGTATTTGCATGGTTTTAATGCTGTAATGCTGTTAAACTCTTCATGAAAATGTAGGGCTTATGATTAGTGTATGTGGGGGCATGTGTATGTGTGTGTGTGTGTGTATGTGTTTGTTTGTTTGTGTGTGTGTGTGTGTGTGTGTGTGTGTGTGTGTGTGTGTGTGTGTGTGTGTGTGTGTGTGTGTGTGTGTGTGTGTGTGTGTGTGTGTGTGTGTGTGTGCTTGTGTACATGTTTGTGTTTATGATTATTCCTGAATCCAGATTATTCCTGTTTGTATTTATAAACACTGTGCAGGTGTGCCTGTGTATATTTGCCCATATGTGTTTGTCAGTGTTGAGCGTGCACCATCCTTGTGCATGTGTGTGTGTGTGTGTGTGGGGGTGTGTGTGTGTGTGTGTGTGCACGTTCTGCAGTCATGAGTGGAGGGTGTGTGGATGTATGCGTGCATGCGTGCGTGTGTGTGTGTGTGTGATCCCCTCATTAAAGATGCGCGTGGAGGCTTGCTCCTCTGGAGAGGACATCAATGACAGAGCAGACAAATGTTTCGCGCTGGTGACAACAAGCCCATCACTGTCACCACTCTCACAGCATGGGGGAATGGAAAGAGGGAGCAAAGACGACAGAGAGAGAGAGAGAGAGAGAGAGAGAGATGGAGAAGAAAGAGAGGAGAAAGGAAGAGGATGAGAGTTGTGTGACAGCAGCGACACAGAGGACAACGCCTGTGGGAGAAGACCCTGTTTTAAAGCGAGATCCCTTCCTCTTTTTCCTCCTTTAATTCTTTCTTTTGCTCTCTCTCTCTCTCTCCCTCCCTCCCTCTCTCCCTTTTATCTCACTTTCTCTCTGTGCCCTCTCCTGCTCTCTAGTCCTAGCCTCTCCTGGCTGCATGCCATTCAAATATGCTCCCTCAACATAACTGCAAAAGCACATAATGTACTGGCAAAGGCAAATCAAAGAAACCTTTTGAAAATGGAGTGTCAAAAACCTCATTACATTACCACTTATAATTTGGGTTGATTCCATTTTGGAAATAAAGTCTGTCACATTCTCCCTCTCTATCACACACACACACACACACACACACACACACACACACACACACACAGTGTACATAATGTGAAAGCTTTCGCAATAAAACACTTGAGAAGTCAGAATAAACTCCATCCTCCTCGGCTGCGCTCATTTGCCCCCCACAAAATGTCCCATAATCTTCCTCTCAGGTGCCTTTGAGCTGAAATCTAGGCTATGATGGTCAGCGAGGCGTAGGCTCAGTAGGGCCCCCTGGGGGCCGGGAGGGAGGGAGGGAGGGAGGAGCGCCGTGCACAGAGGGGAAACTCCATGTCATTGGTCTGCTGCTGCAGGGAGACAGGAGGCTCTGCTACCTGTGGTCGGCCCCAGGAAAATGGCTCCCCGATAAAAATAGAGCTCGGTCCTGTCCTGACCCACTTTATCATCTGTGTGCTCCGGAAAAACCCTCCTGGGCTCAAAGATGGGGGGAGGGAGAGGTGGGGGAGAGGGAGGGGTGGGTAGGTGGGCACAATGAGTGAGGGGTGTGTGATTGTGTAAAGAGGGGTGTGAGTGTGTGTACGTGTGTGAGTGTAGTTGTATCTACATGTGTGTCTATGTATTTAATGGTATTGAATAGTTTGTGCATGTGGGAGTGTGTGTGTGTGTGTGTGTGTGTGTGTGTGTGTGTGTGTGTCTGTAATTCATTATAGGTGAGCCTGACAGGATTGAAAGATTGCACAGTCTTTTCCGTCCCACAGAGTTTTCCATTCTGTGCGTTTTGTCCAGACCACTGCTCTGATCATTTATGATCATAATCTGACACAAGGCTCTACATTCTGCTTTGGTCAGATCTTTTCTGACACAGAGTTGATGAGCCCTAATTTGATCGATGGTCACCATGGGCTCTTACACATAACAAAGAGGGGGGTGTGTACAGCTATTCCTATGGTAATTTCATTACATATACAAACAAGCATTATGGAGAGAGTCACACACGCCTTGTTTGGGTGTCTGGTTAAATATAGCCTACTTAGCTTTGGGCTAGCTACACCTCCACAACCTACAGTTTTCAATTTCCTATTGGCAGGCAAAGCTACTGTATGTTTAATATTCTCACAGTTTGACAGTATTTTGCAACACTGATCACTCGGTCACTGAGCTGACCCACCTAATTCTAACATATTAGCCTGTGTAATGAAATTGGGATGTATGCTAGGCTACGCCGCTATGTAGCTACAGTACACACCGCTACGCTGATAGTAATCCAGAAGTCATAAATTTCAGTCTTTGTTTGCCACAAAGTTAGGAGGCTTTCAGACACTGGAGAGAACAGGAAGAAGATCTCAACCCCTTCTTCTAGACCCCACTTCAAGTCATTCACCCAGAGCAAATGAGCACATGGTGGTAGACCTGCTTCCTAACCAGCGTGATCATAGGAGGGAAGAGTGCAGTAAATAAGGTCTCCACCTAATGTTACCAATGCCTGCCTTAAGTCTTATGAAGCTGCAGTTAGCTGGCTAATGACATCAAGACCTTAACAAACCAGATAATTAGCCTACCTGTCCAGCAGAAATGTAGCAACCATGGTAGCATCACACCCCTCAGTTGTTGCCATTGTTTCCTCCTGTTGACCAAGTTGGATAAAGGACAAAGCTACTATAAAACTGCACTTTGTATTCTGTAACTAGCCCAATAGCACTTATTAGTCTGCTGAGAATCAGACTCAAGAGTGGCCTGAACATCACAGATAAAGAACCAGTAGGCAGGAGGTAATTTCTCAAAGCTCAAGTCTTTTGTTCTCTCTGTGATTGTTGATGGTGAACTGGTAATGTAAGATTGATTAATGTAGATTTCAAAGACATCTGTTTTCCATATAGGCCTATCATTGGAATCTTTGTTTGGTTTTGCCTGAAGGGATTGCTTTTTCTGGGTCACCTTCACCTATGGGCCTATGAAACCCATGTTTCATTGCCATCATGTTTTTTACATTCATTTGTAGGAAAATGCTTTGATTGAGTGTGACTGCAGTCTTTTCTTTATTAATTTGCCTGAACATTGAACACACATCATCACATACAATTACACTGGCATCTAGTTTGCTTTGTATATTATAGATATGTTTGTTGCAGTTTTGCTGCAATGATGAGCAATAGGTTATAGTGCAGTAATATACCAACAATTTTGATATTAAATAATCTTGCGCAGGATTTGATCAAAACAGTGGTTTGTCATCACAGCACATGCCAAAATGTCTATGAAAGATAAGAGAGACATTTTTCAGCCCAGTAGCAAATGACGATAGTATATCTAATTTGAGTTGTCCTACATCTATTTTTCATATATTGTGCATTAACATAATAAGTCTTGATTTCTGTTTGATGTCGCTCCAAATTTGTCACACATAATGCCTAGCATTTGTACGTCATGTACATGTGACTTTCAGTGTGCGTTTATACTGTGTGTGTGTGTGTGTGTTTGTGTGTGTGTGTGCGCGCGGTCCTGTGCAGTGCCCCTCTACTGGAGGAGACTGCTGCATTTCTGTGCTTGCTCTGTCTGTGCTCCGTGCTGGGTGGCATTGAGATGCGTGGGACATGAACATTGCGATATAATCGTTCCCCGCAAACAGGCCAGAAAGGGCAGGAAAACATTGTTCGAGAGGATGTGGAACAAAGCAGGGCACCGGCTGGAGGTATACAGCACTCCTGACATGAATAAGTCAAATGTTTCTATTGTCATTCTCTTTTGCAAGCTGCGCATGTAGCACACACACACACACACACACACACACACACACACACACACACACACACACACACACACACACACACACACTTCTCAATACAAGGACACACCCATACGCACACCCTAAGGACTCTCTCATACACACAGACTTAAACACACATGGATTCACAAACATCCATATACCCAAGGGCGTGTATAGACACACACACACACACACACACACACACACACACACAGTTTCTCTCTTTTTCATATTTTTTTTTCACCCAGTGTGGGACTTCCAGTACCAGCCCGCTGAGTGATGTGACATCTTGGCAGTGCCGTTGTAGATGTCAGTGACTAACACTCAGAAGCAGAATCATATTGACAGAGGTCCTCTACTTGTCACTCAAACAGAAGACAAATGCACCCATTGGTTGTGAACAACACCTTCTCTCCTCCCAGCCCCACCCACCCCATTAGGCCTTGCCACTATCTGTATTAAGAGGAGCACTGCGTCTGTGCGTGTTGCCAGGCAGGGACCTTTATAACATCCTAAGCAGTTATGCCAGCAGAAGGCTCGATCATTTTTATCCGCTTTTAACCCATACTGATTATCATTGTACATCTAGGTATTACTCACTTACATAATGTGATACAATGGACACAACATCTGCATAACATTCAGTAAAGCCCAACAAAGCTTTGTTTTGTCATGCGAAGAATGTATATTAGAACATCTGTGTGTGTGTGTGTGTGTGGTTTAGTGTGATATTGTGCCATTTATACTGGAAAGAAAAAAATTATAAAATAATGTAAATATTATTACTTTATACTAAAATGTATAGCCTACTTGTCAATCGACCTGTCGCATATTCCCTGATGTTAATGATTTCACAAACTAACCAATTATGAATATGTATGGCAGTAATTATTATAGCAATATGGTGATGGTTATATGGTTATTTGCAAGCAACTTGAACGATCCAAATTGCAGATTACATTATTACATTAGAATAATAACAAGAGCATCCGTTTAATGCTTCCCCTTCATCTATGTGCAAAGTGAGTGTGACGTGATGAAAGAGAGAGAGAGTAGAAGAGTGTGTTTGAGAGAGACAAAATACATATGCATATGTTTAATTCTCCCTTCATTTAACAAGACACATTCTATAGGGAACTTAATGCTTGGGACTTATGCTTTAAGACTTACCTCATCTGCATTTTTTTTCCTTCCACTGCAGCACCTATTCTATTGCTTCTCTTCCATTAAAGACTAATTCTCATTAATAATGGAAGTGCTTCAGGAGCTCAATGCTTATGACTCGGACTTCTATTAGGCAAACTTGAAAGAGAATGCAAGACGTTTCTGCCGGTCAGCTGCTGTAATTAATTCAGTCGAACCATTGAAAATGGTAGCTGTGTACGTGTGAATTATAAATTTAATGAACCTGCAGGTTTGATAGACAAGGTCATTATTTCACCGAGAGCTCGACAGCGGAGGAGATCGGTGGAGGCAATCAAAGCCGCATCACCTGCCCGAGTCAGCCTCTCTCTCTCTCTCTCTCTCTCTCTCTCTCTCTCTCTCTCTCTCTCTCTCTCCTCTCTGATGAAAACACTGGCAGCGACTTTATTGATTTTAGCGGAAAATGAAGACGACTTTGCCCCTCCGCACTGGAAAAAAGGGGACGGCACATGCACTTTAAATTTGCTCCATTTTGTATTTTTTTCTCCTCTCTTTTTTTCTTCCTTGTTTTTCTTTTTTTTATAGCAGAGGCAGAGCAGTGTTCCAGTCTTTGCACAGGCACTCCCTGGAGGGTGTAGCACTGTAGAAGGCAGCCAAAGCTAAGGAAGAGGGAGAGGAGGAGAAGGTGGAGAGAGAGAGAGAGAGGTTAAGAGGCAGTTATCCTGTTTTAGTAGCATGGCACACAAAGGCGGAGGTGCGGCCTTTATGGAGCAGGTAGAGGAGATGTAATCAGACACCAATGCAAAGGGGAGGGGGAAAGGAGGAGGAGGAGGAGGAGGAAGAGGTGGAGCGAAGGGAAGGTCGGAATACCGCACCGCATGATAAAAGGCTGCTCCCAGTCCTCAGGATTCTTCGCACGGAGGCCGGATATTACCCCTCTCTCCCAGTTTCATTAGAATTCATTGTGCTGGCAGATGCGGAGAGAGGGGGGGAAGAGAGAGAGAGAGAGGGAAAGAGAGAGAGAGGGGGACACTGCCAAAATCAGTCATTGAGTCAAAACCAAGAGATTATATTTTTATCATTATAATTTGTGTTATTTTCTCGTGCATTTATAATTTTTGTGCATTCCATATTGTGTTCCATCAGCAGCAAAGGAAATGTTGGTCGACTTGACTTGTACTTTATCCTGTCAGCCAGATGCATGACGTTCTGTCACTGCTGATGATTTTGTCCTTGTGCTGTTTCCATTCCAGAATAATGGAGGGAACCATGCTTAGCCTCCGTATAAGACACTTTTGGTTTATTAGGGTCCTTCCTCTCCCCCCCACCTCTGGAGCTGTGCAGTGGTTTAGCCCAGATTGCCACTAAGGTCGTGACCTTTCTCAGTCAGCGTCAGCTGTCAGTGGGCAGTGTGGGCGATGCCATCACACCACACTGGCACCACTACTCCACTACTCACACACACACACACACACACACACTCATCACAGCAGGGCCGCCTGCCCGCCACTCGTCCGTCGTCTCTTGGGTGATTAGTTTCTGAGCCGAGACTGACTCGTTTCATCCCTCTCTCGCTCTCTCTCTCCATCCCTCCCTTATTCCCTCTCTCCCCCCACGCGTGTTAGAGTGACTGAGAGCATCCAAGCTGTCAGGGGCCCCGAGATGGACTCGTCCCCTCAGGACGCAGCCTGAGACATGACTGCGCAGACAAAACACGGGGCAGAACGATGCTAGGCTAGCAAGACGGACAAGCAGGCGGGACAAGGCTGTGTGTGTGTGTGTGTGTGTTTGTGTGTGTGTAGAAACAGAACTTCTCACTGGCGCGTGGGTGGGTGGATGTGTACTCCTCTTCTGGACAGCTTACGAATACACCAGAGCCTCCTGTCTCTTTCACAACAGCCTCAGTGCCTGCCTGCTTGTTTCCAGCCTGGCATGAGTGAAGGAAAGAAGGAAAAGGTAGAAAGGAAAGAGTATGTGAGTGAGGATGAGAGAGAGAGAGAGAGAGAGAGAGAGAGAGAGAGAGAGAGAGAGAGAGAGAGAAGCCTCAAGTCAGCTGTTTCAGGCCTGTTGCGCTCACTAAATCAATCCTGTAGATTGGGTTTGCTCTCTGACAAGGAAAGGACCCTGTGGATGACTAAGAGAGATGTATACTTGTCGCTGGCGGTTACCGTCACCAGGCAGGCAAGCAAGGCTGGATGGCGTAGGGCCGGGTTGGGTAGGGTAGGATGGTGGTGGTGGTGGTGGTGGTGAAGAGATATGGAGGCCCCAGCCAGACACTAACTGAGACAGGCCCAGATCTGTCCTTGATGTGGCCCAGATCTGCCTCTGTGTGTGTGTGTGCGTGTGTGCATGTGTGTGTGTGTGTGTGTGTGTGTGTGGAGGGGGGGCATATGGGTGGTGAGCTGAAGAGTGTGTATGAAACCTGTCAGGGCAGTGAGTCACAATGAAAGGGGTGATATAACCATTGAGGCCACTGAGACACACTGACATGGGAGAAGTCAGAGCAGAGCACAGCGCTGTCTTAGCTCCCAGCTGACTGACATGCTTCCTCACTCACCATGGGGTACATTTATTCCTGCATCTGTTTGTGTGTGTGTGTATTTTATTGAGTTTTTCAGTTTTGTTGTGTGAATATTTCTAAATATTCACTGCACACTGGGGTATGTCTGTGTGCAGCACGTTTGAAACAAGGTTGTCTGTGTACATGTGGAGCCTCTTTTGGGGGTCTGTGTGTGTGTGTGTGTGTGTGAGTGCATGCTTGTGTGTGTGTGTGTGTGTGTGTGTGTGTACATGTGAAAGACCTTCTGTTTGGTGCATGTGTGTGTGTGTGTACATGTGAAAGCCCTTCTGTTTGGCGTACCTTGGGGACGGCGTTAAGTTTATCAGAGATGCTAATGAATGCGGCCGTCGTGCGTGGAGTTATCTCCCACGCTCGTCTCCCGCGGGACCCCCGCACTTCGGCTTTCAAAGAAACACAAATACGCGTGAGGAGTCTCCATCTACCCTGCCAACTCTCCCAGGGCTCATCTGGCACCAGAAATAATTGGGCATCTTTTCGTGGGCAGGCACGAGATCCCGTGTGTGTGCCCACGTATGTTGTGCACACGTCTAAAATTGGCATGGATTTGGGCAAATGTGTGCAATTTCTTTTTTCTGTTGGAAAAAAAGAGAGAGAATGGTTTAAATTGATTCCATGAAGGTTTGTTTCATTGAAAAAGTGGGATGCATCATTGAGGAATTTCCTTAATGGGTTTTCCTCTTGATGCGTAGAAACAAAAAGAAGAAGAAAAAAAAAAAAAACATTTTAGAGAAAAACACCATATTGCTTTTTCAACAACAGTCTTCCATGCAGAGCTTCATTGCACTTTCCCATGTGTTTCTGTGTGTGTGTTTAAGTGTGTGTGTGTATGTGTGTTTCTTTCTTACACTTGGGAATACTGTTTTGCTTTCCAGGAACACTTCAACCCAGAGTGCCGCTTCAAAGAGAGCGTGTTTGAGAACTACTACGTCACCTACTCCTCCATGCTGTACAGGCAGAGCCAGTCGGGCCGCTCTTGGTACATTGGCATCAACCGCGACGGTCAGGTCATGAAGGGCAACCGCGTGAAGAAGACCAAGGGCGCCGCCCACTTTCTGCCCAAAGTCATTGAAGGTCAGTCACCCCCCCCCCCCCAACCCCCGGGGACGCGCATGTTTCTCTTTTTTTTTAGTTCCGCTTGAGTCATTTAGCTGCTGGGTTGGAGGTGAATACGAGCGGCTGGGTAGTGATGGTGGTGGGTTGGGAGGGGGGGTAGGCTGAGGATAAAGCTTCGACCCTCCAGCCCCTGAGGGGATTGCTGTCTGTGCAAAGGGTTTATGTGGAGCCTTTGATGCGATTAATTGACCGTTTGGAAGCATTAATTGGCTGTAATGGTCGCCGCACCTGGCTTAGCAAGCGTTAATCGCAGGTTGGCCGCAGAGGTTAGCCAGAATTTCGAAGTCAAGCGGAAGTCATGAATAGTTAATCACCCTTCGCATGAGGGTTAATGGCTATTTCTGTATCAAATGCCAGGACTGGTGTTTTGTTCTCATTTTGTGGCTTGGCAAACGCCACCAGTGTGTTTACATGTGCTAGGAAATAAAAACGTTTGCCCTCCAAACAACATTGATCAAGATTAATGTGACAAATCACAAGTCGTTACGTCAACTGTAAACACGGGGAAAAGCCGACAGAGCGGAAACACAGCTGAAACACTTCCATCACAATGTATGCTAAAGTGGCATTTTACGGGTGACCTTTATTGAATCCGAGAGGTGACTCCGGTGCTAAATCTTGCAAATTCTGGCCCAGCGCAAACATGACATAATGAGAAGTGCACACCGTGCTGTTGCTGCCCTCCCCCCCGCGTGAGGAGCCAACAGTTAAATAAAACATTTGCCGACTGCGTGTTTACACTGGGAATCACACAAAATGCTTTGTTTGTCAAAACGGCTGGCTGGATTTTAAGGGGTGTAGAGGAACCAATCAGATCAGGGTTTGTATCAAAGCCACATCGACATAATTGTCCCCGCCGGGCTCAAATTTGGCCAAAGCAGCAACGATGACATGATAACATTACAGTGCATGCCGAAATGTTTTGCTGTGTTTGTGAAAACGATGTTCCTCATTCAGTTAGAGATGCGGATGAGCATGAGGTAATCACTGGCTTTCTCATCACTGTTGGCAGAATGCTTTGTTTGTTTACATCTGTTCATTTTTTCCCCCTTGGCCTGCAACATTTTTAATTACAGTATATTCATGTTTACCACATTATGTCCAGCTTTATTCCAGCTCAGAGAAGAGTGAGTATCCTTGTATCGCTTGGGTCCATATCTACAGTGTCCAGTGCCACAGATTGATTGACCCTGTAAAATGCACAAAAGCATGCTTGTCTCCAAGCTTAGCACAGATAAAACAAACCTGTGTTTATATAGCGACTGGTCCAATCTTTTAACAGTGATGTAATGTTAAAGTAACCATAAAGCCATAATGTTTTTTAGTAACCATAACCATAATATTTTAGACCACCACATTGTAGTATTGAGAGATGTGTTGTGTCAGTGTCCTAACCTGCAGTCTCCGGCTCTTCTATGCTCCCTACAGTCGCCATGTACAAGGAGCCCTCGCTACACGAACTGGTCGGCGAG
>JAODXP020000020.1:13753963-13756463 GCA_027497455.2 Sardinella longiceps | reverse complement strand
TTCTCTCTCACCTCTCCCTCTTTTTGTCTTTCTCTCCTTCTCACTTTCTCTCCTGCCCTCTATTCTCTCTCTCTCTCTCTGCTGCCATCCCAGTTTCACACACATTCCTGGACGTTGCCAAACATCTCACTCAATCTGCCCTAGTACTGGCTTTGATGCCCTCTACTGTCCTGTATTTGACTTTCTGTTATAAATGTGTGTGTGTGTGTGTGTGTGTGTGTGTGTGTGTGTGTGTGTGTGAGTGCATGCATGCGTTGATGCAAACACCCATCAGATCAGAGACAGTTTCATTTGTTAATATTCTGAGCCTTGCTTTAAAAAAAGGCACTGCAGAAGCCTCAAGGTCAGAGCTGGCCCATCCATAATACCACTCTCCCCTCCCATGTTTCATATTTCATTTGACACATGAAAAATTGTTTGGACGACAGGAAATAACTCCAGCTATGCATCTTATGGAATCAGGCTGAAGGAAATCAGTATATGAGTGGGAAAAAAAATATATATGATAACAAGAAATGCTGCCAGGTATAATAGTGTGTCTGATTCTCTGTGAACAAATGTTTTTGAGCTATTGTGTACGTGGGTTGTGGTGATACAATGCAATGATTGTTATTCTAAGTGGTCGAGAGGGCTCTTTTCTGATTTGAAATCCAGGGTAAATGTTTTGATGAACAGCATATATACTGTTTGAATGGTGCTTCCTTGTCCCTGGTTTAATATAAATATCTAATAATAATTATAAAATAAAAATATATATAAAAATATATGATATAGAGAAATTGTGAGGTCTTGTATTGATATTTTTTAAAACATTGCTATGTCTTTGTGAATTATATTTTTCAGTGTAGTTGTAATGGTTTCTTATTCTTTTTTTGAAATTTGCCCTTTTTTTCTTGATGATGATTGTTGTTGAGAGGTGTCCTTTGACGAGCTCCTCTCTGAAAGGTGCATAAAAAAAAAATAATGAAATAAAAAGCAATGTGGTGTGTGTTCAGGACATACCAGGACAAACTAACCTGCCAAACGGCCCTCATGCAAGGTGCTCCCTGCCAAAAGAGAATCCAGTGCAATAAGAAACACGAATAACTAACTTACAGGAAGTGCACGTTGCAAATAATACATTGTGATGAATAGAAACTGCAATGCACCAGCTCTGTCCAAAAAAAAGTAACAGTAATTTAATAACAAACTTAGAAAACGATGTTGAAATGCCATAAGTTGTTAGTCCAATGTTCTGCACCTGGATTGCAGTTGCACATGTCTTCCAACAGCAGTCCCATGCTACTTGTTGTTGATTTTTCTTTTTTTATTATTATTATGATCTGTTGTTTATCTCGTCTTCCAAAATGGCTTCTACGTCTTCCTGCATTGGGCATGGCTCTAAGAGTCTAACATGGGGAAAGGGGACCCTGTAAGCTGGCCTCTCCCAACCAGAATAATGAGCTGGCAGGAGTGGCTTCTTCTTTCTTCTTATTTCTCCCCCACCCCCCGAGCGCCACCACAGACTGCACCCAGCTCAAGGCTGCTTAAAAGCCACTCCAAGAAAAGGAGGAAAAGAATGAACATAAATAAATAAAGAAATCAAAATAAACTAAAAGACTCTTCAGCATCCACTATGGGGGGGCTCTCCCTGGCACTGAGAAAGAGCCAGAATCCTGTGCACTTCAGACTGCAGTCAGAATTGAGGACGACACTACAACAGCAAAGGGTAACCACCCCAACCCCCCCCCCCCCCTTTCCAAAAAAAAAGACAGACAAAAGACAAGAAGAAGAAAATCAAACTGTCAGCAAGAACAGCACGCTCGCAAAAAGAAACAGAAAAAAAAGACAAAGCAATGACTTCAGACAACCAGCAACGAGGGCAGCCATGGCCGTCAAGGCGGCGACGAAATAAAAAAAAAAGAAATAATAAATAGGAACCTCTGGGCCTCTGGGGGCCCTAAGAGGACCTCAGTGAAAGCATGCATGCACCATAACTTAGCTACTCGTCCAGAGAGTGAGAGGAAGTCATTCTCTGAATGTAGTGATATTATCTGAGCCCTCTCTCTCTCTCTCTTATCTTCTCTCCTTCCTGACAGGTTTGTGTTGAAAACAAAAATGGAAGAATATATATATATCACACCTCACCAGAGAGAAGGTGTCTTATTATGGAATATTATTGAATAAAACAAACCAATATATTTGTATGATTGTACCAGGCGTCTTGGGTGTTTTTCACTTTTCATGGGCTATGGTATTGCTGTTTACGGTGTAATGAAGTATTTAGGAATGTGTTTATGTGCATTCATGTGTGTGGAGAGGGGTGTATGAAGAGTTGCAAAGGATGCAAAACTTTTATACAAATCAATTCACAACTTAAGTAATCTTCATCAATAATACTGATAATAAGGTTTATCAAAATTATATATTATATGCATAGATGTCTGTAAATTCGTCACAAATAGACTGAGGGGGTTTTGCATCTTAACTCTTCATATGCATTTATTTATAATATACATAT
>JAODXP020000020.1:13703963-13746463 GCA_027497455.2 Sardinella longiceps | reverse complement strand
TGCTGTCTCTCGTTACCACATCTCTTAGTAATCTCATCTCCAAGTTGACAATCTCATTGCAAATATTTACATGTACATACATAAAAACTTGATCTGCAGTGTACAGTACAAGTATTTATGGTAAAATCAGCTTGGTTATTCTGAGGTAGAATAACGTGTCTACAATACCTACAACACCTTCACAATTCTATGCACTTAGGCCTACTAAATACCCTCAAATTAAAGCAATTGACATAAGGTAAAACTATGTAAAGACTAAGTATGACATATTCCATAGAAACTAAATACTGTATGACACATCATTATGGATGCGTTAGAATATCAATGTGGATCATGATACCTCATGAGTTAAAAGTTGACATTGTAGCTGTAGTGCATGATTTGTTCCTTTTATTAATCTGAGTTTGTAGGCTACACAGTAACATTTTCCATGAAGTCAAGATGAGGAGCAATGAACCTCGAGTCTCAAGACAACCAAAACGTGGAGTGACGTATGTAACCCTCTGCAATCCCTTGTCAGCTTGGGCAAAGAGTTGGTTTGTGGCTAAAAATGGGCTGTCTAACTGAGACAAAAAAAACTGAACTTTGCCTAATTTTAAAGGCAGTGTACTGTATACCTTTAACATGCAACCCAGTTTACAATTTCTGTTTCCAAAAGCATTTTGGTTACTTTTTTGTTTTAGTTCAGTTACTTTTTTCCTGAAGGTATGGCCTGGTATCTAGACAGCTATCATGAAATGTTTTCCAAAAATGTTCTCCAAATGTTAGCTCTTGCATGATTTGGTACCCAAAATGTCCCACTTACATCATCTTTTCCAACAACCTTTCGAAACATCTTAAAAATGATGCGTTAACATTCCCCTAACCATTTAAAAAACCCATGCATGTGCAGAGGACTGTGCTTTGGGGGCCCTTGTCCCTTTATTTCTGAGAAGACACACCCATTCTTCTCTGTCTGATTTCTCACAGAGTTTTCACCAAACAGATATCAAACACATATCACATGAAACTACACAACCTGGCTTTTACAATGATGCAGAAAGATGCAGAATTACGAAGTAACTAGAAAAGCGCTCAGAGAGCGCAGACCTCCGCCAAGACAATGTGGTCACAGATGGTGTTCTGGATGCTGATCGCCACCAAAATCGAATCAGTTCTTACTTGTCCCAATACACACGTTGTCCAAAGATTTCGTCCAAATCTGTGCAGTACTTTTCGAGTTATGCTGGTCACAGACACACACACACAAACACACACACAGACACACACACGCAGAGCAAAACATAACCTCCTTGGCGGAGCAATTATAATATTTGGGGTAAAAAAATGAAAGACTCAAGATTAACACTATCCTTGACACAAAGAGAATTAAAACAAAAGACATGGTTAAAAATCTTGGTGTAAAAATATGGAATGGAAAAACTTATCCACGCCTTTATTTCCAGTAGAGTTGACTACTGGAATGGCCTTTTCACAGGGCTGCCCAAAAAGACAATTAAATGGCTTCAGATGATTAAAAATGCAGTGGCTAGGGATCTTACATGAACAAAATGAACAGAGCACATTACTCCAATTCAAAGGTCCCTTCACCGGCTTCCAGTAAGCTACAGAATGGACTTTAAAGCATTGCTGCTTGTGTACCAATTTCTTAACGGAACAGGGCCCAATTACCTCTCTGGTATGTATCTGGAATCCAATCAGATCTAGATTGTAGCAGAAAAATGTACTAATAAAACCTGCCGTTAAAATAAATGTGGTGAAGCAGCTTTTAGGTACTATGCAGTTCAGCTATGGAACCAACTCCCAGAGGACATCAAAAATGCCCCTGCTATTGGCAGCTTCAAATCTAGATTTTCTCAGATGCAGTTCTGCTACCTGATAAATCTCATATTAACTTTTCTCCATTGTATTACTTTATTTATTGCTTTCATGTATTCTTTTGTTGTTGTCTTTTCTTTGTTTGTCTAGTAGTTAATTGCCATGATTATTTTATTTTATATTTATGATATTGATAATATTGAAATTTCTTTAAATTGACAAAAAAAATACCCTATGGACAAATGCAAATTGTGTTCTAACTCACATCCATTCTGTCATATTGCAAAACCGATAATATTACTTCAAGGTTCATGTCAAAAAATGTGAGGTGTGCTTCTGCTTGTGATTTTATTCACATGACAATATTCTATGTGAAAACAGTTCTGTTTTTCTGTCTTAGTTAGACAGCCACAAACCAACTCTTTGCCCAAGCGGACAAGGGATTGCAGAGGGTTACATACGTCACTCCACGTTTTGGTTGTCTTGAGACTCGAGGTTCATTGCTCCTCATCTTGACTTCATGGAAAATGTTACTGTGTAGACAAACTTTAGTTTTCTTGTGATTTCATTCACATGACAATATTCTATGCTAATTAAAATACACACTATATAAAAGCACAACATATACAGAGAGGGAGGGGAGAAATCACAAAGCTAAGAGTTCCTCAATGCTTAAATAAATCACAGATAAGTACAAAGGCTGACACAACTCCATGTCAACATACTGGGAACTAAAGCAGACCACAGACACAAAGCCTCTGCATCTTTGTGCAGGTAACATCTATAGGCTTCATGTAAACATCTCTGTGAAACTTCATCAAAGCTGACTAATAAGCCTTTAAGGTATTCTCACTCAAGTGTATATGGCAAGTGAAGGTTTACATAGTGATACATGCATATACATGTAAGGGTGCCTGGTTGGTAAAACCAAGCTAAAAACATCCTTTGACTAACTCAGAAAAAGCCTTGGGTGCGGCGATGTTTGCTTACGGGAAAGTGCCAGGGTCACTGAAGCTGATCCCTGTTGAAGTGTGCTAACACATACACATACACATACTACATATCTCATCCTAAGGAATAGCAGGGCCTATCAGTGATTTTGGAGGGCTTAAATATTTATCTGACATCTTTATCATGGTTAAGCTGCAGCTGTGTATACAAGTCTGAATTTGTGCTCAAAGCATGACTCACATAAACGATTTCACCTCTCTTGATGGCTCACTGGAATACCTGCATGAAGAAATGAAAACTTGTGTGTACAAAAATACTGGATTTTGAATACAACAACTAAAGCTAATTTAACTCCCCATTTTTTTTTTAAGGAAAGATCTTAATCATTCTAATTTAGCATGGTAATAGGTTTCATATCTTGGAAACAGACATTTTTAAGAGTAGAAAATTCACCCTTTTGTCCATTCATTGCAATGGACATACAGGGAAACATACCCCCAGCAATTCCCCTCTCCATTCTGTACATTCACACCCCTGACAACATCACACAGAATTACTCTCAGTGTTGTGACTCATGTGTAAGCTGTGAGGACCAGTAGGATTTCCTACCTGGATCTGGGTCTCGTCCTATCCAGCCTCTTGTGAAGTTTTCTCTTCCCGTGTGAGAGGTGACTGGTGTCAAATAGCGTGTGGTTATGTAAGTATCCGTCATGTAGTGTTCGAAGAAGAGTCAGAGCTGCCGGGAAGGGGACAGTGACTAGTTAGCTTTACAAGAAAGAAATAATGTCTGTTTCATTCCATTCATTTCAAATGTAGCTACTGTATATTGAGGTGACTGTATTGATTTGGAACATTAAATGCATTTAACCACTATCAAAAGGTGGTTTAAATGAAAGAGGAATGTCATTTTATATCTAAGCTTCCATGGGCTCATTTGTGCAGACAGATCACATTTTACACAGAAGACAAGAACTGGATAGGAGATGGTTTGAATGGGCCGCTGTTAGCTGCAATCCAATCCATGCACACTTGGCTACACAAGACACACCCAGAGACAATGGAATTATAGGTACTTTTTTTCCAACACAGCCAAACTTTTGTGAAACCAGGCCAGGTGCAAATAGCTGACTTATATGATTGTGATCAGAGAGATATAGATAGAGAGAGAGAGAGAGAGAGAGAGAGAGAGAGAGAGAGAGAGAGAGAGATTTTGGAATATATTTGTAAAAGCAATTCCCCATCTTACCAAATCACATTCCTGATCCTGGATTTTTTCCCCCCAGGAACAAGTAGTGTTGACTCAGTTCTTCCTTATCACATCTATTCTTCTCTCCTTCTTCTCCAATGACTCATGCCGTGCAAGCAGTTAGGACCAAATGGTGGCCAATTCGATCCACAACTAGTAAGGGAATGGTAGGCAGGGGAATAGATTGACTTTTCTCTCCTTATCCATGGTTGACGTGCTCCTGAGGAAGGCACTTTATCACACCTATTCCCTGGGCATCATAGTGGTGGCTGCTATCGCTGAACACAAATGGAAAAAATGCACAGAAGGAAAGATCAAATCTGCCATTAGTATGCTTTTTCAAAAAAGGAAGTTGTGCAAAATTATGTCGCACTCACTGGAAGAGTAGAAAAACACTGGTTAATATTTAATATCAACGCCTTCTGAATCCATGAATCCAAATCAGAATCTTTTCAGTCTCCCTCTACATTACAATAAACAATTTTCCTTTACAGTGATCAAGACTCCCATCCCATACTCCCAAATAGGCCCCATAGGTCTAAGATACACTTAGATGATCTTAAAGCGATTGTCTTGATGGCTTGGGGAGAGAAAGGATCTTCTCTAGAGGGGCTTGGGAGCGTAGCTGCCTGCTATGTGAGCTTACATTCCTTGTGTTTCGGAGGCAGGTTAATCTTACGTCAAACAAAGGGGTCCTTTGTTGCTTCAGAACCACCATCTTGTTAGGCCAGCATCGATGATTACAAAGACCACTACACAGAAGTAGCCCCAGACTTCAATACAGAACCCTCTCTCTTTTTTTAACTGAACATGGGTTACGCCAACATACAGCTTCACGTACAGTAGGTATGTGTGAATAAGTTAAAATATGGTATCATCAATATGTAATAATTAGAACCATTTCACTTAATAATTCAATTAGCAGAAAACATTTCACACTTCCTGGTGATGATAGCCTAGAGAGCAACAAGACCTGATACACCTTGATCTACTATTACAAGTAACAAAGAATCAGTATGACTGAGGCTTTCTTTGCCATAATTTAGCCCCATATAAGCTATAAGCGATCTCTTCCTAGGAATAATACCAAAAAGCATAACGATTTAGCAGCATGTGCTTGCAAGTAGTATACAGTGTGTGTGTGTGTGTGTGTGTGTGATATTTTGGCTAAAAATGGGTTAGCTTAATGAATGAGTTAATTTACTGCAGGCAATTTAAGGTAACATTTCTGTTGTTTCCGTTCTCTGGTTTTTAAATAGTTCTTTACTGTAAAATCAGTTTAGAAATACACATATAGCGATATTAAATGGGCTAAACCTATGTTGCCACCTGTTCTCACGTGACGCTCCGGTGACATCACGAAACCCCCATTCTCACACCGATGAGATAGCACGAGGGAAACCAACGAAACTGTACGCGCGTCCCCTCCCCCAAGGAAGTTTGCCACCTTAAAAAAGCTCGTGCCCGTGTGGTTCTCATAGCATATTCAAGGTGCGGCGAGAGGAAACAGGTGCCTGGTTTAACTCTTCCTAATTTCGACTGGAACATTCGATCAAACAGATTTTGTTTCATTGTAGCACACGCAAAAGAGGACTGAGCAAAGCAACATACTCAGAGGACTTTTTTTTTTCTTCAAAAAATAATTTGCCTGTTGGAACAAAGGCTGTTTTTAACATTTTTTTAGCATTTAATTTTATTTAAAGTAACCTCACAAACATGGCAAATAAAGGACTTCAGTTGTTGGGATTTGCCTTGTCGCTAATTGGCCTCATAGGCTTAATTATTGGTACTATTTTGCCACAATGGAAGATGTCTGCCTATGTTGGAGATAACATCATCACAGCTATCGCCATGTATGAAGGTCTCTGGATGTCTTGCGCGTTTCAAAGCACGGGTCAAATTCAGTGCAAAGTCTATGACTCCATCCTCCAGCTAAGCAGTAAGTATCTTTTGGCAAAATACATTTCTGATTGTGAAATCTGGATGGCCCGCTTAGTTTAACTTGCAGGTAGTGTGAATAGGCTAATTATGGCTAAATTAGTTGATCTCACTCTTTTTTTGTTGATGTTGATGTTTTTAATAATAATAAATATGTAGTAGGCTAGTCCATGAGAGTACGCACCCACTTCTTATTTTTTTAACGTTAGTTTGTTTCATCCTGACCTTGTTCATAACCTGTTTGAAACGCCTTTGAGCGCGTTCGCGATGGCGGTGACGCAGCAGGTGTCTGTTGCTTTGAGAAATCAATTCTTTGTAGGTTTTACAAAGTAGGCTAACTTAGACCCTATATTATGTTTATTGTTTTTTTCTGTGAGACTCGTTATGCTTAAACGTTTAAATGTATTGTTAGATATTAGCGTGGAACCTTCTGTCCCGGTCCCGGAGTTGATTTAGACCCAGTTCTGTGGAAATCGTTGTTCTTGTGCACCTGCCTGTGGGTAGCCTAACGTTAACTTTGAATGTAGCCTAATGCAGCCAGGGTGGGAGGTATTGTCCTATTTGCCTATGCCTGGAATTATGGTTTCTACACAGTAATCAATGTCTTTCAAGTATAATTGATGGGAGGAAATGAAATAAAATAAAACAAAAAAACAAACAACAACAAAAAAAAACACACTTGGTTTGAAATTGGACCCGCCTCTTGCCGCCTGGTATGCGCACAGGTAACTGTAATCTGTAATGCCTTCATGTCAGCTTTCAATCTCTTGTCTAATCACTGAATTCCTATGATCGTTATTGAAATCAGGTGTGGCAATTGTTAAAATTTTTGAACATCAGGTCCTCATAATGGCTGACCAAGGCACTTAAGTCATTCGGCTAACGTTAGGATTCTAGGACACATTTGGCAGGTCTGTTCCTCCTCCTTCCTGTTTCCACTTTCAAGTGGTTATGAACAGAACATACAAGTGGCAATTAAGGAGATACGAGTCAGATTCTGAATTTCTTGGTGAAGTTTTATTTGACCTTGAGCCAGAGATTGTCTCAACGATGAAATTATTTGTTGTCAATAATAGTCGCGCTTTTGTGTGATGTTGGTAAGATTGTGGCCGTAGTAGCACTGATGTGTTAATGGATTACATCAACCCCAGTAGTCTAGTCTTGGTCTTTTGGGAGACTCACGTACTGAAGCACTGCAAGCGCACGGAGCTGTTGACACGCCTGGGTTACGCTGTTACCAAGGATAATGATTAGCCGGGTAGTATTGTCCCCAGCCCAGCCCATACCTCCTCATAGCCTGCGGAAAAACCCATCCACCGTTCCAGTATCGAGAGGGGGTGCTAGATGCTGGCTGAGGGGGGAGATGCACTTTGTCTCTCGCTTGTTTTGCCAACACGCTTGCGACTTGGAGTCAGATTGCAGGTGTTGCCTGCGTGTTATTTTGCACACAGTCAGCAATTAGCGCGAGGATTTAAATATTCGTTTTATTGCCAGAGTTGGTATTGGCAAAGCCTGTGAACAAAGCCCAACACAATTGGCTCAGTTGTCATGTAATAAAACACATGGTTAGGAGTTGGCTGTTACATAGTTTTCTATTTCAAGAGCACATTAATATAGCCTATTCTTATAGCTACCAGCGAACTGCCTCTCCTCCAGCAAGCAGCAAATTGTCTTGGGGCAAATGTTTAGGTAGCCTATTCTATTCAATTCCACCTGGATGTGCATGGACTTTACTATTTTATTCTTTGTAAACTTTGCCATGTATATCTTCATAATGACCATCTAAAACTCACTCATTTTACTTGAATTGGTTGTTGGTGAATGACACACCACACACACACACACACACACACATACACACACACCCTTTTGTGCTGCATAACCTCAGGCCCATTGCTTATCTGAAGAATGCCCCTTCTCTCTTGTCCCTTCAGAACTCCAGTAATGCTGAATGACTCCATGTTTTGGGTGTTGGTTGGTTGGTTGCATGGTTTGCCTGCGCACATTCTTCTCATTTTCTACAAAGTCTGAATGCAGATGTTACAGATTGAAGTGGCACACTGACATAACTTATTATCTTTTTTTGGATCCACTCCAGGCTGTAGTTATGCCATAAAACATTGTGAGCTGTTTGACTTGTCTATCAAAGCCTTAAGATAAGGACATGGTAAAACAATTAAACACTATCTCACACAAACGGCTTTATCACAAATGTAAACAAATACACACAAGCTTCAACTGATAAACGTGTTATAGAATTATGCTCTGGCTCTATGACCATTGCCAGTTTATTAAAAAGTAAATGTTGCTGTGTTATTCTTCTAGCTGCTTGAAGTAGTGTACAACACAAAGTGATAAGAGCAGTCCAGACACTCAGTCCTAGGGTTTATTTGCAAAGGCCAGGTTGGCACTTGCCCATAGGCTAAAGAGAACTGTGTTATAAGTATATGAGGGTAGAGAGCTTTGTTTTGGGGAAAAATCATCATTCTCAGTTGTCAATGCTCTGTCTTTAAAGAGGTGATGTACTGCAGAATGAGATTGGGTATGATCAGCAGGTCCAGGAAGTGAGTAGGTAAGGGCTCATGCAAAACCAGGAGGGTACTGTATCTGTTTGAGTGAAGTGGGTGGTTCAAGTGAGTGAAATTGGAGCTGCTCTTTTCGGCCTCCTGTCACAACTGGTCGGGCGAGTTGTTCTTAGTGCTGTATGGAAAGGGCAAACAGAGAGTCACTCACAGTCACACCCCTCCCCTCTCTCTCTCTGTATTTCTCTTTCTCTCTCTCTCCTTCTCTGTATGTCTCTCTGAGGAGGCTTCCGGTTGGAACCAGTTTCAGGTGTACCTCCCTACAGGTGTAGAGGGGGTGGAGACATGGAAAACACCAAGAACCGAAAGGGGAGGGGTAGGAGAGGGGAAAACTCAGGACGGTGTGATGTCATTAGTGAGAGAGAGAGAGAGAGAGAGAGAGAGAGTGTGTGTGTGTGTGTGTCTGTGTGGGTTTCGAGGTGTAGTTCCTCTCTTATGAGTGTTCCAAGGGTAATTGTATGCACCCAGGATCGAGTTGGGCACCTTGAAGGCATTCCACACAGTAATATGTAAGCGACACCGCCAGTAGCTAAAGTAGTTAAGTATTTACCACAGTTTCATGCAGGGACCAATCTGGTTTTAAACGGAATAGTGACGATGTTCAGTTTGTGCAAGACTGTCTGATCAATTGGTTTGGCCATATTCCGGTATCTGGCGTAAACTGAATATCGCCAATATTCTTTGCAAAACTGGAATGGTCCCTGCATGTCATTGTGGTCATCTGGGTGGAGTTTAGGAGTTGTCGGGGGAGCTCTGTAAAGAAAAATGTGTCTACAAGCCGAGAAAAATGCAAAGAAATGGCCACTCCTGTGTAGGGAGTCTTAATATTTTTTTTTAAAAAAATACAGTTTTTATTCCACAAAATCTAATGTGACAAGATAATTCAACGTAAAACCAAATGACTCAATTTCCATTTTTTTCCCTTCTCTTTTCCTGTTCTACCCAGGTGCTCTCCAGGCTACTCGAGCTCTGATGATCGTGAGCATCATTGTCACAGTCTTTGGACTTGGTGTGTCCACCATGGGCATGAAGTGCACAAATTGTGGCGGTGACGACAAGTCCAAGAAGTCTCGCATTGCCATGACTGGCGGGATCATCCTGGTGGTTGGAGGTGAGGGGACTCCCATTTTACTTTATTAAAACATACAGTACAATTATAGCACCAAGAACCTATCTTCAAAAGATTTTTGCATTATTTATTACCATATTTGTACAATAACTTAAATTTAGTGGTGATTGAATGGATGGTTTCTTGATTCTTGTGTATTTATTTCAATGAGACAGTAGTTCATATGATTTTCCCAGTGTGCTCACATCTGTTTACGTTTTCCCCCAGCTCTCTGTTCTATCATTGCTTGCTCATGGTTTGCCCACAACATCATCCAGGACTTCTACAACCCATTCACTCCTGTCAACACCAAGTATGTACCATCTTCCAGTCATGTTTGAGACTTTTTGCTGTCCTGTCTTTATCCTCTTCACATTTTTTATATATATAATTAGATTTATCACTTGGGTTATCTGAATTTCACATTAAGTTCACTTTTTTTGTTTACAATTGTGTTAAAGCCTGATAGTCTTGCACATCCCTTTTTTGAGTCTTAACCTTTATCTTGACATTGAAGCATCTCTCAGCTTTTGATAGGCCAGTTGTGGTTTTTACTTCTCATGTTATTGTAAGCAGCCTCTTTGCTCAGATAAGCATTATATTCATCTCTGTTTATCCAGCTGAGATCCTCTTGCAGTTACTGGCAAGTTCAGAAACACCTCTGAGGATGATGTAGGCTACTAGATGTACTGTTATCCTTAGTCAGTTTAGTGACCTCTTTCAGGTGGCACAGCAGGCTAAACTCTACATTTTACGGTGTTTTACGAATTGTCACCCATTGTTATGTGATTTTAAAAGGCCAAATGCAGGGAAATGGATGAGCCACAGTGAGGTTAATTTGGAATGCTGCCACTGCGCTGTGCATTCAGTGCCTGTGTTTCAAGGGGGAAGGGGAAACTATCTCGAAACCTTATTAGTCACGCTAGACTAGAGTATGTCATTTTTAGCCCAACTGATTCCTCAAAAGATCTGTTCCACTGTGTGTGTGTGTTTACAACTGATAAGCAACTTGTGCTTAATTAAATCTGCGCCAGTGAGACGGAGTTCCCCTCTAACTGCTTATCTCTTGTCTTGTGTGTGTCCACAGGTACGAGTTTGGCTCTGCCATCTTCATCGCCTGGGCTGGGTCCTTCCTGGACATCCTCGGGGGTTGCATGCTCGCTGCATCCTGCCCCAGGGGCAAGCCTTCACCCAAGTACCCCATCTCCAGACCGCCCAGCAGCACCAAGGAGTACGTGTAAGACACGTCCTCTGAACCAAACGCCTGAAGGAAACACTCCGTTAGTTCACAACGTTGGTGTTTTTTCATTTGGGGGCCCATGGGTGACTACCTTCAAATACAGTACAATCTCTTCCCAGTTGCTCTTTGTTCGAAGTGCATGCAAGAAGAAGCCCAGATAAATCCTGTTTGAGTGTGTAGGTTTAGGGGGTGATATAATTTTACTGTCCCCTACCAACACGGACAACGGTCACGCTAAGCTCAGGGAAGGTTCCTGTGTTTTGGTCCCAAATATTCTTGCATTACCCTTTTTTATGTTTTTTAAATCGCTGTAAATAGTAGTGGCATGGCCTCCCTTCATTTTATAATCAGTATGTTGGTGCCAGAATCAGTTTTGCATACAGCTCAAAAGTGACCGATTGGGTTTTATCAGTAGGAGATTTGGGAGGAGAGTACATTGACAGTTGATTTATTTTATTGTCTGAATCATCTGAAGCTGCAAACTTTCAACAAATGTACATGGCCGCATCTGCAAATTTTAGTTTCTTTTTTTTCAGCAGCCTCCATTCATAGTTATCCATTAAAAATGAAGTGCCTTCTTTAGAAAATCAGGTGACAGTTATTTTTAATGGTTTTATTTTTTACTTTTCTACTGTGCTATGATTTTATTCAAATGTTAATACTTGTTCTAGGCCTGAGGTTTTCCTCCTTTCTTTCCAAACCGTATTAGGATATTGGCAACAGTGTGTTTTTTTTTGTTGTTGTTTGTTTGTTTTGTATATACTTTAAGGTCTCCCATCCTTGTTCAGTAGCCCATACATGGAAAAAGATCCTTCATTTTAATATTACCCTTTCATTGTACTGTACTTTTCATATAGTGCAATGATTAGGATTTGTCTACCATTTTAAGCATATCATTCATTACACAGTGGCATGCTCTGCAGCTTTTTACTGTTACATTCCCAATCTTACACCTGTGCTTCATAAGCCTCAGAGGGTTAGGCCTAGCTCTCCAGCCTACCATGCAAAATGTCCTATTAATATGATTTTGTGGCAACTGTTCAGTAGTATTTAACTTGAATGTTTTTATGTGTTGTCATTACTGACTTATGGCTGTCATTTTCTGTAAATAATGCAAAATTAATAAAAATTATACTGCTGTTAATGTTTGTGAAATCATTGTGATGGACCAGTTCACCAAGCTCTACAACAGGGTTCAAAAAGAGATACAATTTAATTGGTGAGACAGACAAACTAACTGTAGACATATAATTGGTAACACAGGAGTTGCAACAAGCATGCGACGGACTGAAACCTGCATGAAACACATTCTAGTCATTGCTTTGGCTTTAACACCCCCTGGTGGTGAGAGTAATACAACATTTCACTTCCTCAGGTATGGCAACAGCCTTCAGAGGTCATATTCAACATCTAACACCAGGGCGCAAAGGAAATTGACATGCTTAAGTGGTAGTAGCAATGGAAATCAATACAGGATGCAGTTTTCATGAGGTACTTTCAAAACTGCAGTGAAATGACGGCACCAAATCAAGTATTGATGATACCATTTGCTGGAAGCATAGCGCATCATCTCACAGCCTACATGTACAATTGAGAGAAGTGTGGGATACAAACTCACAGTGTTCGTGGTTTCTCTAATAAACGAAAAGCATACAGTGTAACTTGTTCAGAGTAAAACGTTTGATGAGAATATTTGTGCAAATATTTGTGCATATGATAGGCCATACATTCTTGTTATAATTAATAACAATCAAAAATCCATGCAGAATGAGTCTTGAGACATGTTAAAGTAATACTAAAACTCGATGGCAGTGGCCGAAATATTTGTGAAAATAAGGCATTATATTTTTTTGCATAATATGATGTAAACATGATTCACGTCTTTTTAATGTCCTGTTAATGGATATTCTCTGAGCTAATTTTATCGTATAGTGATATAGCTTGAAGGGAAATGGAGACTAGCCATAACAATGAATATCCCTACAGACAATAGCCTACGTACAACTTTGCTCCAATATTTGCTGATACTTTACCAAGATTGCGAACGTATAATCATTGTTTGAAACGTCTTTTCATTCACAGTGTTGGCTGTGTTGTATTTGCTACCTGGACATTTTGTGCAATTGCGTGCTTGGTATGTCAGCGAACCCTGCCGACAACTCGCGCTAGCGCACCTGGACAACTGCAGCAGACTCGCACCAAAGTTTCACAATTCATCAGACCGTTTCCGATGACAACAGAGCGCCCTGCAACTAAACTAGGCTACATGTGATGCGCATGCTGCTAAAGTACTACAACGTATTTAAGACTTCAAGAGACAGTGTCCAGGTTTTGTCCGTTTACCACAGAGCGGACATCGTAAATGTTAAGCCAAAAGTTGTCTGAATTCCTTGATAAAGGTGTTCAGGCAGGCGAGTGGCTGATTGGAAATGGTAGTGTTCCATTGTTGTTCATGATGTCATCCAAGTCTTCATCTTCAATGACCACTGAATGTAAACATAAAACAGATAACATTATGATAGACCATTATCGTTGCACACATGTTGCCTAAACCCAGTAAGTCATACAATTTGTTTGGAACAGCCATCAGTCTGAATAACTAGAATTCCCGCACTTACCTCTCTTGGAGCGGCCGATTTGTCCTAGCTTTGGAGCCCTTCGGCCTAACCTCTGTTGATGTGAGTTGGGGTCTATGTTACCATGGTTTAGCAGCTCGGTATTCAGGTGTCGCACCTGACAAGTAACATGGGAACTTGGCTGAAACACTCCACTAGGAGGCAGAAGTTCAGGCATCCCTACGGTTCCGTACATCTCGGACCCCGAAGCAAAGGTGTTGCCAGGACTCTTCACTGAAGGTTCCGTAACCCTTTTCAGTAAAACATCCTCCTTTTCTGTGCGCTCCCTCTCCTCGTCCTTACTTCCGCAACAGTACAGCATGCAGGATTGCTGGACGGGCTTGAGATGTGAACTGCTCGAGATGTCCTGTCGCAGTGTAAAACAAGGGTCGGTTAGCTCAAACACAGCATGACATTGTTAATAATTATCTCCACATCATGGAAACCATCATTTCAGTACGCAGCGTTTCTGCGGTGGACTATTGCGCTAAGGTGATGGCACGCCTTGTAAGTTACAGTGACAAACACAGGGGCAAAAATCACGTCAAGTAATGCGCTTCTGGCTATTTCGCATTTTAATTTCTATTGCAGTTGGCCAGTGCGGCGTTTTTAATGTGCATCCATGTTAGGACAGAGGCTACAAATATTTTAGCGACTACAAATATCCTATCGTCCTTTCTACCGACGAATTTTGCAAACAAATTCTCGTCACAGCAACAAAACTGCAGGCTCTGACCTTTATTGTGATAGTTTTCTTCGCTCCGGGTTTATCAACGGCACGATGTTGCTGTTTGATGCCAACTAAAAACCCCTTAGAATGGGCTACGTATTTTCGTTGTCTTAAAGGAGACGTATTTTCAGTCGTGACAGCAGAGGGATTTCCCCAACATACCCCGTCCCCTCACACGTCACCACGTTCAGGCATTAGGATGTTTGGAGATACAAAATGTGTGCTAAAGTTATCCCTGAACCACATTCTGAGGCGATAAACATTGTAACTTTTCATCATATCAGTGAGTGACCAGATGTATGAAATAGAAAGGATTCAGTGTATGTTGTGTAATGTCTGTAAGGTGGGTATCTTATGAAATGTTGTACAGCTATAAAGGGAACTCTTAACTGTGAAAACTGGAAAAACTTTTAAAAGATAATATTAATTCATGTTTAAGGGTAAAATTGTAAGCTATTCAAAATCATTAGAAAAGTTGTAATTTACAGTAGGCTATAAGTTGGTGGACGTTTTGCACTGCTGGAAGAACCTCTGCAGACTGATAGACCAGCTCCATTCTACAATTCTGTTAAGGTTACCTACTGAGGGCCTGAACCAGGTCTCCAAACTCCAAAAGAGCTAGGCCACTCATCTACTATTTTACATCTGTGTAATAGGCTAGATGTTAAATCCTGAGTCATACATTTGCAGTGCATTGCAAACACCCAACTAAATTTTGGCTATGTTCACCCTTGTCAATGTGCGGGCAAAAGAACATGGATCTGTGTGCATCTGCTCATCATATTTATGAATGAGCCTTGCCATGTGATTATGCCATTATGGAATAGAGAAATAGGGGGGAAGGGTAGGCCTATTATAGATCAGTGAATTCCAATAGAACGAAACTCACTGAAGGTCGCCATTTCAGTTTGTGCAGCCACCACAATAATAGAAACAGAAATCAAAGTGTCTGCTCAACAGAAGACCTAGCATTGCAATATGTATTGTTCTTGTTACAAAGTTTTTCATACAATGAGGTTATTACAACAACGTAATCAGAGTCTGTCTTTACTAAACATCTTAGAGCAACAGTAGCCTACTGTAACTTACAGTAACTTACTTCCCGGAAAGCCACTCCTTTCCCTATTATTCCAAAATACCACTAGTCAAGCATAAAAGAACATAATTAATGCCATCCAATTTAACCTTAACAACAAAGGGATTCCGCGGTACTTATTTCTTGTTCCACCAGTTATTCGTTTTTGACTGAGCAGAGGGAAGAAATGAAACAATGAAAATACAAATTACAAATACAAAGCAAATTCTACTTCAAAGAAAGAACATTGTTTTACTTTCCATTTATTGATTGATTTAACAGGACAATGCACATTAATCAACATTATAAATATGGCAATATTAACCATTGGGCTCATTTTCAACTGCAGTCCTTTGGCAAGATGTTTAGATGACCTTAATGAATAGCATAAACAAACAAATCTGCTGAATTAAGACTAAGCATCTTCAGGTGGCTTCACAACTTCGTCTTCCCCACTAGATTCTGGAAATTTTGAACGGTTAATTGATTTCAGAGTCTGATGAATTCTCTCCCTCATACACTGTACCTTGACTTTCTGGGTGGTCATGGAAAACAGACAACAAAGAAGCCTTTATGCTCTTATCTTATCTTATCTTATCTTTTTGGAGTCACTAATCAATCATGAAAAGTCAAAACATTCATAGAAGTACAACATGTTGGTAGCATGGTAGCAAACGTAATATTTAGGCATATACTGTAGCTATTCGTGATGTGTGGCAGGTATGTAATTTCAGATTCATGGCCAAAAAAATGAACTGCTGGATGGAAATTCTGTGCAGTCTTTGCTACACGAGTGGCTAAAACCTTTTTTTTTTTCATAATACAGACATATCTGGTAACTGCTCATTTTATAACAATGGATGTTACCTAGCCTGACTACATAGTTCTAAGCTAGATGTTTCCTGTTAACACTTTAAAATCTGCTGTGGTAATATTGTGGAAACATGTTTCCTTCTTTTCAACAAATGTACTTTGTAGCAATATTAGGCACCTTCAGTTTGTTGTTCTATGACCTTCCAAGCAGGGATTTTATCGGGCCGGGGCCCTCATGGAGCAGAAATTATTTCAAGGACTCTTCATGATTGCAGCAAAATGTATAGCTATTTGATCTTTCATCTGTGATGCTTTTGAACTCTTTTTTAAAAAACATATTTTCCTTATACTACATTTTTACCCCCCAGGCAACGTGCTACTAATGGTCTACAAAACATCCATATCATATCTTTTCTTGAAGCCTGTATACCAAATTGACTGGGCTAAGTAGCAGAGGTAGCTTCTATAAAGTCAATGGAGGAATGGGAGCACCAGCGTGCAGTCAATTAGACTCCATTCACTGACCAAGAGCAATCAATCACTGTCATGTGCATGTCCTGTTTTCAGGTAGAACCTTTCAATGTCACCATTCATCCTCCCCAGCCACCACCAGTTTGGCCCCATTCCACCTGACCAGAGGAGAAAGAGACTATCCGGAAGTTTGTGTGTGTATGTGTGTGTGTGTGTGTGTGTGTGTGTGTTTGTGTGTGTGGTGCTGAAATAGAAAATAGTAGTATTGTCATAGTTGTATTACCATTTGCCATGTCAATAAAACAGCCATTCATATTTTACCCATGATGGTGACACACTGTCCTGCAATCACAATGTTGTGTCATGAAATCACAGGTGTCATGTCATGTCATGTGACGGTGTATCAGACTTCAGGTTGAACAGGAAAGTGTGGCTTTCCTAGTCAGAAGGGAGTGTACAGAGATGTCCTCACTTACTTCATGAGGTCACATCTGGCCTTGAATATAAGCTCCACAGACTTCAGGTTAGGTTGGTCTCACCTGTACACTTTTGGAGGTTTCTGCTTCAAGTATTCATATCACAGGTAAAACATGTTGATCGTTATCAGATCTATACAGATAAGATTAGGAATTATTGTAAAGATAGCAGGTGAATATTGAGTGCCACCTGCCAAAGGCTAAAATTTAACTGCTTTGTCACATTTCTGAGTTTTTGTTTTTGTTTTGTTCTGTTTTTCCTCTGTAGACGAAAATGACAACAAAACTAGTCATTGAACAGCCTACTCCGGTAAGGGAGACAAAAGTGTCTGACAAAGAATGGAGTACTGGGATTTGTGGTTGCTGTAAGGATATTGGTCAATGTGAGTATTTGTGTATTTGCTTTGTATGTATACATGTTGTCTTATGGACTTAAAACTGAAATATGTCTACAGGCGTTTGCAAACTAACCACACATTTACAGGAGCTTTTGTTACTTAGTATAACACAGCCAAAAAACAGCAGGTGTGGCTGTAGGCTACTTTACACAGAACCAGGGGAGTCGTAGCAGGGGGGAAGGGCCCCAGGGGGCCCATGGTCACTGCGTGTGAATAGGGCCCAGAATTTGGTGCTACGCCCCTGCTCATAACTCTAATACCACATTAGTATATATTATATATTTATTATATACCGTTATTAATGTAAAATCTCATTTGAAGACTCATTTATTCTGTTTAGGTTGCTGTCTATTTTGGTGTTGCCCATGCTTTGCCTGTAGAACCACTCGTGACTATGGGCAGTGCTTGTGTCTCCCCTTGTTGGATATATTTGGTGGCAGCATCCCCGCAGCCTCTTTTGCCATGAGAGTGTCCGTGCGGCAACGCTATGGCATCGAAGTACGTATTATAGCTAGTCATTGTAATCATGTTGCTATACAGGAAATCATTTGTGGCAGCCTTCTCAGCCTTCTCTTATTGTGTGCCAGTCTTCTTGTTTCCACTTCCAGTGACTGATGAATAACTGAGTGACACGTTTTGCTGTGTTTTCAGGACACTATCTGCCGAGACTGTTTGTTTGCAACATGTTGTTTGCCATGTTCCTGGGGACAAATGGCAACTGAGATTAAGTCGAGAGCCATCCCCATCACACTCATCAGTGCCAAGCCCAAACAATGAGCTCACAGTCACGGCTCTTTCTCTCTGTCTGAGCAGCAGCACTCTCATCTGCTGACTGACCGCTGTGTTGACCACTGGGTTGTCAACCTCATCTTCACCATTCTATGCGGCATCAGCATGAGTCGCTAGGGCTTCATGTTCACTTGCAATGTATTTTTTAAATGAAAAAAGTGAATAGTGTGTAAAAAGACACTCAAATACATCAAAAGGGAGCCCTTGTGAAGTGTTGAATATTTGTCTTCCACAGATATTTATTTATTTATTACAATTACTGTTTATAGTTAACAGCTTGATATTAACAGCTTGATATGCTCAACTGTGTTATATAGCCTATATATTAATATGTTATTATATATATAAGTTGTACAAATAATCCCCACATCTGTTGTCTTAAGCATTCAGTGTTGGTTGCATAATCTTCCATTAGCCACTGAATAATTTATAATTTTTTTATAATGTCTAAATAAATCAATACCTTGTACTATGTGTTGTTTTGTCTTCTTGTATAAGTAGGAGTATTTGTTTATTATTATGGTATTTGCTGACAATATAAAATGTCAAATGGACGTAATTTCTTCTCTAAAGCCTACAGTATAATATACTTTGTGGGACTGAAAGCTTATGGTAAAATTAACTTGTTTATCCAAAGTAAGACTGGTCATTGTTTGATAACTCATAAAAAAATTAAAAGCATAAATGCTCTTTACAGCATCACAGAAATTAATGTCATCATCACCACCCTCCTCCTCCTATTCTCCACTCTACTTTGTCTTGTTCTTCAACAGGCTTAGCATTCTGTTATTGACATACCTGTGAAGGTGTGTTATGGGGAAAGGGTGAGGTAGGTAAGTATCATTTCGCCTCAGGTGAATGGAGTTTCAATCCACACACCCACACATACACACACAAACAATGTAAAATGCACAATTGGAAAGCTTATTTCTTTGTCTTCCTCTTTTTGTTGTTGAATTAGTTATTTCACTTTTGTTTTACTGCACTGGAATGTAAGATTTAATGTTCATTTCACCATCTATAGTAGGCCTACCAGCCATGTTATATCCCCCTTGTTCTATGACCTTATTCTTGACCTGAATTGGTTTGGCAAATAATGGCACAATCTCAAGCACCTGTAAATTGAATGCAGTACGCTAAATAGCCACTAGAGTGTGCTGTGCTACACCTGACAAAGGTCCACCATGCAGACCAGGGGCTGCTTTCCCCAATTTTCCCACAACATTCTTATCGCTAGTTCTTTCTTAACTTATTCCTTAACCTCTCTGTGGTAATGTTATGACACAATTTCCAACATGCTCGCACATTAAGTATATCTGTAAGTCACATGTTTGTAAGGGTGGTCTGGACCAAGTTTTTTGCTTAAACACATGCTTAACAGCTTTAAAAAATTGTGTTGATTTCAAGACAGTTAAAGGGACAATGTGTAACGTTTTTATTGTTCATTGTCAAAATCTGTTTTACCTGTTGGCAAGCTTGTCCTTTTTCATTTATATTAACCACCACTAGACCTAGGCTATATTAATTTCATGAGTCCCTATTGGCTTGAAATTTCGCATTTGCATGCACATTAACTGGGGTAGACTCTCCATATACAGCCTTCATCATTCAAAAAAAGAACAAGGATACTGAAAAGACAATAGACCGATATCCGCATGCCGATTACCAGCTGTAATACGTAGTACTTTGAAATGCATTGTGCTTAATTTAAAATGGGAGAAACTCAAAGGCCACACATTGTGGCTTTAAGAATACTCTGAAGTGAACACTCAGAAAAGAAACCAACTTTGGTAAGATATCTTTCAAATCTTAGTGCGCTAAGAGTGAGCATATGACTACTTGACTGGGTTCTCCTTTCTCTTTCTGTCATCCATCAACTTTACTCTGACCTTACTAGAAACCACAACTGGCTCACTATGGTACAGATGGGTGGTGTACTAAGCATAATGGAACAACAGTGACACTTTCATAGCCAAACAGGATGAGTCATTTTTCTTTGTTGCGCCGAAATCCCGCTCCCTTAACCATGAAGACCACAGTGTGGATCTGGAGGTAAGTTGTATGTGCCAGTTTGTAGCAAGACATTATATTGTATTTACTATCAAACAACTTTACCCTGTGTTGAAAATACCAAAGCATCTTTCTTAAGCATTTAGGGTTGTATTCTTCCAGGCGCTCAAAGGATTTAACCGGAGGGAAACAATCCATAGCCCTGTTGTTTCACCTTGCTAAGTGCTGTCAAATGTTGTAAGAATGACCAAATTTCATGCAATGCAGACCGAGATAGCTAAACACCAGCTAACGCTAACATAAGCGGGCATATCAAAACAAAACTAAATTGATTAGGTTTCGTTTTGATATGCCCGCTTCACTTACCATTATCTTCACTTACCATTATTATTTGCCATCTTGGTTTGCGTTGCACGAAATTCGGTTATTCACACAGCTATATGGCAGCACTTGGCAAGGTGAAACAGCAGGTCTGTTGATTCACTCCGGTTAAAGCCTTTACTGTACTTGGAGCTAAGCACATTTTTGGTCTTAAGAACCTGAGAGAATACATCCCTTAGCTAATACAGCCCTTGGCTCCTGCTCTTGTTGTAATTTCCCTTTGATGAAAACTGTCAACAAGCTATTTGAAGGCAGGCTGTTCCATGTTCCACATTTAAGACCTGTGATACCACAAACTGTATAAAAGTTCTACTTTGTGCTGCTCAGTGGTTGGAGGGTGTTGCTGTTATATCAGAAATGTCATAGTTGGTGAAGCTGGGGTTTTATACAGCCCTGTTCACACTGTGGTATCGTGGATTCCTGGTAACATTCAGTATGTAGGCCAACCAACTACACAGACTTTGACATACATTCAGTATGTAGGCTTTATTTTAATGTGAATTTGTGGGTAACACTTTACGGTAAGGGTACATGAATTATCATAGATTCCTGCATGAATTAGTTCATGATTAATTCATGATTCATGCATTACTTTATCTCTGAATGTCTAATGAATCATCAGGAATTAACATGAATTCATTGTTTGTCATTAATGACCTCATGCTAAAATAACACATGATTTTAAGCATTAATTATTGTGGGTACATCATCATGAGTCATGATTAATTACGCATGATCATGATGTTTTTGTGCAACAAAACTGTGGATATTTCTGTTCACAGAAATAGGACTATTGTACATAAATAACTGTGAAGTCAGGCTGCTGAATGCTACAGTATATGCAGGATATAGTACATGTACGAATTGCAATGATTTTTATATTTTATTTGGAAATAGTCAGCAGTCCATATCTTCTTTACGTTAAACATGCATGTCATCATCAACTAACCATTATTTTTTAATGAATTTATCATATTTGTGGCCCCTCAACTAAATTGTTGCCATGGTTCAAAATTTGGTGGTGAACATTAGGCTATGAGTTGTGATGCTAGTGACATGAATTAAAGGTTAGTTGCTCATGACTTTATCATGTTTGTGTCCCCTCAACTAAAGTACTGACAGGGTTTAACATTTACAAATTGTACAATTGGATGGTCCTATCAATGGTAAATATTTATATACTTTTGAATGTCTTTCAAAAGGGTCTTGCAATGTGTTTCAAAGGGTCTTTGGTATTTTTTGCACTCAAGGCACTTCTCCCCTCAATTACGGGGGCTGTTGGGGGGCAGAAAAAACACCATTAAGCGTTTCAAAGTCAATTGATGCCTGTGAACAGTATGTTTACCTGTGAACAGTATGTACTCTTTCATTCTTCACAAATGACTCACAAATCCTCAGTACAGGCCGATGTGTAGACAAGTGATAGATTCCTGGCAAAGAGAGCAAATGTGATAAAGGTCACTACCAAACTTGTTTCAGTTGATTCTTCAGTAGGCCTACTTTATTCACCTTTCTGCTTACAACATTTTTGTGTCAAATATAGTTACTGCAAATGTCACTCGCTCACTGGCATGTAACTCGAGTGGATATGTCCATCTCATTCCTTGAGGTGGTGCCCCTACCTATCTATCTATCTATCTATCTATCTTACTGTATGTCTCAGAAGTGAGTACACCCCGCACAATTTGTAAGGGACGAGGCCGACGAGGTGACCGGTCCTACAGAAATAATGGTGAGGTGGAGTTTAGAAGTCCGGCGACGCACGCAGCACGCCAAGCCATTATTTCTGTTACAACCAGTCACCTCGAAGGCCGTTATCCCGCTTATCTCCTGTTTGTATTAAGCTCTCGTATATTTAAAGAAGCATATAGAACGTAAAAGAAACATGCAACTCCAATTTAAAAGAAGTTAACCTGTTCGGTTTGGGTACTATTTTCAGTTGAAAGTAGATCTACAAGGCTGCTTATTGTTGTTATAGTTACCATTCTAAAAGGTATTTATATGGAACGGTGATTAGTTATTAGATTACTTATTTTTGGAACTTCTTCCAAAGTAGCTAGTTATCCGAGAATAATGGTCACCCATCAGCCAATCAGAGAAGAGAATCGTGTTCAGAAGGGAGATAATATTAAATAATCTGCCATATCTTTTCATGGGACCACACTACATAAATGAATCTTTTATACAAATTTAAAGTCATTGTCCAGAGTCTGTGTGTGTTGTGTGTGTGTTTGGGGGGGGGGGGGGTAGAGTTATCTATCACTATCTATGTATCTATCTATCTATCTGTCTATCTATCTGTCTCATTAGGGACATAATGATGGGCACTCAACCACTCTTGTTTATATAGCACAACTTTTTTTGTACATGGAATTTTGGTGAAAACCTAATTGAGGTTCGGGCAATACCACATCCTGTTTTCTGCCTGAAATACTGCATATCTGGCTTGAACTACTGTATTTGAGACCACCGAGTGTTAAGGGACAGATCATCAGAAAAGAAACCTTAAGGTATGTGAACTTTACAGTAAATAAAAATGTTAAAATGATCACTGATAACTCATAACATTGATCAATCATAAATCATAAACAGTTTGTCTGTTTTGTATGTAACTTCTACCACTGAAGACAGCAAATCCTCAAATTTCAAAATAATAACATACAAATAATACAATAATACAAAAAACTGTTATGGTAAAATTAGGCATGCCTATAGTAACAGTATTTTAAGACTTTTTTTAGGCTACATAACTCTTCAGTGGAGTTAACTGGGCATACTCCAGAACTTACTGGATTCTGACTTCCGAAAACTTGCCTCAAGGAAAAAGATACATTTGAGATTAACTTACAGTAAAGGACCGTAATTGATTGGGGCAAAGTAAAAGAAATGAACCTGAGATTCAGTGCCCATTTCGGTTTGTGTTACTGTAACTACTTGTTCATTATTCAGTGTAGGTGTTTAATCAAATTATCATTCTTTGTCCTGCAGACAGCACTCATTGTCCTTGAATAACAGGGCTATCGATTGATCACACAAGATTTCTCCTCAACCATCTAGTTAGTGTAGAAGGAAACTTGTATTGTATTTTCAGGGCTAACTCCTTTTAATGACACACACTTTTTTAGATACTTGAAGTCCATCTCGAAGGAGTTGTAGTTGTATTTCAACTCATCAATACTTGTGTCATAGAAAAACAATGCAAAAGCCTATGTCTGCTTTTTCCTTAATATATAAAACTTACTACAGGCCCAGTCTAGCCACAATATCTGTCTATAGATATTTAAACACACACACACACACACACACACACAAACACACAGACAGTAACAATAACATTGGAAAATAATTTTGGCCTGTTCTGAAGTAGCCTAAAATAAATGTATCAACACACACACACACACACACACACACACACACACACACACACACACACACACACACACACACACACACACACACACAAATAAACACTAAAATAAATGTATCAAGGCCAGATTATCTTCATCAGATCTAACAGTGTAAGTGCATAATTTTACAGTTAAAATGTTGTTTCCAACAATCAATTTCAGTTAAGACATTTGGCAATTTGCTGTCATAATGAGTAAAAGTTGATACGCCACCATGTGAGGAAATACCCTTATTTTCTGTCTCCCCTCGAGTTAAACAGTTGAGTTGTACCTTTCTGCAGTTCATCCAGCTGTTCTCTGCATCTGGCAGGAGCACTTTTAGCACCATTAGCATAGATTATTGCAAAAGGGGTTCGAAAGGGTAGTCTGCCATTCTTAACCTTTACCTTAACACAGTTTTTGCCTTAAACACATATTCTACAGCTTTGAAAAGTGTTGCATTGGTCTCAAGACTTGCACACTTACTGCCAAAGAAGATCTGAATTGGTTGTCTGGCCTTTTTTTCTTTTTTCTTTTTTTTCTTTTTACACACAAAGTAAATGTTGACAAAAATCGTTGCTTTCCTTTCAACCCTTCTAAAAAGCAAACATGCCACTTACACACATCATATTCACAGACTAATTATCACTTGCATATTTTTTGTTAATAGATATCTGCAAGTTAATGCCTTAAATTAAATTTTTAAATGAAATTTTTGCATTCTCAAACAAGCGCAAATGATCAATGCCAGAAACATGGATTCGGCATCTTAAGAAATAGCTAAGAACAAGTAAAGGGGACTCTAAAGAGATACTTTGGGGAACACACTCAGAAATTTAGCCTAAACTATTTTGGGAAGATATATCTTTCAAGTCTTCTTAATGCGCTAAGAGTGAGCATTATCGGAGAACCGGGCCCAGAACTTCTTCTATTGAAGAACCCCCTCACCCCCTTAATTATATAATCACTTAATAAATCAGACTTCTACAAAAACACAATCATTTACACTCAGTGCTTCAATACATAGCAATGATTTGAACTCTGCTTTGAAATTAAGACTGATTTGGCGAGAACTATGGCGGCTTCAAATGTGGTTATGATGCAGCAACAGCCTCTCCTAATGGTCACTCCGGGGAAGTGGAGCTCAGGACTCTGTGACTGCGGTGATGACATGGGTATCTGTGAGTGGAAAAAGTTTTATCAAATATTATCAATTCTATAATAAATATAATCAACATCATTATCATCATCCTCATCTTAATTACCATCATTATCCATTTCTCCCTAGGCTGCTATGCTGTATGCTGCTTCCCATGTTTTACCTGTAAAACTACTGAGGAGTTGGGAGAATGTTCGTGTCTCCCTTTCTTCTGTGACAGTCCTCCTGTTCCTCCCATTTCTCTGGCCTTAAGATATGGGCTGCGGAAACAGTATGGGATACAGGTATACCTGAATTGTGTTATTATGACTTTATTTCAGTGCTTTTCTAAACACAGTGTAGAGTGCATATAATGAATTAAATTAAAATATTATATTTTCGAATATATGCTAGTTAGCACAACAATGATAAACCAAATGCATGAACACAATAGCACTCATAAATGTATTTTGTTCTCTCTCTCTCTCTCTCTCTGTGTGTGTGTGTGTGTGTGTGTGTGTGTGTGTGTGTGTTTCATCTATGTGTGTTCTCTAAACCAAATAGGGAAGCCTCTGCAATGACTGTATAGCTGTAATGTTCTGCAACATGTGTACTTGGTGTCAGATGGCTCGTGAGATTAAGACACGCAAGCAGGCCGTCACTGTCATCACCACTCAGCCCGCTGTCGTTCAGGCTCCAGCCGCCACCAGATATTAGACAATGTCTTGCCTTCTCTGCTTGCTTTGCATATCTCTCTCTCTCTCTCTCTCTCTCTCTCTCTCTCTCTCTCTCTCTCTCTCAGCTGTGGGGCAAGCTTAAATGAACAAATGTTGTATTAGCCTACAAAATATGACATTTTATTTGTTACAAAGGGAACAAGTTAAAATTAATTAGCAATAAGATGGAATTTGTTATTAAAATATTTTAAGCTGGTTGTGGTTGTTCTTTATGATGCAGCAAAGGTTTTAAATGAATATGGTATTTTTACATATCAATAGTCAATATAGTATGTGTAGATGACTGTAATTAGATTAAAAATAAATGTGGTAAAGCATTTATAGAACTTAAATTACAAACTATAATATTTTCTATCTTACAAGCTTGGTTTGGAGGTACAGACAGAAAATATATATAGGCATATCAGCTGAAATATGTGCATCATTCTATGCCGATGTGTAACAGATGACAACTAGCTAGGCTAGCTGGCGGCAGTATGTATAAATCCTCACAACCCAATGATTCAAGAACTGTTTCTAACTGCTGAGTTGGAAGCCTGGGGTCAGGGGTGCCTAAAATCACGATATTCCATCATGTACTGTAGGTTGTAGGCCTAACACAGAACGGTATAGACTTCAGACTTGACTCGTATTTGAGCTCAGATTCGAGACTTAGCTCAGACTTCCAAAAAATGATGTGAACATCTCTGGTTGTTTCACATTGCTGTTGATAATTAGCCAGACTATATCATAAGAATGTATAGTCTGAAGACCACTGATAGACTGTGCCTCAATGGAGGGGCGGGTGATTGCGTTGTCTTTCAAACTGCCTCTCCACGTAATAGGCTAGCGTTCCGGCCAGTGGTACCAGCTGGTATATCAAACTTTTCCCATAGCCCGTCGGTAACTCGGCAAAGATATATTTTTTCAGAACGAAAGACTTCAGTGCACTTTCTTCTTCCACTTTCAAAGAAATAGACAAGTGCAATTCCTCCAAAACTAAAGCCAAAGACGATTCTCTATATGCGGCTCTGGTTTGAGCAGGACTGTCGTCATCGTACTAAGCCCGCCTTACGATTTCCTGTACACATACCGTGCTGTGATTGGTTATCCGCCGCCAGAGGCAGGATACAACGGTTTTCTATCAGGGGTCTCTAGACGTATCCGCTGTGCAAATTTAAATTTGCTACCGCTAGGGGTACGTCGAGTTCTAGGCTAGTTGATAATACAGTTCCTGTCCTGTTTTTTGACAAATATTTTAGATTGACAGAGACCTGTTCCACTAACTCCCTGACTTAGACTGGCAGTGGCAGCCATGCTAAGACCCATTGTTGAAGAAAATGCAACCTTTGAGGGCTCATGTTTCTAACTTTGAGGGCTCATGGGGTTTTTTACCTTTCACTTTGCTAATATGAACTTGAGGCACATAGCAACAGCCGTGTCGCATCACTCTATAGGGAAACAATTTAATTTAATCGCCTGGAGCTGAAAAGGCATGTCAGTCTGAATGCTGCCTCATTTAGTCCTACCTTAAGAAGTAAACTGCATAGGCCTACTGTACAACATAGCGAGGCTTCAGGGCTTTTCTACTCTAGCGTACGATTTTTTTGATATAGCCTAGTTTTCTGATATTTCAGTCACCATAATGACAATAATACTAATCATTGGCGATTACAGGAACCTAGTTCTGGACATGACCAGGATCATGACCAGGATGTGTGAAGTAGGTTTGATAGGCAAAGTAGGCCTATGTTCCCCTTGCTTTGCATATAGTTCATCATCAATGTTCTCTGTTTTAGGATGCAGTCCACTTCCAGATTATATATTTCTCAGTCTGACACACTTGGTTTCACACACACTGAACAATCAGTAATGGCATCGAATTTAGTTGTGGTTGAAACCCAACCACTTCAAGTTCCAGCGCTGGCTGTGGCCACATCCAACAACTGGACTACAGGAATCTTTGACTGCTTCAGTGACATGGATGTCTGTGAGTGTGATAACCAACCAGTTCTATCTATCTATCTATCTATCTATCTATCTATCTATCTATCTATCTATCTATCTGTCTGTCTGTCTGTCTGTCTGTCTGTCTGTCTGTCTATCTGTCTGTCTGTCATTACATTATACAGTGTATATGTGTGTATATTGGCAACTATTTGTTACTTGAAGGACATTTATCAGAATACATTTCTTAAACTAATTTCTTAGGCTATTTTTATTAACAACATTAGTCTAAATCAATTCATCAGACTGGTTTGTGAAGATGTCTCCATCAATATCTCCATCAATGACTGTGGTGTAAATGAACTAGGCACTGAGCAAGATACAACAATGGTAACAACTAGCTTAGTTCAAATCCTAGGGAAATCTGATGATGCAGTCAAATATGAAAGTTTCTCAAACATTTATTCTGCAAAATGAGCATACAATAGCTACTAAAATATATGCTAGGCTATAGCAAATAAATATGTCCATCAATGCATGTAGGACAAACTGATCTGGCATAGACTACAGGGTAATTTATATTTCATAGTTCAGTCTTTTGGAGAATATGTTGCTTAGAAATTTGCTGGATCAGACTATAGCCTACCAAACTTCAGATAAGCTCAATTTGAAGCATAGTTCGTCATCAGTTACAACAAGAAAAAAAAATGCTCTCAGTGGATGCAGGCAGAGCTGGGGAATTTACTGAGAAATTTCACATGTACTTAAAGTGGACTTTCTCGTGGACCGTTTATCATAGTGGCTAGTACCATTGGAAAGCTTGGAGCTTACTGAATCCGATGGTGTCCGGAGATCGCGTATTTGACGTTAACTCCGCGAGTAATATAACCGCTAAAAATGGATGTAATTTACATACAATGAAAATAATCTGCCCAGCGTTAGGGGGGCTTGGGGGAAATTTAGGGAGGCTTGAGCCTCCCCAAAATGGACCTAACGACGTCCATGCTGACAATACTACCTGTCTATGTATTTACATGACAAATTGACGTGAAGTGCAGCAAAAAGAGCATGAATCCCAGACCAATTCAAAGACTGGGCCAAATAATATTGTCAAGCCTGACGAGCCTGATGTGCATTGCACTTTTACAAGTAATGACATTACAGTAATGTATCAGAATTAATTATATCACGTAATGATTAGTCAGCCTTAAAAAAAATGATAGAAAACTGTCATATTAGGACTGCTTGGAACCATCATGAGCCCTTTAAAATTGACTTCAGGTATAATTGTCTCTCGTCATTACATTATTATCAAGAAATAATCACAAGTCATCAAAACACTTTCCCAATAGTCATTACAGTAATACTTACAATACATACTTTAATTGGTTGTGGATGGCTGGACTTTTTTTTTTTTTTTTTAACTGTAACTCATGCGAGATAATATAAATACATCCTGGAATTTTTACAGCACTTTTACAATAATGTCAAGTTGTCATGACAGAATGATAGATTGCATTTTCTTGGTTAATGTGACGTTGACACTTTATCTGGAAAATGTTATCTAGGGGAATGTCAAGATGTCCTAATAATGATTGCATCCCAACTAAATAAATGTATCTGTCTAGGCTGTTGTGCATTCTGGTGTTTCCCATGCTTCACCTGGAGAACCATGCAAGAGTTCAATGAGCCTTGTGCACCTGTATGTCTACCTATATGTGGTGTACCCTGTACACCTCTATTGTATGACTTTGGTGTTGTTTCTGCCTTGGCTCTGGCTGCAAGATATGGAGTTCGGAGACAGTACGGAATACAGGTACAAGCTCAGCTTACTGTTTCAGTGTTTTGGTGTCCAAACAGGGTAGTGCAGTTATATAAGGTTTTCTCAATTGCATTTTTTCAAAACAGTGTAACCTGCTATGGTGCATTGCTTGCTTTGCTCAAAATGTTTGGTTCATATCTCGGCAGCAAAGTTTATGTCAAGTGTAGCCTAATCATAGTGCAAACGTTCTGTCCCAAGTAAAAAGTCCAAGAACAAAATGAGGTAACGCTTTAATTTACAGCCCGTGAAGTACAGGGTAAGTATTAGGTAAGAATGGTGTAACAAAAAGTATCAAGGGATAAATTACTGAGTACTTACAGTGTAAGTTCACACTTTATTTTACAGCCCGTGAAGCACTGGGTAAGTACAAGTAAGAACAACGTAACAAAACAGAACTTGATGTGTAATATTGCCATAATTACAAAATAAGTGTGGGGTAGCTTGGATGCAGAAGCATGTAGGAAAGCCAGGGTTGGATCAACTTGGATGCACTTTATTTTACAGCCCCCACATCCAATATTAGTGTATAGTTACAAGTAGTTTTGGAGTATTTAGGTAATTCCACGGTACTTAGTCTTTACTTTTCAGCAGACCTGGCGCCAGAGGCAAATTGGGAGGCGGGCACTGTGTTACTTGAGGGGGGGCACCAATTTTTTATTTTTTTTTATCTGTCATATGGCAAGAACGTTCTAGGAAAAACGGAGATATTCTTTTCTCACATTCGCATAGGAGAGTTTGTTTGGGTTTGGGTTTGAAGGTAGAGGACATCATGGATTACAGCATGCATTAATTAGGTCTACGCGCTTGTTGCACTCTACATTTGCATTACCATTTGATGCTGTTGCTTTGAAACGTAGGCAAACAAAGATTTCCCACAACCCAGGAACAAAAAAATATTGTGAAATTGTAGGCATGGATTCAGAAAATTATGAATGAAGTGCTTATTTTGAAGGAATTACTGGCCTGGTTTAGACTTCACCAACTTATCAGTTGCACTAGGCCTACAGCTGCCCACTGTAGCAAGGGAGAAGGCAATTCCCCCTCCCCTTAATTTCCCCTTCCACTGCTGTGAGACCAAAAACTGCACCTGCATGAAACGAAGGGCGCTCACTACTTGCAAATGGCCCATTATCAGAAAAATGTAATGCACATAATAGTGCACATGATATAAGCTAAAAAAAAAATACATAGCCTTTAGTGTGAAGTCAGCGTGGCATGGGCACTCTGAAAAAGGCTATAGGCCCTACTGCTTTTTCTCCAGTGAAATCGCATCATGTCCTCAAAAGTAGATAGACTAACCCCTTCAAATAGACTTACTCCTTCAACTGAATTTGCCTATTGACACATTTAACCTAACAAAATATGGATTTATTCAGTCACGTTTAGATTCTCTTGCATATTCTGTGACAGAGAAGTCGGGGAGAATAACGGAGAAACTAGTGGGTTCGTATTTTTTTCGTCAGTTTTCTCCTATCTATTAGCGCAAGCTTGTAAACAAAAAGACAGATCGAACACACAGTATTCAAGTGACAAGTCCGTCTGTCCAGGGCGGGCATAAGTTTTTTTAAATTATGGCAATATTACACATTAAGTTCTGTTTTGTTACGTTGTTCTTACTTGTACTTACCCAGTACTTCACGGGCTGTAAAATAAAGCGTGAACGTGTGTTATTCCAGCAAACTTACGCTGTAAGTACTCAGTAATTTATCCCTTGATACTTTTTTATTACACCATTCTTACCTAATACTTACCCAGTACTTCACGGGCTGTAAATTAAAGTGTTACCGTCAGTTAAATGATTTATAATTAATTGTTAGATGCACCATCATCTGCAATATCTGTTCACTGCACTACCACAGATTATCATACAATGGACATTTTTTATGTTTGTTGTTCTTATACTACACACTGACAGATGTTTGCCTGTGTGTGTGTGTGTGTGTGTGTGTGTGTGTGTGTGTGTGTGTGTGTGTGTGTGTGTGTGTGTTTCTTACTTGTCGTCCAAACCAAACAGGGAAGTCTTTGCGATGACTGCATGTGTGTATGCTGTGGCCTCTGCTTATGCCTCTCATGGTGCCAGGTGGCTCGGGAGATACGGAGACGTAAACAGGTCACAATCATCACCGCTCAACCTACTCCACCTCCTCAACCTAACATCATCCAGAATCATGTCGTTGTCAATAACTAGTCTCTCTCTCTCTCTCTCTCTCTCTCTCTCTCTCTCTCTCTCTCTCTCTTAGTTGTTTAACAGAAAGGTCATGGATAACAAAGATTTGCATGTAATTCATAATAATTTTTCCTAACATCTTTGCTTCCTTGTATATTTGCTAGTATTCCAGATTGTAATGCTGTAACTGTAATCAGTGTGTCAAAAAATTCTTTGAATTAAAAAAATTGTTTTGAAAAAATACTATCATAGTCATGCTATGCATATCGTCACCCTGCTTAAACAATCACAAAAAAAAAAAAAAAAAATACTTTTGTTTATATTTTTTATCATTCCTGAAAAACCTGGAAAGAACAAGACTTTTAAGGTGATATCTTAATATGAGAGTTAGTGATTTTTTCAACATTCGTAGTCTCATCATTTCAGTCTTACAACTTGAGCAGTAGTCTATCCCGGTGAATGATTCTGTAGTCTTTGCACCCTCCTGTTTTTGCATAATTGTCAAAGCACTGATCTTCCTGTTTCCACATCAAGGAAACTGACAGGTGAAGGGAAACACACAGTGGGTCTGGTGTTTTGAAGTAGACCTAGGGCATTACATAAAAACAAAAGCAGCTTGTCCCATATGCTATTTGGCCAAAGGCAGATTTCAAAATCAGGCACACACACACACACACACACACACACACACACACACACACACACACACACACACACACACACACACACACACACACACACACACACACACACACACACACACACACACACACACACACACACACACACACCTGTGTTTGCATATGTGAGTTAATATTTTGAATATGTGTGTGATGCTGTAGTGAAATATAAAAAAGGGCTGAACAGCCCTACTGTACATGTGATTTATCATAGTTATAATAATAAAAAATATATGCTCACCATGTGACAGTTTTTAATGATCTGCATTGTAACAAAGATTAAACTAGCCCATTCATTGGGACAAAAAGGAAATGAAGTCTTTCACAACAGTAGACTGGACCAAGAGGAATTGGCAAACGCAGGGATTAGAGACAAATAAGGCCAAACTCCACATTCCTCACCTCACTATTGGCTGTCTACTTTAATAAGCAGATTTGCTGCTTTGCCTGTTTCTTTCCGTCTCCTCTACTTGAAATCATGTCTGCAAATAGCTCCACTCGGGATGTCTTAGACAAGAGCGCTGCTTCTAGCTGGTAAACGGCAACAACGGGGAAATAGGGATAAGCAAAGAACGCTATAGAAGAGAAAAAAGGCAAGTCGGAGAAAATGACAAACTTTCCGATCCTTTCAAAACCACTGTCCAGCCTGGTCTGGATGATGTTTTTCCTGGCGTCAATCTTGCCTGGTCAGGCCAGTAAGATCTTGGTTTTCCCCGTGGATGGCAGCCACTGGGTAAACATGGAGGTACTGGTCAAACAGCTGCACGCCCGTGGCCACCAGATCACAGTAGTGCGCTCGCCTGAGAGCTGGTTCATCAAGGAGCGCTCGCCCTACTACACCTCACTCACCGTGAAGCTGCCAAGGGACAAGGAGATCGGCCTGGACATATTCGAGGTGTCGGCCCAGCGGATCCTGGAGGGGCGTCTGCAAGGTTCTCTCATGGGCCAGCTGGTGCAGGTGACGGAGCTCATGAACATCCTGAACGTGGCCCACCGCGCCACCTGCGCCATCGTCTCCGTCATGCTGGAGGACCGCCGTCTCGTCAAAGAACTGCGGGCGGCCCAATTCGACCTGATGCTGACTGACCCAGCCATGCCAGCGGGGGTCATTATCGGGCACTATCTGCGCCTTCCCATGGTGTACAACGTGCGCTGGATGAGCTTCGGCGAGGGACACTTTTCCATCGCGCCATCCCCGATCTCCTACGTGCCTGTACCTGGTTCGGGGCTTAGCGACCGCTTGGGATTCGTCCACAGGGCTCGGAACATGTTTCACTACGCGCTCAACCTCATGCAGGAGCGATGGCTTGTGGTGCCGATCTACAGGGAGCTGATCGAGAGGCACTTCCCCCCAGGCACGGACCTCCTGAGCATGCAGCTCACTGCCGACATGTGGCTGATGAGGGTGGACTTTGTGTTTGAGTTCCCCAGACCCTCCATGCCCAATCTGGTCTACATGGGTGGTTTCCAGTGTCGGCCGGCCAAGCCGCTGCCAGAGGACCTGGAGGCTTTCGTCCAGAGCTCAGGACAGCACGGGGTCGTCGTCATGTCCCTCGGCACGCTGATCAGTGCCCTGCCCCGGGAGGTCACAGAGGTCATCGCGTCTGCGTTTGCTCGCCTGCCGCATAAGGTGATCTGGAGGTTTGCAGGTGCAAAGCCTCGGTCGCTGGGGAACAACACTTTGCTGCTGAAGTGGCTCCCACAAAATGATCTACTGGGCCATCCCAAGACCCGAGCGTTCGTCGCCCACGGGGGTACCAACGGCCTCTACGAGGCCATCTACCACGGCGTGCCAGTACTCGGCGTCCCGCTCCTCTTCGACCAGCCGGACAACTTGGTGCGTCTGCAGGCGCGGGGGGCAGCAAGGATCCTGGACATGGCCACCCTCACTACAGACATATTTCTAGAAGCACTGAAAGACATCCTCCACAACCCAACTTACCGCATCAACATGCAGAGACTCTCCGGTCTGCACCATGACCAGCCCATCCACCCTTTGGACAAAGCGGTCTTCTGGATTGAGTATGTGCTTCGACACAAAGGAGCACCTCACCTGCGCTCAGAGGCCAGCACCTTGCCCTGGTACTCTTACTACCTGCTGGATGTCATTGCTGTCCTGCTGGCTGTGCCCTTTGGGCTTCTCTGTGTTGGCATCTTTGTGATCCGAGCCGTGGTGCTCCACAAAGGCAAGGGTGCCACACACACAAAGACGCAGACCAAGGAGGTGGCCCAAGTGAGCGCCAAAGTATCTTTCAAAGCTAACTCCAAGGAAGTACTTCAGACCAAATCCAAGAGGCTTCTGAACACACACTCTAAAGAGAACACAAAGTCCAAGTCAGAGAGGAGGAAAGCAGAGTGATTCTGCTGTCAAATAAACACCTAAATTGTGAATTTATGTATTTGTACAGTACATTGAGGATTCATTTTAGTTACCTGGTGCAGGTAAGGAAAAAATAACTTTTGGAAGCATCAAACCTTATAAAACAACAGTAAAAGCAGGGGATATCCCTTAGTCATACAAAGTCTACTGTACTGTATATTCCATGGTGAAATGACAAGCAGAAGTATTTTGGCTGAATATAAATGCAATGCATTTTATATTTAAAGCAATGATTGTCAGTAATCTGTTATGTTATTCAGAGAGTTGCATTATCTCACCACCCGTGTTTAAAACATGATAGTTATATTATTTTTGATGTGTCTAATGGTTTATCTATGAGTGTACTAATATGTATATTTCTAACAAATCCAACATATTGTATCACAAGTGAGCTGCAATACAGTATACCATTTCTTGGAATAAAACAACAAACTAAACAAAAATCCTTTCCCTTATCTTCCTAAATAATTAACATGTGAGGAAGATTACAGGTAGATTATAGCCTGAAATTTCCAATTAGTCAAATAATCTCTTTAAGTGACGCCTTCTTAAGAAAAGTGCTGCACTCTAAGGTGCACAGAAAGGTGTTGGATCTAAGGGAATTGCAGGAGAATGAAATTCTGAGGGAAAAGACAAGCTTATGTTAATATTCTTTTTATGTCTCTTTGGTATAAATTGCCTTTTCTCTCAATAGAGTTCGAAATGAAGCTCAGAGAAAATTTTAAAATTAAAATCTATATTTGAGGGGCCCAATTAAGTATTTTGTCATAGGGCCCAAAATTTCTAGCAGCGCCCCTGTATGAAATTGATTGTGTGATTATACTGGCTGCGAAGAGCCATGTGGCATGTGTGAATGATGTCTGATTAATCTCATGAAGTCACCTGTTACTGTAAAAATACTGAGGTAGAAGGTGAAAAAAAATTAACTTGTGTGCGTATAGATATTGACAAAATAAAATATATAATGTCAGAGGTAAAAAAAAAAAATATGTTATTTTATTTTCAATTATATCCAATTATTTTCAAATACATAATGTTTTAAAAACTTGCCATTTTATCTTCCGTTTTCATCACTTGAGTTGACTTGAAATCCTATTGCAACTCCTGGGGATGCAACTCTTACAGCTAACCACTAGGGGGAAGCAGATAACAGACATCCATGAGCTCAATTTAAAGAGAGAACTTGTTATTTGCCTGCACTGTTGTTTGGTCTCTGAACATTCTAGGATTTACATTTCTCATAGCATCTGAACAAATCTGAATAACCTCAACACACACCCACTGTTTATAAAAGTGCTGAAGGAAATGAACAGATATTTGTAATACTGTACAGCATACAAGTACCCTAGTTTGCAAAAAATCTCAGTCAGCATATCATAGTTTAAGATAGGTTTCCAACACAGCGATCGCTGTTGTCAGTCCAAGACCACTTACATTCATGAAATAAAAGCCCAGTCCAGTCCCGTCCATCAGAGTGGGTGAGTGGGAGAAGGACGTAACCAGGGGGCATATCACCGAACATGGAAGCTGTGAGATATGGAGAGAGAGATTAAACTAATTGAAGGGGCATTAAGTAGGATTGGAGTCACTAATGCCTCCTACTAATGAGTCATTATCTCATTATCAATTTTCTCTCACTCCCACTCTTTTTCCTCCCCCATTCTTCTCAATTCTTCTTCTCTTCTCACTAAAACTCTCTCTCTCCCCTCCCCACCCCTCCTCTCCTCCCTGCAGGAAAGTGATGATGGGAACAGCAATTACGATGTTAGCCCTCCAAATGGCTATTTTAATTAGCTTTCCTTTGGAGAGACGTAAAAGACATGGGAGTGAGTGAAGAGAGATACAAAAAGATGGAAGGGGCAGAGTAAGAGTGGAGATGGAGGGAGGGAGGGAGAGAGAGAGAGAGAGAGAGAGAGAGAGAGAGAGAGAGAGAGAGAGAGAGAGAGAGAGAGAGAATGATGTCCTTAATAACTGTGTGAGATAAGGTCATTACCATACGGTCAGATAGGGGATCTGAAATTCCTGCCAGTCACAGTCTTATTGGCAATGGAGCCCACTTAAACTTAATAGACCTTTAATAGTAGTGTTAAACACAGGCAAAATTAAAATTAAAATCAAATCTAAATACACTCCTTCCCTCTACTCATTCACGAGGCATGTCTTAAAATCATCCAGGACTGTCATTTTATGACCTACATGGACAGGGCAGGGGGGTTGGGGGCACTGATGAGGGAATGGTCCTTTGGTCTTACGCTTCCCTTACATCTGATCTCTCAACCATCTAAGATATTCCTCTTCTTATCTGTGCGCATAAAAACAAAGTGAAGAAACACAAAATAACAATCACAATTTGGTATTGTAACCAAAAGCGCTGTAGTCTGTGTTGTTTATGTTAGTTGGTCAAATTATCTCGCAATTAATTTCCTACATATTAGAATATTTTTGAGACATTTGGCGTAGGATTATTGCAATGGAGGGCTTTTACAATAGCACTGTAGGATGCTGAATGAAATGCCATCATGATTAAGTGTGAATATAAATGTGGACAGGTGTTGGAGTTGCCTACATTGCACATTGCCGTCTCAAAATGACTTGTATACCTTCAGCACAGCCACTGATTAATTTCATGGGAATTCCAGAGCACTCACAGCATACACAACACTTTACACAGCGTCTTATCAGGAGCCTTTTTCCTTTCATAATATTTTAGTCTGTAATGTGAGGTGTCTAAGTTACGATCGATGATTCCTTAGTGACATCTCAAAACTCCTTTTACTGTAGATGAAGTAAATCCATTTAACATCTGCTGGTTTTATCATTGTAAGACTAAAAGATAGTAGGATAATAAACATGAGCCTGCTATATGTATTTATTATTGCTACACACATGGACCGTGTCAGCCTTCAATACCAATCCCCAACACACACACACACACACACACACACACACACACACACACACACACACACACACACACATACAGACAGACACACACACACACATTTCATCACAAAAAAGATAATTGATTACAGACATTTCTAGTAGGGCACTTCATACTCAGCGGACCCAAATGGTCTTGTGCTTTCTCTCCACTGTTCTCTCACTCTTTTTAATTCTGTCGCTTCTTCTGTGGAGTGTGCTCATCCCTTGCTCCTTATCATATCACGCCCCCCATACACACACACACACACACACACACACACACACACACACACACACACACACACACACACACACACACACACACACACACACACACACACACCTCTCTTGCCACAAAGTGTCCCTGGGTTATGATTGCTATGATTTATAAGACCCTTCAGTGCGCTCTTTCCCTCTACTCTCATCCCTCTCTTTCTCTGTGTGTCTCTCTCTCTCTTTCTCTCTCTCCATCTCTCTCTATCTCTCCCTCCCTCCCTCTCTCTGTCTGCTCTGTAATCTTCTACTCTTGCATCCCCCCTAGGCTACTTTTGAGAAGTAATAATGAAAGAGATTTAACCCTTGAGTGGCCAAGAGCTTTGACCTAGAGTCTATGCGGCGCACAGATTCACTCACAAAGATGTCTACTTATGCTTATTTCCATATCTGTCACGGAATTGATCGCAAATCAAATCAAAGACCAGCGAATGGACAGTGTAAAAGTTCAGGTTAACTTTCCGTGGTTTCTATTTTTGTCTGAATCATTCAGACAATTTAGTTAGTTCTCCATTCAGTAATATTGTGAAAATGAACACCCAAACCACCAAGTATTGATTCTTTTTTTTTGTTTTGTTTTTACAGCCCCACGCTTTTATTGTGTCAAACAAATCTATTTCTATTCCAATGGCCCAGTTATCACAGGCAAATTATTGTTTACTCTTTTATTGCTTACGTCCCCAATCTAGACATGGCCGCTCCTGATTGTGGTAAGTGTTAATTACACGTTACAACAAATGAGCTTAATTAAAGAAACATAATTTATTCTTGTAAAGAGGAAAGACCTTGCCTGACTCAGACAGTGATCATGTTTCCAACAATATGACTTAATTGCATACATTTGCATAAACAAATGAGCTAATTAATTATAGCGACGCCCTCATTGATGAGTTTTTGGGAGAGCTTGCAAATCCTACGGGACATGGTGGGCCACATGTGTTTGAAACACTCTCTCTCTCTCTCTCTCTCTCTCTCTCTCTCTCTCTCTCTCTCTCTCTCTCTCTCTCTCTCTCTCTCTCACACACACACACACACACACACACACACACACACACACACACACACTCTCTCTCTCTCTCTCTCTCTCTCACACACACACACACACACACACACACACACACACACACACACACACACACACACTCTCTCTCTCTCTCTCTCTCTCTCTCTCTCTCTCTCTCTCTCTCTCACACACACACACACACACACACACACACACACACACACACACACACACACTCTCTCTCTTTCTGTGTGTGTGTATGCAGTGTGCGAGTGTGGTGTGATGTGTTTGCTCATATGCGGTATCATTTTTGCAAAATGTATAGCTTTGCAGAAAGTACATGTGGTGCAGCATTCACATTACACATCATTGCAATTTCTCTCTAAATGCGTATCCCTCTCAAACTCCCTTCTATATCTTAGGGACTAGAGAGAGAGAGAGAGAGGGAGAGAGAGAGAGAGAGAGAGAGAGAGAGAGAGAGAGAGAGAGAGAGAGAGAGAGAGAGAGAGAGATTGTAAAGAGGAGTAGAAAGAGAGGGACAGGGAGAGTGAGAGAAAGAGAAGAAGAAGAGAGAGAGAGTGAAAAGGACCTCTCCCCTCCTCTTCTGTGTTGGAATTTAATATGCAACTTTTTATTGGAAAACAATCGTGCTTGCCTGCGTGAATCCTGACCGCAATATATCTGTTAGCGCGGCTAATCCGATCAGGACAGGGAGTGCTATTTATCACTGGAAATCCTGGGCATTTCAGCCTTCTTTTTATTATTTTAATATATTTCTCTGCTATTAAATCACCAACATGATGAATTAGAACTGTCTTCCGTGCTTTCTAGGGCTTGACAGAAAATGATGCACCATCCAATTTGAGTGGTCATTTGGACTTTTAAAGACAAAAAATGATGAGGGAAAAAGTCCAATATTTTCCACTTCTTATTTTTCCACTCTCCATTCCCTCCACACTATGTGTGTGTGTGTGTGTGTGTGTGTGTGTGTGTGTGTGTGTGTGTGTGTGTGTGTGTGTGTGTGTGTGTGTGTGTGTTTAATAATACACTCTAAGTGGGCTTTATTGCTCTGTTAGAGAGGGCACCATCACGACTATCTTTAATATACAGACAATTACCGGAGACAAAGGCACACAAGCAAAAACACTTAAACACTCACACATGGATGTGTACACAAGCACAGGAACATCTGCGTGCATATACTCTCTCTCTATGCTCTCTCTCTTTATCACACATGCACACACACACACACACACACACACACACACACACACACACACACACACACACACACACACACTTTATGGATTCCAACAGGCAACCATTAAGAACTGTTCTGTACACACCCACATGTGAGACGATAATGGATGAGCGCTCGTGTAGCAGCTCCAAGCAAACAAAACGCTTTTTACTGTGAAACAATAGAAATCGGAGTTGAGTGTAATATCGTTCACGTTATTTTCATTTAGATTTATGCTTTACCTTCATAGCTATTTACAATTCTATCTCTTTCCGTCACCCCCCAAAGCTAAATACAGGAACGAAGGAAAGAAAAAACAGAAGAAAGAGAAAAAAAGGTAATCTGCTACTTCTCTAAGTCTCTTTCTTCAACAGGCATGCAGTGTCCATCAGTGCAGTGTCCACTATGCCAGTCGTGCAGGCGAGGTGGGCATGGTTGGCATCACTCCGTCTGAGGCGCCAGCGGCTCCCTGGGCATGGAGGGGCAAGATGGAGAGGCCCCCCTCACAGCTCGGGGGACAGCTGGCCCAAACCCCCCAACCCAAGGAGTCCTCACACCAATCATCCCAGCTCAGTCAGAATCAATTAGCACCAGGAAGGGGGGGCTGGCCGGGTGCTTGGCGTGCAGGATGGGGGTGGGGGGGTGTGGGGGTGCCTCGGCCATGGAGCCGCAGAGGGCAACTGTCTGTCCTCACACCTGGCCCGAGCCTCTCACCCTGCCCCTCAGAGCCAGCCTGTCTTGGCATTCTTCTTTAGCACATCGTGACATGCTTTACTTTCTCACTCTTTTTCTCTCTCACTGTCTTTTCTCTCTCTTTCCATCACACTCCTTCACTGTCTCCTCTCTCATTCTCTCTCTCTGTCTCCCGCTCTATCTACTCTACCTGTCTTGCAAATTCTTTGTAAGGCACCATCTTTCTATCTCTCTATTATTGTTTTATCTTAATATCTTAGAAATTGTTTGCAGCTGTCAAGCATTTATCACCTTCTCGACATGCATTTCATTTTTTATCTGGCCCATATTAATGCATGTCAAAAGACACCAACTACATTCCAGTCCATAATACACAATAATACACATAATAAACATTTCCTATGAAAGGTCAAAAAGTGGAAAAGACCTTTTCATAGTGCACACTAGTACAAGCCCAAGTGGTCAGTTTGAAATGCGTGACCTTTCTTCTTCTTCTTCATGTATGTGTTGCCCACACTGGTGCAATCCTGGCACAGCCTCTCCCACTGCAAGACTCCTTGCTCTGGCTCTGCTTTCTCGCCTCTTTTTTTTTTTTTGTCATCTTTCTCTTTTTGCAGTCTGTCAGATAGTGACAGTGGACAGACAAGAAATGACCTTTCGCTGTAGTTTTCCTTTTGTTTGTATTTCTTTTTCTCTTTCTCTGATCCAACCCATACTTAACCCATTTCAATTACTGTCATACCACGACACTAATAAAATTAATGAAAAATAATTTAAGCTCATAATACTGTGACTTTTATTCTTTTTCTTGTAAGTCTTATTCATTTTCTATTATAATGTTCTATTATAATACATTTAATACTAGATAATAATTATATAAATTAATAACTAGATACAAATCTGAAACTTGATTTTATGTCTCTTTTGTTTGACCTCAAGTTACAATTTCATTCATTCTTTCACGGACAATAACGATATTGACAGAAATATAATAATATCCATCCATTATTATTTATTTATCTATTTATTTATTTTACAATAGATGGTTTGATGTTGTTTACATTTCGGATCTGTATGTTGTGCATATATATGAAATGATCTGCAATATTTATGCATTTATTTTAATTTGAAATAATAATCAATTTCATATTTAATTCATCACATAAATATTTTCTTTGATTCATTTCGCTGCCAGCTATCTGTATGATGGTGAGAGTGTTTTGGTTTGTGAGTGTTAGCTTAGTCTCTTAGCTGTGTTATAATCTTGGCCTGGCCATAAGCCGCAGGTCAGAGATGAAAACCCACTTCATAAGGAGCTCACTGCAGAGTGCCACTAGGAACCAGAGGACGCCTGTGGAGAGGGCCAACACACACACACACACACACACACACACACACACACACACACACACACACACACTGCTCACTTTTCTAACCTGGGACCGGGCTGGTTAGAACAACAACAGCAAAAAAAAAATAAAATAATATATAT
>JAODXP020000020.1:13678963-13698963 GCA_027497455.2 Sardinella longiceps | reverse complement strand
CGTGCGTACTCCATATGCAGATCCGCAAAATTACCCGAACAATTCGCGGACCACAATGCTTTATGCTTCCCCAATGAGGATACTTAACGCTCTCAGTTTGCTTTTGTGTATAGATTTGATCCCGAGACCCCGACATGCAACCTCTCACTTTTTGACAGATGGAGCCAAGGGTTACTCACTCAAAGAAACTTGCTTATGCCATATCAGTTCAAGTAGGCAAGCCCTTATTGTTCCTCGTAGATTATTACTATTCATCTGAAGATACGACGTAATGGCAACATAAAATATCATATTATACAAGAAATGTATACCAAGTAATGGCCTGCTGTAGTTCTGAAATGTTCTTGCATCACCAGATTGACAATTGGCACATTTTAGAAAATCTAATTCCTAGACCATGATTAGGCTACCAAATGCAGGCTATGCAAGGTAAATGTGGGGTACAATGTATAGCCTATGTGGCACATTGTAATGCTGGCTACTGACTTATCATTTGCGAGCTATCAATGTAGGCTAATGTAGCCTATAGATCAGATTTCACCACGCAGTGATTTAAGATTTAGAGAACGGCGAAGAACTGTTAGCGATGTTGCATGACGTCAGTGCCTTTGACCACCGGACAGTGGCTTATTCCCCAAAGGGATTGGGCATTTTACCCCGGCACTCACTAATGGTCGATTAAAATATCAACTACTTCAAAGTAAACGGATTTTAGCTTCACCAATTCCAGTCCCCTGAAGCAAATCAAACGAGGCGGGCAGGGCAATAGAGCATAATCGTTTTTACGTAGAGGATTACAAGGAACCACTTAGATCCGTTGTCAGCAGATCGGGTGTCCCGACGCTGAGAATTAAATCCAGCGCTCAGTGGAAAATCTCCATGGTCCCAAACACAAGTTTTCTCCGGGTGACGATAGACTGCATGGACCACCAAATAACTTATAACAAGTTATCAACACACATGCTAGGATTGATAGGCCTAATAAAATATGCACTTTCTTAAAGTATGCTTGTCTGAAGTCATAAGGTAGGCTATTGCGTTGGAGGGATGGCCTAGATTGCTGAAAATGTCTAGCCTATAGATTAGGTGCAAATTAGACCTTTGGACAATTACTGCCTATAACTACATTCTAAACATAGGCCTATGGCTACTATAAATCTTTTTAAAGAGACATTTAGGCTACCAATAATAGCTATGTCTATGTTTAGCTATTAAAGTCTGAGGCTTTCTTAAACAATATTAGACACAATGTAACCAACTACCATGATCGTCGGGAGCAGGGAGAGAAGTTGAGATCGTACAGGCCTACATTTTTCTTACGGCCTGTTGTATGCCTGCCTTCAGTTGAATGTGCTCTAATAATCATAAATTATAGTAGGCCTAAATGGCATACCTGCCTGGCAGTAAGGTAAGCTCCATAATAGATATCAGAAAAAAAATGTGAGCATCACATCTAGGAAATCTACTGCATTACATCAACATTTTACGTAATGTCTTGGCATGGGAATCTACTCAGAACCGTTAAGCAAGTAACTGTCCAAGCCACCTCTGTGTAGATGGAGGGTCTTACAACAAAACATATTCAATCAATCCCACTATTTAGCATGTCTCTCTATACTCTAGGCCTATTGGTTTGTTCTTCAAATTATTGCAAGTAGGGTAGGCTTTTACAAAGAACGCAGATAGCCTACCTGGTTTAGTTGCGCTCGTGAGAGAATAGTTTGGATTGCATACAGTAATTTTGGCTGATGTTTCTTTTTTATTGTAGACAGTTGTAAAGTAATTCTATTGGCTTTTTTTTTGTTTTAATCTATGCTACAGAATGTCTACATTTTAATGCGCCCACTATACTCTTAGTAGTACAGAAAAATAAATAATCGTGTTAAAATTTACTTGGAAACCATTTCACAAAATAAAAAAAATAAACAATATAAAAGGAAATAAATTAAACAGAATTTGAGGACAGACGCGCCCATAGCCTATTATAAGCTGTTTGGGCCAGTCGCTGTAGGCAAACTTTAAGCAATTCATACTTGGTTGCAGCGTCAGTAAATGGGCTCGCTTTTAATACAACAGCTCAAGTTTCTCATCGAAGATCGATAGCAAAAATACAGGATTTATTATATTAGCGTAGTCTCAAAAGAGTCCCACACATTAGGTTACACCTCGCCATAAGTGGATTGGTTCCATGTTTGGAAACTAGATGGGCTGGGTGGGGGATATCCACACTAAACACGCGTCTACCTTTTACATCTAAGCCGTCAATTGAATAGTTACACTCTAAAAAGTAGCCTGTACATGTCTTTAGTGGCAATTTGAAGGCAAACAATAGGTTCAGTTGCATCAAAGCCCTTAACTATTTTTTTTCTATTTATACTAGCCCTACTGAAAAGGTTAGGTTAGCCTACTTCATTTACTGAAATAGTAGCCTAAAAATTTCATATGAGGTAGAATGCTCTTTGGAGAAGTTTAATGTAACCCACTGTGCTGGTGTCATTTTGAAACGCACCTTCTGTTTCGCTGGTTCACACGAAATATAAACCAATGAGATGAGGGGAGGTATTTCTGACCAATCGGAAGAGGCAATAGAGAAATCTATTCTGCTGTGACGAAGCTACAGAGAAAGACAGCCGGCAGCACGTGAAACCGTAATCAATTCGCAGTGTGACAACTTTTCCCTGACGAGCATTGGAACAGGACTCGGATTCCCTGGATTTTCTCTAAGCAAAGACAGATTCCAATAAATTATTTGGAAACTATTTTAGAGCCGTCTCCAAACTTGTTTGTCTCTCTTGCCTGTTTAGCAGCTGGCTCTGCAGTGGTCCTGCCAGCGACCCACCTGTCAGTGGTTCAAGTCGGGATAAGAAAGTGAAGGGAGCGAGGATGGACCGAGCCTCCAGTCCCAGCAGCCCGAGTGGCACAAACCAGACTCCGCAACCTCCACAGCACGAACCTATCAGCTTCGGTATTGATCAAATCCTCAGCGGAACCGACCAAGACAGCTCACAGTCCCAACAGAACCCGTTAAGAAACAGTCTGGAGAATAGCACCACAACAAGTGGAGGTAGCTACCACTTGGGCAGTCCAAGCGGGGCTGGCGCGGCACCGTACACTACACTGTCGGGTTCATTTCATGGCATTGCAGCCTCGTATGAAGAAACTAGTGCGTATGGAGTCAATCTGACCCTTGCGCCCGGTGGAGTGATAAGGGTCCCAGCACACAGGCCTTTGGCCGCGGCAGTACCACCACCCATGGCCAGTGCTGTGCCAGGTCTAGGAAGCATCAGTTTCCCTTGGATGGACAGCAGCCAGAGGTTCGCGAAGGAACGTTTTGCAGGTACATCTCGACTTGATAATTGAGATGTCTGGCTCTGTATAAAATGTAATTCAGATGTGAATGTGTCATTTAGTTCTAAGGCCAAGGATATTCAGGTTGCATATACAGAAAAGATTTGTTTTGGAGGAATTAAAATAAGCTGCAAAGAGAAAAAATTACTGATGTTCATGCTGACATTTTTATTGTAGCCTACAGTGACTTACAAAGTTTCCAAAAGTAACGTGACAGGTTAAATAATTATATGCGGAGGGAACGCACCTCAGGTCGCCAAGTGACTCAGTCATTTCTCTCACAGTAGATCGAACGAGTGATGTCAATGATGTCCACAAAACCAAGCTAGAGTTCATTCTATTACTTAGAAAACGGATATGACAGTTGAAGTGGGGAATATTGGGGGAAATGGGAAATAAATTGAATCACAGTCCTGTAATTTAACATGTGCATAAATAAAATACCATTTGATGGGAAATTAACAAAAAATAGGCTAGGGTTGCTGTTAAATAAATCTTAGAGGTAATGTAGCCTACATCTAAGAGAATTATTCTAATCGAATTAGCCTGTTGGTGATTATTTAGGCCTACACTATTACTAATTGATTTGTTTTTATTATTTTAAAAATGGGGTCATACTACCACATAAATTGTCCACTTTCATAGATAATTTTAATTTTAAAAATGTTCAATTGTCACAAGTCATTAAAATAGGCCTAGTCAATTTAATCACAACTAATCATAACTGGCTACTTTTTAGGGTTTTTTTTTTTGTCAATATTGTAGGCCTAATTCTCATCGTGAAACAGACAGCATCAAATAGGTCTTCATTTCTCTTACTGTGATGAATATGCTCATCGCTGTTAAACTGCAGCGTTCCATTCACTAGTCAAAAATCATAGCCTCGTGGCTTGTCCGCAGAATATAGGGGACCTTGATTTGGAGAGCCGTCTGTCTCCCGTAACTCGATCTCGTGTAATTACTTCGACACTGTTAGGCTACAGCTCGTGTTGATTGTAATAATGTGTAAAACTACAAGCCACTGTGAAAACCATACACTAAATTGAAAATCATCAAAAATCATCAGATACAATGTGTGCATCTGTGAAACATTTCTGTCTACTTCATCTATTACTGATTAAGCCCGAGCATCTGTTTATTTTCTTTTATTAAACTTGCCCCATTCGTAGACAATTTGTCCTAGTCTTAAATATGTCGAATTCTAAATGCATCATTGTAATTTATCATATACACATTTTATTAGCAAAAGTCGAAAATTCACTGCATGATTTTACTTAAGTTGCTGACAGATAATTATGTTGGAATTCAAATTAACATTACAAACTAGAGTGAATGCAATGAACTGGTGTGAATGTAAATGGTTAAAGATCTTATTTTCTGACTGGTTAAGGCTTAGAAGCAGCCAGAAATTATTTTGATGAATGCTGTGTTAAAATTTTTTAACAACACTGTGAAAAGTCATTAAAATAAGTGAAGACACTAAAATGGGAATGCAATGAGAACTATCTCATTTTGTTAAACATAGGCACATCCACTGATGTGCTTGGAGATACACACTGGTCAGTCACGTAGAGAGGTCAGGCCTATCTGTTGAAAATCCCTGATGTCACTTTCTGGCTTCTCTCTGTTTGTCATGAAGAGCAGTCAAACTGTCACATTTATCACTTGGCTTTTCTCCTCCAGCCAGTTGAAAATGCAATGCAGTTATAAAAGAGCATAAATATTTCAAGAGGGTTATTAATGGTTGCCTGTGGGCGGTTTCAGAGGTCCCAGCACTTTTGAGAGAAGAGTTTGACTTAATAAATAAGTCAGGAATACACACAATATTAGTCATTAGTTACAACTCCAATAAACTTTGAATTCAGCTTCTAGGCTTTGGCTTAATCAAGCAATACTACTGTCATATTGTCCCTAAACTGTGAGGCATTTGGAGAGGAGCAGAAACCAATGGAATTGACCATGCCTGCAAGAAAAGACCAGGGATATAATATCACATTATTTTACAGAATGAAAGGCCCAGGATGTATGATTAATTCACTCTAAATATCTTATAAAATTGTAGGCCTTCTTACAGGTATTCTAAATAATTTTGTTTTTTACAAAATAAGTCAATAAAAACAACTCATTTTACCACAGTGACAATCAGTCAAATATTTGATGTGTAAGCTTGTTGTTTTTATCTTTATTTTTCTTACTTTCATGAACTTTCATTCCACATGAAGGTTCTAAAGCCTAAAGAATTTTACAGAAATGATTTATTCCTTTCTCCATCTTTTTTTCTTCCACTCACATGTACACCCACCCAACCACATACCTACCCCCCACCTACACACACACACACACACACACACACACACATTTTACACAACATACTACACAATAGCTGCCCTGACACCTTTTACAGTGGCACGGCGTATAGGCCACCCATACCAGAATAGGACGCCACCGAAGCGGAAGAAGCCCAGGACGTCCTTCTCGCGGGTGCAGATCTGTGAGCTGGAGAAGCGCTTCCACAGGCAGAAGTACCTGGCCAGTGCGGAACGGGCTGCTCTCGCCAAAACTCTCAAGATGACCGATGCACAGGTCAAGACTTGGTTCCAGAATCGAAGAACCAAGTGGAGGTGAGATTCAGCGTATCTGGGCATTCTTTTGTGTTTCGCTCTTGGTGTGTGTGTGTGTGTGTGTGAGAGTTTGTCTTGATGAGTAAGTGGTGACTTTGAAGAGATGTTTATTCATTTCTACTCTTTTGATGCTGGTAGTAATGGTTGCCTGTGTGAAACTCCATCCAAACCATATAAAACCATCCTTAATAGAATGTGTAAACAGCTGTCATTTCAGCAGAGGGCACAATGCTTTGCCTCAACTCTCATTTTTCTATAAATAGTACTCAGTCTGCAAATCAATTATAGTTGCTCAAATTCATAACAGGACCAGATGAAATTTTAAAAAGAATCACACCACTGCCTTAAAAATATATGTATAATTTCTATCCCAAGATAAAAGTGTAATCTGAATGAGTGTAACCTGAATTTCCATGAAAGCTTAAAGAAACTGGTTGGTCCTGTGTTATCTGAAGTCCGTTTTTTTAATTGCATGAAAGACAGGAAACTATTGGAAATTATTATTATTATTATTATTATTATTATTATTATTAAATAGTAGCAACATAGCACTTCTTTTATTTGCAGGAAAAGGTAGTCCTTCCTGTCTCAAAGAACATCACTTCAGTTTCCTCTATCTGTTTTATACTGAGAAATGAGTCAGTCGTGCATCAATGGCACGTTAGAATACTGTCTGGTTATTGATTGAAAACTCATCTATTTATTCTTGAAACAAAAGGTCCCGTCTTTGGCCAAATGTAGGAATAAAGCTGCAATGAACAGGAGAAGCACTATGTCTATGGGAATATCCACGCGGACTGAGCAGACCTCATGTGAATAATATTCAGCGGTGGCAAATAGATCAGAGAGTTTGTGTCATTTCAAATAGACGGCTTGATGGTAGCAGAGATTACACTCCAACTAACTGATGAAATATTAACATGGTGCTCAGCTAAGCGTCTGACACAGTGCGAGCAAGCGGCACTGCGCTTTTAAATTAAAGTGAAGAATGTCTCTCGGTGAGATACAGTAGGTCGGTAGGCATATAACGTTATTTAGGAGAGTATAAACTACAGAGTAAGCCTGACATTTCAAGTGGTATATCAATGCCACTGTAATATTATAGAACTATTACAGTAAGTCCGTCATTATTAATGCCAAACGATTAGCAGTAATTTGTCATCATCATCAGGTGACATTGCTGAAACTCATCCTACGTAATATCGCCCACTGGTAAAGTTGCAATACTCTAGTTCTACTCGTCATACTTCGCAGAATGCTGCACTGTAAAGTGGACAAGTGCACAGTGGCACCCTATTGCGGCCTAAAATGGCCTAAAATACTAGGCATACCAGATGAAGCCAAATGATTTGAAATCAAATGATTAATATCAAATGATTATTTTTCAACTTCTCACACTCTCTGGAAATTCAACCTTCTCACACTCTCTGGAAATTCAACCTTTTCACTCACACAATGTGGATATTTCCTTCATAACAAGCTCTTTTCTCTACCCCACCCTTCTCTTTCTCTCTCTCTCTCTCTGCTCTTCATTGGCTTTGCCAGACGACAGACGGCCGAGGAGCGGGAGGCGGAGCGGCAGCAGGCCAATCGGTTGATGATGCAGCTCCAGCACGAGGCCTTCCAGAAGTCCCTGAGCGACTCAGTTCCGTCCGACCCGCTTTGCATCCACAACTCCAGCTTATTCGCCCTCCAGAACCTGCAGCCGTGGGCCTCTGACGAAAGCAGCAAGCTTGGAACCGTCACCGCCCTGGTATGAACCAAAATGGAACCCCAGGAACTTTGAGCTTTGAACTGCTTTGCAGATTGGACACACTGGGCATTCTCAAAGCAACAGATGGATCATTACGTCAAATGGCTTTTTTTTTTTTTTTTTTTTTTGCTGACCAACATTTACGAACCTTTTATGTGACTTTTATTTGACTGTTGATCAGAGTAAACAAAATGGAGCACTTTTATGCAGTGGAACTGGAATCCAAGACAGAATCTTCGAAAGACTCCACACTTGCTGTGTTCATTGAGGTGAATCGTGGAGGTGTTCTCCTACATCACACACACACACACACACACACACACACACACACACACACACACACACACACTCAAGCCCAGCGTGGATGCTGCCACAGGAACCTGTGGAGAGGTCTTCTTGCGGCAGGCCATGTGCTGGCACCCAACCCCAGAGTGGCATATTGAGCGACTGACAGATCGCAGGCACACTGATCTGTCCTCTGACCCCTCCATATGTGCTCTACCTCCAGAGCTCTGGCACAGCCCACACAGAGCCCCGTACTGAGATATCTAATTGGTTGGGGGAAATAAAAAAGAAAAACGGTTATTTTTTAAAAAATGTTTATTTGTTTTTTTTCTATGTTGTGTGTGTTTCTCTTTGTTAAAATCTTCTCCCTGGAAAATATTTCATGAAAACAAGCAAGATCAAATTCATATCCACATAATACACATACAGTATGTATGTACACATAATACACATAGTATGTATGTACACATACATAGGCTACAGCCACTCATCCATATCTACAGAATTGAACTCATGTTGTTCAGCATCCAATGCACACGTGCATATTACAGATGTCACATATTACATATTACCAGGGGTTAAAGTGGGGGTGAACGCAGAGGTACGCAGTACCGGCACCTCAGACAAATTAACAATGTCATTCGATTCTTCTCCTATACATTTTTATTTGTTTGTGCAGACACAAAATATGAGAGTTCCCCCTCCTGCCAAATCCCACTTTAACCACTGCATATTACAGTCATTACACAACAACACACATATTACACATATCAACTCTTATGTCTGGCTAATCAGTACTTAAAACCCAAGGGCTTTTACGGATTCAAATATGTGGCTTGGAGGATGGCATGGATGCACAGATAAAACGATGGGTTATATAGAATATGGATACTGGTGGAGAGAAATATGTCTGGCTTGTGAGGATTCCACATTTATCAACACTGCAGCAGTGTCTAGGTTTCCTACTTTATGTAATGCAGAAGAAATGAAGAACATGAAGGGATTTTATATGTAAACAGATTTAATCGGCCTAATTATATAAATGGTCATGTGTTATATCGCTCCAGGTTAGTCATTGACTCCTAATTAAAAAGAGTATTATTGCATTCAAACCCATGTATTATAATTTGTATTTGATAATTATGTAAATACTGTATTGAAACATTAATAAAAAAATGTTTTGTCGTTTTCTCTAAGAAGCTGCGACCTCTAGCCTATTGGCTGTGAATCATGGGTACTTTCTTTGTAAATTCTGTGTATTCTCTTTGTGAATTATGTGTACTGTCTTTGTGAATTATGGGTACTTTCTCTCTCCATATGCCTATTTGATAGTGGCACAGATATTTGCTCTTCTTTGCTTTTTGGACATGCTCAAGGGCCTTTTTGTGTGAGTAAAACACAGGCTTTTGCCGTAGATCATGTCCAGAAAGCACCAAACCCACACAGGCCATCATGTCTGAATGCAGATGATTATGGCTGCCGCAGCACGGAAGCACTTAGGTCTTCACACAGACAGAGATCAGGGGTCCGCTGGGAGCGCAAAAATTGCCTTTATGCGTGGTGTTAGCTGTTTGCTGCCCCGCCCCCCAACCTCCTCAGAGTGCTGACTCCCTGGAATTGACCCGTCTGAAATGGGCGCGCGGAGGGACTGGCGAGCCCACAGCGTCCATTATCAAGTGATTTAACCTGCCTCAGCTCAGCGCACAGCTTTTATGGCTCTTGCCAGGTGAACACCCCGCCACACACACACACACACACACACACACACACACACACACACACACACACACACACACACACACACACACACACACACACACACACACACACATTCCCTTGTATAGCCTTCCAGTGTTGTTATTGATTGCGATGGGCTCAAATCATTTAGTTCACCAAACAGTCCCGATAGATGCAAAGAGGTAGGGAAAGCCCTTCCCTCTGTCTGGGGGGAGGCATTTGGGGATCAGTCATTAATAAGCACTCCCATTCCTGTTAATTGATACAGGAAGTCTCATGACCTCGCAGACCTCGTCCAAGTGAGGAAGGAGTGGGTGACATCATCTCTTCGACCAGTCTAACCAGAGAAATAGGAGTAGCCAAAAAGTTAAGCAACAGCGCCATCTCGTGTATGCCTAATGAAATTGCATTTAATGCTGAGTCCTCTGCATATAGCCTTCTGGCCAGGGATTTGCTCTGCTGCATATTTTAAGACAACTACATTGTAAGCTGCTGATTACTTTGGCAACAGCAATTATTAATACCTTTAAATGAATAACCAATTTTCATAATACCACCTAATTTGGAAATCTCTTTATATAAGGCATTAGTTGTTTGAGAATGTTTTCATACTGTTTGGGGCTTTCACAAGAATAAGTGCACTCCAGTTCACTGGATGGAGCACTTAGTCAATCAGAAATGATGCCTACACATAATTTCCTGCATCCTAAAATATGAACATTCTCTTGTTTTCTTTCTTGTTTTATTTTGTTGTTAATCAGAGTAATCATGAAAAAAGAGGTAGTCATTACTGAGACTAGTTTGATAATATATATATATATAGATTATAAAACAAAAATATAAATAAATGTTTATTATATTTTTTTTATTTAGTGATATACACATGGAAGGAACAGCAAAAGAGACAAAGGCTCTTGTAAGGTTTATTCTTTGATAATCATGGCTCTATACAGCATATCACCAGAGTCCTCTTGTCTGAAAGTTGTTTCATCACATGCCTTCATCACAAATCAATGGTCAGTCGGTTTGTACAGTACAGTCAGTCGGATTGTACTGTCCGCTGATTATCATCCAGCACAAAAAGGGCATCTCTCAGTGTTGTGTAAACTGTTTTTTAAAATCAAATCCTTATTCAGAATTAGTAAAAACAGAATGATACAGAAAAAACTCTATGAAAACAAATGACAAAAATACACTTAAACATTGACAGTTACCGCCAAAATATGAATGCCAAACTGCACGGTCAGTCTTAACACTTAGGAGCTGTTTGGTCACTTAACAGATGGACAGAGTGGAGAGATGCCATGTTTACAGTGAGTGCAGTGGTACAGTAACGTTGTTAAGAACACTTTTTAAAAACAATCTTCAAATTTCATTAGCAAGAAACCTCTCTGGCTGTTTCAGTACTCTTCCCCCATCCTCTTCCTATACTGCATAAAACCTGTTTACATGATTCTCATGAGGTACTGGCCATAACACTTCAGATCCTCCACACAAAATCATGCAGTTTTGTGCTTCTGAGAAGTTTTCAAAATGAATGCTTTAAACAGGCCGGTCGGATCTGATCAGCCGAAAGCTAATGAGTCAGACATTATATTTAGACAAGGACAGACTGACACACAGACAGAAAAACTGACAAGCAAACAGTATGGACAGAAGAACTCACAACAACAATGCCATGATCCTTAAAACATGCCATGTAGAATTTGGACAATAAACAAACTATATACACTGTCAGAATAAGACCATCTACTGAAAAAATGTACACAATATATTATTTACATAAATAGATTAATAAATATATATCTGATGTCATTTAGAGGTAAAACCAAAGCCTCAATCGGATGATTCTTCTGATCCTCAGGTAAAAACATGCAGATTGGGGTGACAGACAAGGGCCAATATGTTTTCAATTTATCTTTTTTTTCACTTCTTTTTCTTTGTTGGCAGGGGAAGCTTCAGGGTTGCAATTCCACCATCTTTCCAAGGGGAGGAGACAGTGTCCACAGAGACATAAGAAATTGATGGGAGTCAGATTATAACTGCAAGCGTGACTGTGGAGTTTTCATCCAGTCCAGTCCATTACTGGGAGACCTCCAGACCAAGCCGGGACTATTCCAAGCTATGCTGGTCAATTCTGACTCAATATGAGACAAAAGAGTGAAAAGGGTTCTACAAAGACATTGCTTCCTTCAAAAGAAAAAAAAAAGAAAATAACATGCCATCATAATAACATGGGAGGCTCTCAAAATGTAAATTAATTTATAGGATGTATTGGCACTAAATTATAAGCCCCATACTCTTTCTCACTCACTCAACTCTCTCTCTCTCTCTCTCTCTCTCTCTCTCTCTCTCTCTCTCTCTCTCTCTCTACACACACACACACACACACACACACACACACACACACACACACACACACACACACACACACACACACACACACACACACACGCACACAGGGCACTTTGTTCTTGCAAGCTCTATGGCCGGTTGCTTTCCATCTCTCCACCTGCCTTTAGATGACATTTTCAAAGAGTGCCATCGATCTCATCATGGTTTCGTCCTGCAAAAACACCACAAGAAGCAATTCCTTTAACTTCCACAAGATGTCAGTGTTTACATAAGTAAATGAAACACAGGGCTGGGGATTATGAACTACTAGTGAACAGGGGTGGCCAAGACATCGATCATGGTTGACCACTAGATCACCAAGACTGCATAGGTAGATTGAGAAACGTTTCAAGAAAAATGGCCTTTTAGATTTCTCATTTCTCCTCACTTAGCCTTGACATGCAATGAATACAGTCAGCTGCTGCAAACTACTGCTTAGATTGCTGCGAATGGATCTCTCTCTCTCTCTCTCTCTCTCTCTCTCTCTCTCTCTCTCTCTCTCTCTCTCTCTCTCTCTCTCTCTCTTCTTTGGAAACATCAGGCAAAAATGTACTCACCTCTTGACATGCTTGGACAAACTCCTCTAAAGTTACAACCCCATCTTTGTTTTTGTCCATTTTCTGTTGATACAATCAAAAATGTCATGGAAGACTAAGACTACGACTACACATTGCCTGTGGAATTAGATAACTTAACCAATGTATGCAAATGCAGTGTCCGGTCCTTACCTGAAAGAAAGCATCAACATGTTGTTTGGGCACATCACCTTTCATTGCAGGGTAAGTATACTTCCCCATCATGTCATAAATAGCTCTCACAATCTCAGTCATCTCCTGGGAAACAAGAAAAACACACCATTAATGCAGCAGTCATCACTAAAGAGAGAGGTGTGAACACACGCACACACACACACACACACACACACAAAAGGAATGTGCCTTTACAGACTGAAAGCACACTGAATGTATTTACCTCTTTGCTTATGTATCCATCCCTATTGATGTCGTATAAGTGAAACGTCCATTCCAGCTTCTCCCGTGTTGATCCACGCAATAGGGTGGACAGACCCGTCACAAAATCCTAACAGGTGAGAGTCAAGGAGAAGATGCAGTGGTTTTAAGAGAGCATTGTGCAGACCAACAGAAGAAGACAAAGACAATGCCAGGACCCAAATCAAAGCCCTTTGTGATAGATTGTGATGTACCTCAAACTTGATGGATCCATTTTTTGTTGAATCAAATGCATTGAAAAGATAATGGGCATATGTGCTTGCATCTGTCAAAAAGAGAAATCAAACAAGAAAGGGATAAATCATTACAACACAGAACTCGTCAAATAGATGGCAGATAAAATTGAACATTTATCCCAGTTCTGGTGGCACCGTATGTATAATCCACAGATAACACATAACTTTTTTACAGTATTCACCATTTCAGCAACCATAAAATTAGTATTGATTTAGGGAAGTTATGCACAGCTAACATCTATACAGTGACTTTATGTTGTTGTCCAGCTTCATATTTTAACAAAATTCTCATATCCTTTATAGTCCCTGCATTACTAGGAACAGTAAGGCCTTATAATCTTTGTCAGCTTGTTCACAATAACTTCACAATGACACAACACTATCCCTTGCTGAAGCAAGTGGAGAGTAGACAAAACAAACATGTGTACCTCCATGCGGAAAGAACTGTGCATAGATGTGTTTAAATGTCTCCTCATTCACCACTCCACTGGGACACTCCTGATGGGAAAAGAGTCAAAGATCATTAATCTCCACCCTCACTGCTTCACCAGGGAGAACATCTGCCCAGCGTTTGCAAGTGAAATTCAATTAACCACAGAACGTCCATATGGGTCGCTAAGCGCTAATCAGATAAAGAAGTAGGCTGCAATACACCTGACAAATCCTTAGTTACTTGGATGGAAATGGTCAACAATGTAAGATAAGTGCATTGCAGAGAAATACATTTTGGTTTTGTTGGTTTGGTATTCATAAAAGCACTCTTTGGACATAAATCCTTAACTCATAAAACCAACATGAGTCATGTAAAACATAACTCTTTCGATTACACCATCATCTTTTTTAAAACTCTGCTTTCATCCATTTGACAGCAGTGGGTGTATTGCATCAGATCCCTGTGTGTAAAAAGCAGCCTTGACTGGCAAATACTCTACTCATGTTTGTGGCGTTTATGTGCTTTTGACGTTGTGTAATGCAGCATGTAATTGTTCTCATTATGGAATATGACAGGCAGGCTTGATCTCTGCTGCAGGGGCCGGTGTCGTCAGATTAGCGGCGTGCGAGGTGAATTTGCAAGGCTAAATGGATATCTGCTTTTCACAGACAGAGATGAGCCGAGCCAAATATAGAACGTGGGGACTTGCTTCAAAGTAGCTTTGAATGTGGGGGTAGCACAGCACCAGTAAATGAGGGGGGTGGTGGCAGAGAGAGAGAGAAAGCTGAGCTATGAGCTAACTTGTGAGACTGGATGGAAAGCAGAATTTTGGCGAGCCAGCCAGGAATGGGCATCGACTGGAGAGGAGAGGACAGATGGATGTGCAGTGCAGTGGCTCTGTGCAGAATAACTCACGTTTTTGAAGCCCCGATAGAGAACCTGCAGTTCCCGTTTGGTGAAGTTGGTCTGGGCCTCCAGTTGCTCCAGCCCCTCTGGGCGATGGCACACCATGGTCATCTCCAGCTCATCGTCAATTTTATCTGTGGACACAAATCAACTTACTTAGCCATTCAGACACTAATCTAGAATTCTGCTCTGAAACAGGTATTACTTCATGTAATGAGCATTTATTTTTCATATTCATATTCATTTTCCATCAGCTCTATCAGTGTAGAAATCAAATAGCAACACTGAGAGTCGTAACCTCTATCTGCAGCAGAGATAATGCAATTTACCTCCAGGCAGTGAGAGATGTGCAATAGAAATGTATCATATCAGCAACATAGAAACACTGTGCATAGTATGAGATTTCAATGAAATATATCTGCTGCATGTACGTGTTGCCTCGCAGAAACATTTCAAAAGAAATTATCATTATTATGAAGCAATTTCCCATTTAATGGAATGGACCTTTGAAAGTGTAATGTTTGTTGTTGGATCACTAGGGTGTAAAAGGTGTGGCATGGATAACTGACAGCAAGAATTTGGAAGCATCCCTCCGTGTTGTCCATGTGTATTTGTTGGCAGTAATGCTGACATTAAAAAACAACAACAACAACAAACAAAGACTGTTTGCCTCAGATCTCTGTGACATTTACTCAGAGCTGCCCACCAGTCTTGCAGCTACTCAGCCATGGAAACATCCTCTGAAAATTAATCAGAGCAGCTGCCCAACTGGACTGTAGTTACACGGTCATGTAAACTGCAATTATGCAAGAGAATATTCAAATCAAGTGATCTATGGGGAAACGTAATGAGAGAGGACAGTGGAGGGCAGTCAGTCAGGCAATATGATGACTGTGACCTTTAAACCCTGCCAAACTGCCACGGAGGATTCTAGGCTTCACATATAATTTGAGACTCTACTAAGAACCTTAATAAAATCTCCCCATCTACTTATTCTAGGAAGGTGATGGTGCGGCACAAAAAAATTAAAATGTCCTTTAAAAAAAAAGAAAAAGAGAGAAAGAAACTGGCAAGTCGAAACAGCATTGTGTTGATTGTAAATAAACACACACACGCAAACACGCGCACACACACAGACACACACACACGCACACACACACACACACACACACACACACACACACACACACACACACACACACACACAGATCTGGCAACTGTCAGCCCTCCAGAAAAGATGGACCATATGTGGGACAGAGAGCATGAAGGATGAGTGAATGTGGTCGATGAGGATGAAAATATTTAAAAGTGCAGGCCTGAGGGAGCCCATCATCCTTCATCACAGACAGACACACGGACAGACTAACAGACCATCCGCCCCTGAGCTGAGCTCTCTCCCACAGACCAGCCCTAGCCTATTTCAGTCACAAAGTCACACCTCACACACCTTATGGGACGGATGACGAGTCTTTTGTCTGGCCCATAACTTTGAGCCATGTCCGACATTCTCGCCCAGATCGCCGCTCATCATCCTGCTGGGCTTGTGCCAGCGTGGCTCAGCCAGTGATTTATGGAGTCTGTCATCACACCTGTTTCAGCAGCACTGCCCGATTCCCTCCCCTGGGTCCCAGCTTACTCTCTCACCACCCAGCTCATTCTCCTGCCACCAGAGCCGCAGACGGACCATACGTTATGTTCTTTTGCCACCAGAGAAGCACACTAACCCTTCCTCCTGTCACTCTTACCAAACACGTTTTGTTTTATACCAGTCAATTTGAACCAGTCCAATGTTTCCATTCTCTTCCCATATACTTCCTTTAGGTTAACATGGAATGTTCTGGAAACAGCTATGATGATAATAGTCAAACCTTTTTGGTTGGTTTGCGATAGAGAAGGATAGAACAGAATAAAATGGTTCTAAATAAAAAAAATGTATCGACAATAAAACAGAATGCAGTCGAATGAAGCCATGGAATAAAATGGAATACAGTGCAGTGGATGGGCACAGGATTAAAGACAGAGAATAAGCAAAGATTAGTCTATCTATTAGAGCCACAGGGAGAAAGATTGCACTTCTCTATAATGCAGCCATTTGAAACCAAAGGCTGATTCATAGTGGCTGTTTGGATGTCTCAGAAATGAGGGCATAAATTCAGGTTCAAAGGTTGATTTGTATAAAGTGGCTCATTTGGTTTGCTGCTCAGTGCTCTGGGCTAGGCAGTGATTCTGTCGGTTCGTGTTGGCAGCCTCAGCTTTGGGAGAGCAGGGCTCATTGCCGATCATGCCCATCATGCAAATATGCACAGTGTCCCCCGGCTGCCCGCTAATCTGCAGGAAGATTTGAAACATCTGAGCATTTACCCATGAGAGGGCCACTGCCATTTGCCTTTTAAGTACAAAACCTCAGAGTCGTGTGTTACAACTAAGGGCCTTGTACGACTGTTAATCTCGACCCATTCTTATTTAGAACTTAGGCCTTCTATATCTCCTCTATAATCTCTGCCTTGAGAAGGATGAAATGGACTGTTTAATTTCCATCACAATGGAACATACTCAAAGTTAAATGTTAAATTCTTAGTAGGCTATAGGGTATAGAAAATAAATAATAAAAGAAGCCTCTCATATTTCTTCCCCGTAAAGGAACATATGTTCCATGTGGAACAGGAAGGATCCATGAAATATGGGAACCGCAGCACTTTATTCTCTCTTCACACTTATTAGCACGTAGCAGAGGAACCTGACAGATGTGAAAGGATGAGAGAAGAAAAACAGGAGATGTGAAGAAGGGGTGTGAAGGATCCAGCAGAGACTCTTTTAGAAAGAAACAAGCAAAACCCGAAAGACAAGATAAACATTTCAATTTCTGGCAGAAAAACAAAGACAGTCAAGAACAATGGAAAGTGATGGAGTCTGTTTTAGTTACACAGAACAGTGGAAAACCAGAGGAGACTCAAGGATTTGAAAAAGATGGGGAATGGCTGGAGGGAACGCATGCAGAGATGAATGGGGGACGCGGAGAGGGTGATTTAAGATTGAAGATTTGAGGCCATCAAATATTTAGAGCAACTCCGACTGCTGAGCAGGCTAACGGGGCACAGCGAAGAGGGAGGAAGGACGTTTATCATTTAAATTTGAAGCCCTCTGCTCTGAATCTCCAACAAAAAGCTGTAACATGCCGAAATCCAAACAGAAGGGCAGAATGTGCCTTTGTCATTTCCTGTTGATTTGGAAAAGAAATATTTCTGTTAAATATTTTAGATAAGTGCACAATGCAGGGAGGGAGGGAGAGAGAGAGAGAGAGAGAGAGAGAGAGAGAGAGAGAGAGAGAGAGAGAGAGAGAGAGAGAGAGAGGATTTGTTATATTACAGGCAAACAGGTCTGGTGGAGGTTGACATGTAGTGATGTGCTGCCTCCTCATCTATGTGAGATGTGAGGTGGCTCCAAAGAACTTTGGCTAGAAAAGCACTATACTGTATGACATGTTTGTTTATTTGTTACTCATACAGCTTATGCAATGGAAATGGATTACTCATTAGTTGTTTACTATTTGACAGAGAGAAAAAAACAACTCCGGATTCCGTCTAACTCTGTATGAGTAACTAAATTGGTGTTGAATGGCGGAGTGATTTTTTACCTCTCTGTGCTCCCCTGACAGCCTTTTAGATGATTCACTCTGACTCTAAATATAAACCCGAGTCGGAGTGCAAACAGCCTGTGCTGTTGGTACACATTATGGTGTTTACCGTTATATGTGATATATGTGGTCTAAAAAATGAACATGAAATGGATGATGATTTCGGCAGACTTAGTTCAGACAAGTCTAGGTAGTCCATAGGTGAAATGGTGGAAAAATACACAAGAATCAGTCTCATCATCACACATCTCATTTAAAATACCAGCAATGTATTTGACTTTGCACACTGTATGCCTGGTTATTCGTACGCCACTAGCCCAAGCCGTGAAGCTAAACTTTCTGTTGAATGCCTCTAGTCTAATGACAATCAAAAGGCATCTTGAGTGCTTGTATACTGTTAACGGAGCACATCGCATGCAAGGGCGGTATAGAGCAACAATGCTGAGGAAACTCCGTGTATTATTCCCTAAACCCATCCAGAACTCCGTTGCACCAACTGGACTTGATGCCTTTGTAAAACCCAAAGCAGCCTTTCACTTACTGTAGATCACAGCATGCTACTGTATTTTAGTGTGGCCCAAACTGACACAAAAGTGCCATTGGAGCGTATACGGGACACACATTACACTACACTTGAAATCAGTTCATCACCTCAGTCCATTACACCTAGTACGCAAACGTTATTTAATCCTTTGTAGTTTGTCAGATCAGGAATCTATGTCGTTATTGGTATCGTTTTTAATGACTTTGTACCCTTTGCCTCCTGGAAGCAATACACTCTTCCCAAACAGCCTGCTGAATTCTCCCATCAGTGGGTTGCTGTACCACATTAGTATTTGCCATTGTGCTGAATGCTTCCCCTCCACTCCATTAACAGCCGCTTTGACACCTGCACGTAATTGGGCACTAAACACCAGGCAATGCAGTGATGCGCTTGCCGAGGGTGAATGTTATTGCGCCCGGCGACCATGAGCGTTCCATCTGTCTAGACCGGGCGCTAACCGACTCTCATCCAGATTGCCGTGGCTCTCTCTGGAGACTCACAGGAAGAGAACAGCAGGAAGCGGCTGACCTCACGGCTCCACTGAATATTCACCAGCACCTGTTAGCGCATCGGGAGAGAACATAGCACTGCTCTCGGCCCCCACAGATCACTAACCTCTCTCTCTCTCTCTCTCTCTCTCTCTCTCTCTCTCTCTCTCTCGCTTTCTTTTTCATTTCTTTTCTGTTGTCAAAAGGCTGACTTGTGACATATGGTTTTACAAGTTGCTGATGATTAGAGGTAAGAAAAATTGAAATTAGAGGTAAGAAAATTTTTTAGCTCGACAATCCTTACATAAGTTGACAGACATTTTTTTCTTGCCGTCAATTCCAGTTTCTGTTGCTCTGCTTGCATGCGCACTTAACCAAACCACGGGACAGTTTATTCAGCAGCAGGAAGTGCTCTCTTTAAAAAGTGATATAATTTCAAAATGACAAACTTACCCTTTTTTAAAAAAATAAATAAATAATAAAAAAATAAGCTCCCTTCGCAGTGTGAGCCATGATTCAGGAGTCCAAAATATGCATGCTCATCTACTGCCAGATGTATTATATAAGTAGCTCCACCCTTATCACTTGGAGGGCTCATCTCAAGTCTTAAG
>JAODXP020000020.1:13643963-13671463 GCA_027497455.2 Sardinella longiceps | reverse complement strand
TCAAAGGTTGGGATCAAATCTAAACAGAAGACTATACTGTACATTGGAGGGGGAAACTGTTGCCTTTGCCTTCATTACTTGAGAGGGTGTGATGGATTCAGTTGAAAAATGTTTCATTGCTGTCTCTCTCTCTCTTTCTCTCTCTGTTTCCTTCCATTCCTTAAATCTTTCTTCTCAATACAGTATATTTCATCAGTAGACCGTACAAATGCAGACCTTATATAAAAACAGTACCCCATAATTCAATGTGGGTTATATGACAGTGTATCCACATGGGATTTTCACCCACAACCAAATCTTTGAGTAGCTGGACGGATTAAAGTAAGAAGCTCTCTGAAGTCCAATCCTCTGTGATGCTGTCTGCAATGCTCTCAAATACTTGTATATTTCACTCACTAAGGAAGACAAGCCATACCGTCTAATAATAAATAATTCTGTCAGTGTACACCCACATCCAATGCTGCCACTGCAAAAAGAAAGAATTCTCCCAATGAAACTGCAATGAAACATCTACAGTATCTGCAGCAGTGGAAGTCTAGAGACTGCCCTGATAGACAGAGCCTATTTAATTAAGTCTCTTAATTATTGTCCTCTACAATGCAATTCAATTAGAATGGAGCATCCTCACCTGCAAAGCACAAAAGCCTCACAGATCACAATTGATTAATTGATTGGTTGCATTAACATTGCCCAGTATTTAGGGAAGGAGTTACAGTACAAAAGCATGAGAAGATGAAAGAGAAGAAGAAGAAGAAGAAGAAGAAGATGATGATGATGATGATGATGATGATGATGATGATGATGATGATGAAATGCAGAGGAAAGGGGGTGGGTTTGGGTTGGAGTGCCGGTGTGTAGATTTTTCTCTCGCCTCACTTCTCACATTGAGATGGCCTTAAAGGAATGCCCTTGGGGGTTACAGACATTGGGAGGCAAGACAGGTAGTGAATAAGAGGGAGAAAGGCCGGGAGAAACAATGGTAACCAGAGTAAGTGAGTTTGTGTGAGTGTGTGTGTGTGTGTGTATGTGTGTGTGTGTGTGTGTGTGTGTGTGTGTGTGTATGTGTGTGTGTGTGTGTGTGTGTAAGAAAGAAAGAGAGAGAGAGAGAGAGAGAGAGAGAGAGAGAGAGAGAGAGAATATGCTTGGGGGAGAAAAAAGAAGAAAGAGAAAGCTGTTATGATGATGGAAAGGGTATATGGCTCAGGTTAGAGTAGCAAAATAGAAAAAAAAGTGGGGGAGAGAAAATAAAAGTCAGAAAGAAAGAAAGAGAGAGTGAGGGAGAGAGAGTGAGAGAGAGAAGAGAGAGAGAGAGAGAGAGAGAGAGAGAGAGAGAGAGAGAGAGAGAGAGAGAGACTGCTCCTTTTGTACAGACTCCTTCATCAGATAGGTCTGTCAGTATGGACATCCATAACGAGGCTCTCAGCAGGAGTCGGGGGTCTCCCCCCTGTCTCTCTAATCTGCTCTCTGCTGCCTCAATCTGCCTTTCATCTGTCCGGCCCTTTCTTCTTGTCCTCATATTTCACCTCACCTCCCCAACCACAGCTCCACAGCCTGCTCCTCACACACAGAGAGAGAGAGAGAGAGAGAGAGAGAGAGAGAGAGAGAGAGAGAGAGAGAGAGAGAGCCAGACACACACACACACACACACACACACACACACACACACACACACACACACACACATGCACAAACGCACAGGTAGACACACACACACACACACACACACACACACACACACACACACACACACACACACACCCCTCTGGGCTGTGAATATCTCCAGAGAACACAGGGATGGAACAGCGGGCATGGAAATCTGAGAGGTGAGATGAGGTGAATCTGTTGAGCAGCTTTGGCCCCAAGGGAGAGTTCTACTGTTCCCTCACTGCCACTTCCTGCCTCCTTCCCACTTTCACAGGCAGCTCTGTATCAGGTGTGAACATCAGCTCACACACACACACACACATTACACATTCATGCACAGCCATACACATACCCAGCACACACACACACACACACACACACACATTCATTTACACATGCACAACCATACATATACACATACAAGCATATACATGTACACACACACACACACACACACACACACACACACACACACACACACACACACACACACCCACGCACACACACACACAGACACACACAAACTCCAGGGAGGATCACACATCTGTAGCAACCACACATGTTGCTGTAGTGTGTCCCTTGTTCCAATTACTGCTCTCTTATAATGCAGTGTCCACACTGGGTAATTTCATGTATTCACTCATTCATGCAGATGTCAGTGTTAGGCTAGTGCAGTGTGGATGTCCCAGGGCCCTGTCTTATCTCAGGTTGTTTCACATCACACACATAATGCTATCACGTCATCACCACAATGAATAACACAGGAACATATCAGCCTAGTGATCTTGGGACCAGCGGGGCATGAAATTACCACAACACTAGTGGTGATGTCATAGAGAATGTGCTCTCCAGTACGGACTGTTTCACATTTCTTTGTTCAGTCACTCATGGCATTCAAGGCCACACAGCCCTGCTGAGTTTCTCATCATGAGACGTTCTGTTATCTAGGGAAATAATGGATGAGGTGGAAGCGAAGAACAGAAAGCCGGCAAAGCCAAAGAACACGCAGTTCCATTTTCTAAAAGAAGTAAACCTGTTCGGTTGGGGTACTATTTTTGTGTGAAAGTAGTTCCACAAGGCTGCTTGGTGTTGTTACACATTTCCCATTCTAAAAAGCATCGATATGGAACGGCGATTGACTTTTTTCCAGATAAATGTCACAAGTGTACCATTATCTAAAAATAGCAGAAACCCTTCAATCAGAAAACAGCATTTTATGGGTGATAACAGGTAGGTAAAACAACAATCTGTATAAAAACAAAAGTCTCTAATCCAAATTGACATGTTTTTTTTCTTTACTCACTTTGATACTTTATACTCCAGTATTTTCTCTATATTCCACCTTTTCTTCTTCTACATACAGTAAAGGATCCCTGTGTAAATTCATGACTATGTTTTGTTGTGTACCTGGATACAGAATTTGTTTAAGTGTGCAGTGGGCTTATTGGCTTTGTCCCCATACATTTAGAGCTGGTCACCACCACCACCACGTTTCTTCATCGCGTTGAGCCCACGAGATGCTTGCAGCGTGACTGAATAGTTTACAGCAGCGGCGACTGCAAGGCAGCTTTTTCTCATTACTGAATCATTATGTAACAGAATACAAAATGAAGCAACCTAAATTCTGCAATCAAGGTTGCCTCTCTATTGACAGACCTGCCTCCCCTGCCTAGCAGTCCCAGATGCCTGATGTGTTTGTAGCAGTCAGTCTGTTTACTAAGTTCCCTCTAGCGCATATGGAGTCTGTTTGCTCTGATTTTTCCCCCCTTAAAGCTACTTAATACTTCCCCGATTGTTGACATTTGCCTGTTTATCCCCAGATGCTTCTTACATGCACAAACACAAACAAGCGCTGTCAGTCACTGTAATTCTTGTCTGCATGAATTATCTTGCGTGGCTTATGCCCCTTCTGAAGTCATTCTGTTTGTTTGCCATCCACAGAGGCTTATGTGTAAAGCAGCAGAGAAGAGGAGAGGGTAGATTTATTCAAAGAGGGGAGAGATAGGAGGGGAGTGGAGGGGGGTGGGGGGGTGGAGAGAGAGACAGAGGTTTGAGGAATGAAAGGGGAAGTGGGTGAAAAATAGGAATGTTTTACGAGGCGCTCCTACATGGCCTCCTTTTCCTGGTTTGGGATTAATGAGACATTTAAAAGAGATTTTAATCGCTAATCAGTGTAGGGAGAGTGGAGCGGTCTGCACCATCACTGACCTCCTATTCATCACCACCCAACATTGCTGTCCCCAACCAATACTGCAATACTGTGTCCCTAATCCTCTCTTTCTTTCGCATTCTCCATTTCTGCCTATCATTCTTTACCACTGTTCATTCTTTCTATCTCTTATGCAATCTTTCTCTACCCATCTCTCCCTCTGGTCTTTCAGTTTTTCTATTGTCCTCTGTGTAGGCCCCCTCTCTTTGTCGTTTACTCATCTTCTGTCACTTTCTTTCTCCTTCTTTTTCTCTGAGCCTTGCCACCTCTTCCTCTGTTCAGCTTGCCATGTCTAATCCGACTGCACTGAAATTCAATTTAAACTGCTTGGGTTCAACTTCATTCAGTCCAAGTCAATTAAGCACAAAGGCATAAGACACAAGTGTAAAGAAAATGTAATTACAGGGATGCTTGTATTTGTGACAGGAAAGGTTGTTACCTTATGCCTTACCACGCCATCACCATTTGTGCATTTGTATGGGCAAATAGAAAGAAAGAGAGAGAGAGAGAGAGAGAGAGAGAGAGAGAGAGAGAGAGAGAGTGGCAAAAGGAAAGATTAAGAGAAAAAGAGGTTTGATGAATAATTCCAGATAGTGTGGATTAAAACCACACTATATTTAACTGTAAAGTCACATCTTGTATTGTAAATTATGCCCTTTGGTGTCAAATCAAAGTCTAAAGGCCAATTCAATGAGACGGTTTTAGAAAGAAGTTGCAGCAATGTGAATAAAAGGTTGCAAGTTGTTGCAAGCAGTTGCAACCCGTCGCAAAACTGGAAATCAGGGGTGTCTGGTCATCCTACGGCAGTTTTTCTCAAACTTTTTCAGACTGAGGACCAATTTGCCCAGAAAATGTTTTTCAGCGACCACCTGCCCTCGCGCTCCCCCTCCAAGTCACATGCTGCTACCTTTTATCCTTTAACCAAATCAGTGGGTTTGCATAAGTATTTCTAAAAAGGCATTTCTAGGCACTTCAAATGAGATGGCCAGAAGTTTATTATAAATTGTGGACCACTTCAGCTTGGTCGTGGACCACACTTTGAGAACTGCCCATAGGGTTAGACTAACATCATTTTTTCATGTCAGGGACATGAATCAGGGGCATCAGGGACATTCTGATTTCTATTCAGTTGCCCTATCCAGACTATTGTCCCTTCCTTAAAGTCAAGCATGGTGGTGGTAGCATTATGCTATAGAGCTGTATGAGAGCATTAGGGATCTTATTTATATAGGGAAACATGAATTCCCACCAGAGCATGCATGGCATGACAACATGATAATGACCCTAAACACACCTCCAAGATGTCTATGGCCTTGCTTAGCAAGCTGAAGATAAAGGTGATGGACTGGCCAAGTACCTAAACCTATTTGTGCACCTGTAGCATACCCTTAAGCAGAAGGTGGAGGAGAGCAAGATGCGTCACATCCAACTCCCACTTCACCAGATTGGGAAAGGATTTTAGTAGAAAGCATAGTAAAGTATGCAGCTCTGGTAGGCAAATTTGAAGCTGTCATGGCCCCACTTGGCCCTTCCTCCTTTCTCTACCTTTCTTCCTTGCGTCTCCGCACCTTGACACACCTGGCGTGTCCGAGTCACCCTATTAGCATTGAGGTGTATCAGAAACCCATCGCATTAATAAATACAGTGAGCATCATGTTCACCTGTAGTTGTACAATAGGAGTGAGGAGTCGAAAATAAAGTAATCCCGAAATTTCTTGAATTATCAGGCTTGGATAAAAACTCAAATGCACGTGGCAATATTCTCAGCTAAGTGAGCAGCGATGTGTTGAACTCACCTCTGTTTCTGATGAGTAAACTGTGTTGCACTGCATGCACTATTAGCATAGTGACACCACACCATCCTATGTACTTGTGCCAAAAATTGATTTAGTTCTCGTAAATAATCTGGTTTTACAGTAAACAGTTGAGAGCGGTGGCGCACAACTCGCCTGATGAATTGCTTTGCGTTTGTTCTGCTACTTTCAAATTAGTGGTTTTACTACTGAAAGCGGAAGTTGGAAGCTTGAGAGCCATGTGAGAGCATGAAATTTCCAAATGGAAGCAAATTCCTCTTACAGTGCCCCAGACTGTATGCTGGAGAGAAACGTAGTCACAGGCTGGTATGGACCAGGCTACTAACAGAAATGGTTTTGCTTATGGAGGTCATTTCAAGTTTTTCTCTGTTTAATCCACTAGGGCTGGTTTTAGCTGAAGTCATTATCATCGTTGGCAACATGTGATTCCTTATGCAACAGATGTTGCACAAATTGACCCTTCGCTAAGCCCCTGCCAAGAACGGCAACTGACCAATCCTACATATAGCAAAGGTAACTAAAGAGCCTTGGCCTGTCATGGTTTTGAGTAGCATCAATATTCTACAATGCTGTACCTATGGCGTCAGCAAAACAGGGCAGCGTGAATTGTTCAAAATTGATAGGGAAAATACTCTTTTCCCTTTCCTTATCCAAGCTACATCCTTGGTGGAATAAGTGTATACACTTGACACATAAGGACGGGTATGATGATGCATCAGGAGGAACCCAGGGCCTACTGCACCACCTTTTCTAGCCCGCAGACGTCTTTCCATGGATACTGTATGCCTCCCAAGACCATCACTAACTAACCCACCATCAAACCAATCATACTAAATGATGCTGGAGGCAGCATAGCATCAAGTCTTTTCCAGACTTTTTTCACCACTATCAGGTGCTCAGGGTGAACCAGATGATAGACCAAGTGGAAAACATAGTAGCCAGATAAACTTTAAAATAATTTCAAAAGTTTGCTGCTGCTAACATGCTAGCGAGTATCAGCACTGTATTCCCAAAGATTCCTCATCTGTGATGCAGCACTACCAAGGCACACCAAGTTTAATAATCAATCACAAAGCTCAAAACAACTTAAACTTAACTTAGTTTGTTACATTTTGTCACAGACATTTATCGATAGCAAAATGGGTCTAAAGTCTGCTCTGCCTCCGGCAACGCTAGCCGTTTTTAGCATGTTGGCTAACAGAATATTTGCAGACATTTACGGGGTATTTTGTCTGTTTTGGCACAATTGAATGGTTTAGGCCTACTTACTGCAGTGTTAGAAGAAGGATAAATACTATAGTCCTAATTTTAAGTTGATTGGTCTTCGTTTTAAGATGCCTTGATGGAGTTCTGGTTGATTTTGCTGTGGTGTTATATGGTGACAGAAACGTGAGGTCTGTTATTATATGAATTCAATACATTTAAATTTAAACTACTATAGGCTACTCAAAGTAGACCTTTTTGTCAAGCATTACGCGCTATTAGAAATTATTAATGACTTGCGGTTTGTCTCTGGAGAGCCATTGCTTGAGGCTATGTTTTGCATGCATTCCTAAGGAGAATGCTTAAGTTTTTAGGAAATTTGACAGATCTAACAACAGAGAGAGAGAGAGATTAGCACCCATTCATACACATTCACAAAATACGCAGTCTTCATACTTCATATATTCACTAATTACTGGTTCATAAATTTAGACTATAATTAGGAGAGTCCATCATTTCCAATCCATTTTCAAAAATGTCTTCCAAATCTCTCTCTCTCTCTCTCTGTTGTCTCTCCAGCAGGCCACTGTTGTGAATGTCTCTGCCCAGACAATCGGAAACAGACTTCATGAAGGTGGACTAAGGACACAACGTCCTGCGCTGGTTCACCCTGAGCACCTGATAGTGGTGAAAAAAGTCTGGAAAAGACTTGATGCTATGCTGCCTCCAGCATCATTTAGTATGATTGGTTTGATGGTGGGTTAGTTAGGGATGGTCTTGGGAGGCATACAGTATCCATGGAAAGATGCACAGACGTCTGCAGGCTAGAAAAGGTGGTGCAGTAGACCCTGGGTTTCTCCTGATGAATCATCATACCCGTCCTCATGTGTCAAGTTATAGGCAGCAGATGAAGGAACTGAGAGAACTGCATTGCACTCACAATCTCCTGACTTACACCCAATAGAACTAGCCTGACATAGCCCGCCCATAATACGAATGTTCATCCGTATCCATGGTCTGGGGAAGGTCTTCTGGTGTGGGTTTACATTGGTAGAGAGAAAACCGGCCAATAAGAGAAGCTGAATAGATGAGCTGTCCAATCGTTTCAAACCAGAACTGAATGTCCTCACCCCCGCCCTATAATCGCGTCAGGTTAAAGAACCTCCAGACCATGAATACGGATGAACAGCAGTATTATGGTCGGGCTATGTCAGGCTACTATAGAACACCTTTGGGGCATGTTTCGGGCCATCCAGCGCTGCCAGGTTGCTCCTCAGACTTTTCCACATTGAGATCTGATGTGTTTTCTGTTCCTTTAAACTTTTTTTTTTATCAGTTTATATAATACCATGGGCATGAAAGAGAACAAAGACAGGAAGTAGGAGCAGAGCATAAGCACAAAACAAAACAACAAACACACTAGGGAAAGCACACAGCACATCAGAAATACCTGTATTGTAAAACATGCTGACATTGCTGTAGGGGTAGGGTTGTACATTGCTGTAACCCTAGCACATACATACACTATACTTACATACATGCATTCATGCATACATAAAAACCAACAAGATGGACCAACAAGATGATTGATGATTGGTAGAGCAAAAGAGTTTCTTTCCCCAAGCTACTGCACTTGCATATTGATCCTTGTATGTTTAAAAATTAAGTAGGATTTTTAAAAATTAATGATATGAATAATTAAACAAAGATGCTTGCCTAAAATTCGGCTGGTGCCTTTTCCAACTGAAGCTATTGTACTCCTTGATAGAAGCCTATCTGTTTCCTGTACACACTGCCTGTTTCCTGAATGATTACATTTTATTGGTAACTAGAGGTGGTATACTTCCCCCTACTGGTGGAAATAGTAATAGGCCTACTGCACTCTGAGCCACAGCTTGCTTTACACTTTACGTCCAAAAGAGGGCAGTGGTTTTCCAGGGAATGGGACTATCTCTTGTGAAACTGGTGACTCTACATCTATCCAGCTACTCACACTCTGACACACACATTCACCCAGATACTAACAGAGAGAGAGAGAGAGAGAGAGAGAGAGAGAGAGAGAGAGAGAGAGAGAGAGAGAGAGAGAGAGAGAGAGAGAGAGAGATTGGCACCCATTCAGACATATTGTACACATTCACATATTACTCAGTCCTCATACTTCATATATTCACAAATTACTGGTTCATAAATTTAGACTGTAATTAGGAGAAAGTCCATCATTTCCAACCCATTTTCAAAAATGTCTTCCAAGTCTCTCTCTCTCTCTCTCTCTCTCTCTCTCTCTCTCTCTCTCTCTCTCTCGTCACACACACACACACAACACACACACACACACACACATACACACACACACACACACACACACACACACACACACACACACGAGAGAGAGAGAGAGAGAGAGAGAGAGAGAGAGAGAGAGAGAGAGAGAGAGAGAGAGAGAGAGAGAGAGAGGCCTGAGGTGGCCCATAGTCTGCAGTGCTGAGTCAGTAGGCATGGCCTCATACTGGAGAGGGAGAGGGCTGCACCTCAACATGGGGGCAAGAGTGGAGCTAATGTTAGTGGAGAGGGGATAAAAATAAAATGCCAGAGGAGAGAGATTACGTCAAAGGAGGAGGGGGAGATTTAAAAATTAAAAGTGGTGAGGCACCCTGTCAGTTTCGATCTGTTTCTCTTTGGAGAGAGAGAGAGAGAGAGATAAAAACCCAGTCGAAACCCTTCATGCTGAATTCTGCAGGAACATCCTCAGAGTCCAAAAACAAACACCTAACAATGCGTGCAGAGCTGAACTAGGCCAATATCCTCTTTTACTCAAAATTAAAAAAAGAGCTGCCAAATTCTGGCAACATTTAAAAACAAGTGACCCCACTACCTATCACTTCAAAGCCCTTAAGAGCCAAGAATTGAACATTGAAAAGAGTCCCCTCACCCAACTGATTATCAGGCTCCAGCAAGAAACCAACAAGAGCTACCAACCTGACATCCTATCTGTAAGAATAAATACAAAACAAATTATTGATTCACAAAAAGAAATATATGTGACACATTGGATTGAAACAACACAAAATCAGAGCAAATTACAGAACTACTTGACCCTGAAAAGAGAATTTAAATTGGCAAATTATCTAACAATGGTAAAAGACTCAAAATTAAGAAAAACACTAACAAGATATAGGCTCAGTAATCACAGCCTAGCCCTTGAAACAGGCAGGCACAGACAAACATGGATACCAAGAGAAAACAGGTTGTGCTTATATTGTGATGAAAAAGAAATTGAGTCCGAACTGCACTTCCTCACAAGCTGTCCAAACTATACAGAAATTCGCTCCAACTTTTACCCCAAATTTCAAGCGCTATATCCAACATTCTTAGAAGTAGATGACCTGGACAAAATGAGATATTTGCTAGGAGAGGAGGAAGATTGTGCAACACTAGCTGCACATTATGTCTACACCTGTGACAAAAAAAGAGGAATGACCACACAGTGATGCGCCTATGAATGCAAATAGTTCACAACCATCAAATACACATGCACACAGACACACACACACACAGACAGCACACACACACACACACACACACACACACACACACACACCACACACACAATATTACACAATATTTGCTGTGCATCCATGCAACAATATGCACTTATGTCCGAATATGTTTGCCTGTAAAGTGTACAACATACAGTGTATATACATTGCTATAATACAACATTTTCTATGTTTTTGTTTATTTACAAATCATTACTATTCTTTTGTCTTCCAAAATGTATATTTGTTTTATATTGTACTCTTAATTGTTGTTTTTGAATGCTTTGGCAATGCAAAATATGATTTGTCATGCCAATAAAGCTAATTTGAATTTGAATTTGAATTTGAGAGAGAGAGAGAACAGACAAGATAGAACAAAACAGACAGAGAAGAGAGAGAAAAGTAAGTATAACAGGGAGAAATGGAAGGAAAATTGAAACATAGATAGATAGATAGATAGATAGATAGATAGATAGATAGATAGATAGATAGATAGATAGATACTGTAGATGCTTTAAGAAAATAACAGAGGTTGGTTTTGGTCCCTACATGAGCCTAGAGTGAGTGGGGTTAGGAGAAGGTTTGGTTTACACACCAGACTTGACAATGCAGTTTGTCTCAGCTTAGCCAAGCCAAGCCCCAGAAGAGTCTGCTTTCTGAATTACTGTGTTACAATGCTGAATGGGTTTAGTGCCAGTGCTCAAAGGAAATTACACTCTATTCTCTCCGGCAGGCATTACATCCTCCAGACAAATAGTTTGCTGATAATGCAACTTTGTTCTCATTTACTTCCATACAAGCTGCTGGTTTAATGTCCCAAGTATTTGAGAGGCGACAAAAACATTTCCTTCATTTTATGTTCTTTGGTAATTTGTCAAGGTGTGTGTGTGTGTGTGTGTGTGTGTGTGTGTGTGTGTGTGTGCGTGTGTGTGTGTGTGTGCGTGTCTGTGGCTTGTGTGTGTGTGAAGGGTGTGCAGCAGAAGTTGAGACGAGGATAAAAAAAGAATACGAGAAAATTATAATGAGGTTATATTACAGTAAAAGAAGTGCATTTTAAGTGTATTGCTTTGCATGTGAAAACAATGTACTGGTGCGTGCAACTCTGAAACCACCATGCCTGTATGTGTGTGTGTGTGTGTGTGTGTGTCTGTGTGTGAGTGTGTTCTGTGTACAGTATATGCACTCAGTTGCATGTCTACCATGGTGAACATGTGTGTGTGTGTGTGTGTTTTGTGTATATGTGCATGAGCACTGAGTTGCATGCCTGCCATGGTGAACATGTGTGTGGGTGTAATTTTTCACATCAACAAAGCCGCCCACCTTCTCATCTGCCCCACCCATGGGACACCCATGGGCCCACATAGGGTGAGGAGGTGAGGCCAGTGGACTGGAAGGAAACCCGTCTTTGCTCTTCCTCTTTCTTCCCCTCCACACGCACATACACACCAGAGTTGGCCTCTCTCCCCCTCTCTCTCTCTCTCTCTCTCTCTCTCTCTCTCTCTCTCTCTCTCTCTCTCACACACACACACCACGTCATCCCCCACCCCCCCAGCCCCACTGCCTTTTCATTCACATCAGAACCCTCTGTCTGTGTGCCTACTAAGCCCATTCCAAAGCAGTCCTCATTCTACAGTTCCATTTACAAAGGCTAAAATTGGATGTTTTTGTAAAAATTAAAACCAGCATAAAGACACTCAGGCACACATTGACACGCAACACACAAGTCCACACATTGCACAAGTACATAATCCAAGTAACGACGGATATATAGTCAGTATTTACCTCATCAGAAATATGGATGTTTAAGCATTCTTTCTTTTTTCCCTTTCTTTTTCTTTCCTTCTTTCTTTCTCTCTCTTTTCCTCTCATTTAAATGATACGCATTCTCTCTCAGCCTTCCGGCCTTCAGTACAGTATACAACAACATGCCCTTTGGCACAGAGAACAGCAGGTACACACACACACACACACACACACACACACACACACACACACACACACACACACACACACACACACAGGCAATACTGACATATATAGGCTACTGTACAAGTACACACATACCAAAGAAGCACAGATGGTTGTCTCTCCACCCAACACCATGCACCAGAGCCACATGTACATACACACAAAGTGACAGGCACAGCCATATCTGGCATTCTTTGGCTGGAAGACACGAAGAAGAAGGTGGTGGATGTGTGGAGGAGTTTGAGAACAGCATAATGAGGTTCAGAGCGTAACATGGCTAATGTTGCATTTACATAACTTCCAACCACAGAACAGATCTGGCCCCAACACATTTATGTAATGCCAAGATAATAGAATAGAAGAAAGATATATATATAAAAAAATACATGGTAAATCCAATAGTGCCTGGGCGAGAGGGTGATAAACCAATAAAAAGCCAGAAACCAGAAAAAAAATCAAAGGGTGAGAGAGAGAGAGAGAGAGAGAGAGAGAGAGAGAGAGAGAGAGAGAGAGAGAGAGAGAGAGTTAATCCCTCCTTCAGCCCTTTCTACTGTCAAACTGAGTAAACGTGTTGAGCTGCCAAGCGTGTTGTTTGTGGAATAGATGACTTGTTGAAAAAGGAACGCAGGCTTATGGAGCCCCGGGCAGCTTAGCCCAAATGATGTTCCACTTTATTTGTGTGGTGCTAACAAAAAAAAAATGCTTTGCTGGGTTTTTGGCACATAGCTGCGATGCGTGGCAGCTTTTAAAATGCACTGTTAGCCTGTGGGGTAATGGCGGCAGTCCAAGTGCTTAAATTCTGCGAGTGGCAATCATTTTATGGTGGTCTTGAATATTACAGCTGGCCCAGTTTTCCAGCTCACGAAGCAGCATCATTAGAAGCCTAATAACAATGTAAATATTTCATCACATAACACTATGAAAGGCCTGAACTACAGCTCTATAAAGGCATGAAAGCCCTAATCTGTTTCAACTCCTGGCCCGAGAAGAAATCTTCACACGGTTGCCCAACCATTATAGGAACTATCAATATTTACAGGCCCTCTATAACAATGATGGTTCCCAAATGAACTAAAACAGTCTCCTCCATCCAGTGAAGGCATTGTTCTCCAGGCATTACTTTACAATTTAGTTCCCATCTGCTCTTCCTTAGCTCAGGCTGCTCTGTGGTATCAGAACCACTGGTGTGGTTCCAAAAGAAACTCAAGAGATTTGAGATAACCATCAGCTCATTACAGAGGAGTGAAAAGGGGGGAAACTTTAACTTGTTTTGTCTCTTTGGCTTTAAAACAACTTCTTTTAGCCTGACTTAACTGTTTGACTTTCTGCCATGCCATCTGAAGTGCTCTGTCAGCCTCTTTTTTTTTTTTTTTTTTTTAAATCACCAGAAAAAAAGGAAGGCTTTACGGAGGAGTTGTACCTGTCCTAGCATATTAGCTCACTTGCTAGCCATTAGAAGCAGCAGAATGTCAGGACTAATAACCCTGTGAGTCAGATGAGGAGAGTCTCACACCATACAGAACCTGCTCTATGGAGATCTAAATTACAGTGAGGGGAGCAGAAACGGGTCACTGGAGGTGTCATTAGCCTTTCCAGGAAACTGCTGTATTTTTTAGTTGTTGTTGGCATGGTAACCACCAACTTATTACTTTTTTAGAAGAGCTTTTGTCGACCCTGGAGGAATTTTGTCATTCATAATCCCCTCACTCCACACCAATAGCCCATACTGGAGTGGGACGATCAATCTAGTGTAATAGTCCAGCCTGTCAGGAGTGCAGCGAGCTCAGCCCCCCACATCCAGGCACTGAGTACACCCCAGGGCATGCTACAGAGTGCCTATAGTCAGCCTGGGAGGCAGGAAGGGAGAGAGAGAGAGCGAGAGAGAAAGAGTGAAAGAGAGAGAGAGAGAGAGAGAGAGAGAGAGAGAGAGAGAGAGAGAGAGAGAGAGACGAGCACTTTGGCACCCGAGGGCACATAACTAAGTGCCTACAGTCAGGCTGAGGGAATGAGGGAAGACAAAGCAGCGAGCAGTGCGCTTTGGTGTTTGGCGTTCAGTGGTGAGAGGAGGCAGCTGATCCCGAGCCAGGGGCAGTGGGCTGGGAGGACAAAAGCAGTGGGTCGGTGGCTGTCAGAAGCTCAGCGGTGGAGCCGCTGGGATGGTATGGGCACATTCAGCACAGCAGCAGAGGGCTCGGTGGAGGTGCATTCAGGGTGGATTTACCATTTGAAAAAGCCACAGATCCAAGACAGCGCTTGCCCTCAAATGCAGGCCAAATGCCTGGGAGGCAAAAATAAGCATATTTTTGGTCTTTAGTCTTTTCTGTTTCTTGTATTTTTCTGTTCCTGCGCTCCGAAGAGGAAAAAGAGGTTCACACAATGTCAGGATTCGACGAAGTGAAGATTATGCTGCTGTACATATGAAATCAGCTCAGTTTGAGTTCATGTGCGTTTGTCACTATAGAATCAAAGAGTGCAGGATGTATAGTGTATAAGAGAAGAGCTCATAAAAAACACATGTACTGTACTGTATGTTCTTTCTTCTTTCTTTCCACTTCTCAGCTCCCTCTTTCATCACACACACACACACACACACACACACAAATGAAGGCGTAAAAACAAAGGAAAATGAATACACCCTAAGTACCCTAAGGTACTGTAAAGTGCTGACTGATAGAGCCAAGAGGAGCACTTCAATATGGAGCTCTTTTTATATCTCTCTCTCTAGCTGTCCTCCCTGCTTCATGTGCTGCGACTGGCACATTTCCTTTACTGCTTGGATACTCATGATTCCCTTCTCTTGTGGACATTTGCTTGTGAAAGTGTGAATAAAAACAGTTTAAAGGAATATCGCACCCTTTTATATTCACCCCCTTACCTGATGTTACATAGCAAGGCATTTTTGTCTTAGTGCATGCATTTTCCTCGTCTGGAAACCTCAATTTTAGCTCTTTTTTAGCTTTAGCTTAGCATAGGCGCTGGAATGTAAAGTAGCCAGATTGCAACTCTATGGCAACATTACATTCCAGTGCCTATGCTAAGCTAAAGCTAAAATTGGATTTATCGGACAAGGAAAACACAAGCACTGAGACCAAAATGCTTTCACCCATGTACAGTAACTCTAGGAAAGACAGTAAAGGTGCACTATTCCTTTAAGAGGAGCATCTAGTATATCTAGTGTACTTTCTCAGCGGTGTCATTTATGTCCATCACTTACATCAGAAAGTATGGCAACACTAGGTAACTGGCATGCATGAACTGCTGTGCAGTACATCTAGTTTAAACACCAGGTGGCATCTTGGTGTTCCTTGTGAAACGTGACAAGTGCTTAAAAGAACACACCATCCAACATTCCACAAGTGCTAAAATCAAGAAAAGAATACTACCCATAAGAACATGGCCACACTAAAACTCTGTTCCCTTATCAACAGCAAATAGTAGTTCAAAACAATGTAGCCTAAAATGTCTATTACATGCTATTATGGTAAACAGCTGGAAAATGGATGGAAAGCCTGCTGAAATTCGCAGTCACACATGACAAAGTGCAATTAATTCTGGAGTCTATTTTGTTATTTCATGGCAACGTCAGTCTCCCATTTGGAAGTTAAAGTTATTCTTGCCTTTGGCGAAATCATGAAAGCTCATACATCGTTAAATGATGCACAAACGAAACAAAACAGGGAAGTTATCCCTCTTGTACAATAATGGACAAAAATACCCCAGGAAGACATGTCTCTAGACTTCTCTTGGTGAAATGTTTTTAAACCACAAATTCCCCAACCTGCAACCCTTGCCACCATTACTGCTCCAGATCAGGGGAAATTGATCGAGTGAATGTTCTCTTAAAATGTCAAGTGCTTTTTTTTATTACTCTCCAGAGGACCAACAGTTACTGTCGGCTGCAAAGAACAAGACAGAAAAGGGACTTTAGCCCATAGACACAATGCAGACATGCATAGTAATACTAAAACACTATTTAGGCATGAGCAATATGTTTTTACTTGTCACAGACATCACATATTTATACACAGGCTGCCTCTGCAGTCTCAACATGACATGTGGTGGCAGCAGGAGTTTTAAAGTAATAGAGCATTTCTGTTAAAGTTGTGTGCGGTGTGGATGTGTGATGGAGGCTGAATAAGAAAAGGTCTTTTCAGGTTGAAGGTAAAAATGTTATTTGAACAAATAAGATTGAATTCTGAACTCATATGGTTTTCCAAATAACCTACATGCCTGTGCTGTCGTTTGTGTGGTGTTGAGTTCTTGAGTTCTGTTGAGGCTTTAGTTCTTGTATCTGAGCATTTAGTGATTAATTTCCTTGACGAAACAAATTGACAGTTGCAGCACCCACCATGTAGTTAAGTATTATGATGTGCTCTAATCTGTTATTCGTGATGAGAATAGAAAGGCAGGTAACGCTCTCACTGCCCTCTCCAATGTTTTCACACCATTTCAGTTAGACTACGGCTGTGTGTCTTAGACAAATAAAATCTACCCAAGAAAAGAACGTCAGTAACTTGTTTCTATGGAGATGGGCTTAGTATCAGAATACATGCATACATACACTTTAAACACACACAGTACAGAGAGAGAGAGAGAGAGAGAGAGAGAGAGAGAGAGAGAGAGAGAGAGAGAGAGAGAGAGAGAGAGAGAGAGAGTATATGTCTGCAGTCCTAGGAACAAGCAATACTTCTGGGTATTCCAGTCCATTACACAAGCCAGTCCAAATGGATCTCTAGTCAGTGCAGTGAAAAAGTCAGGCACCCAAGGGGTTGATGAAGCAGTGTGCTGCCGCAAGGCAAAAGGAGCTCTTAAACAAACATTCAATATCTAAATCCCATACCAACATCCAGTTTTATAGTGTTCACTATGGCTTGAAGAGGCAGAGATGCCTTGACAGTGTCAGTCAGGCATCTGTTTTGTCTTTGCTTTTCAAAGAGAGAGTTTGACTACAAGGCCAGACAATCAGAAGATGTCATTTCAATGGACATTTGAAAGTGCTATACTCAGCTTTGGGGGTAGCCTATACATTATTAAAGCCTGCATTAACGTGCAGACAGATTACAGGGCTTTTTATAGCTGAGATATTACACACATTCATCAACAATAATAACCCCCCCACCACACACACCCACACACACACACACACACACACACACTTTCCACAGCCTCAGGCTGTGTCGGCATGGTGACACGCCATGCAGTGCTTTTCTGCTGATGCTGCGATAGCAGCACAGTGTCTGTGAGATGAGGCAAGATAAAAGGTAGAAGAGGTAAGTCAGTCAGAGAGAGAGAGAGAGAGAGAGAGAGAGAGAGAGGGCGAGAGGGGAGAGAGAGGAGGGGGAGAGAGAGAGAGGAGGCAAGGGAGGGCTGGGGGGATGCGTGCAGCACAGAGAAGAAACAGGTAAGACTGCAAGTCCACACAAAATAAGAAAAACATGGCAGGTAGTATAACACACATCCAGTGTTAAAAGCGCCATGTAAAAATAAGCAGTATGCAAATAGACAGTACTGTAACTGCAAGGCAAATAAGGAAAAGGCCAACTTGAATACCATGTTAAAAACCCTGAAACATATAGTATATGCTGTAGTGTATTGTATTTGGTGTGTGACTTTATCATCAACCACCTTTGAGCCTTTATCAAAGAGTGTAAATGAGTCGCAGGTTATAGGGTTAGTGTCCATGAGCTACAAGCCCCCCAAAGACATGGGGGAATTTTATATAGTATCATGTCTGACAATATGGCAAGTCTGTGATCTCCTCAGACCCAGTGGGTGCCCATCAGCTGTGCTGAGCCCAAGGGAGCCCATGTGTCATCTGTGACACAGACAAAGAGCTGCCTGCAGTCTGCCTCTCAGGGTGCTATGCAACAGCACACAAGAACTACAGTATCAGCTATGCCAGGAATACACACACACACACACACACACACACACCCCTCAGGTCAGTCACACACATTCACACGACACACACACATACCACACACTGGCACATGTGCACGCGCACACACGCATATGCATGCACACACACACACACACACACACACACACACACACACACACACACACACACACACCCATTTTCTTTGTGTTCAACAGCTTGACATCTTCTGCTTGAGAACCAAAGTTTAGGTGCCAATGTGATCAAGGCACAGGTGATAAAGAGCTGCAGTCAGTCACCTACCTTTGCTGAGAGTGCCAAAGATGAGTCTTCGAAGAGACTGCATGAACTTGAGTACCCCCTGGCGACAGCGGTGGGTACAGCCAGCCATCCCGATTTAAGGACAGTGGGTCAGGCAGTCAGCAAAAATAGCACCCTTTTCCACGGAGGGTTCAAGTGGGAGCGGGATGCGGATGATGCCCTGATGGAGAGGTCCTGTTGCCTCAGATGGTTGATGGTTTCTTCCGAAATAGTGTTTTTTAAAAAGAGTTCTTTAAACTGAGAGAGAAAGTGCTACTGATGACTTCTACTGCAGAAAAGGAGAGGGTGGAACAGTTCTGGTGATGGAAAAATAGAACTTCTCTGTAAAAAAATGCCAACATTTTCTTCAGAGACAAGTAGTCATTTTTTTTTTCAGACTGTGAAATGGTTACCTTAGAAATTAGTTTCCTTACTTGATCGCACATACCTGATCATGTTTCTAAAGTTAACATACTCAAGCAAATGCACTTATTCATGATCACACACACAACCATGTATCGGCACAGATGTATGTCTTCAGATACACAAACTTAAACACACACACACACACTTGTAGAAAGATCAAAATCGTTGTTGCCTCTTTTGCATGTTAAGACTACCTGCGCTGACGGCCTCCTTATTCCACCCAGGACAGTAGTGCTCCCAAGGACTCAAACTTCTGAAAGGAAAAGTTGCTTTGCGTGGCAGCGAGATGAATTATTGAGGCAAAAGGTGAAGACCGCCAATGCCGCATGCCGCTCTGAGCTCCACTCTGGGAAAGTTGGCTGTGTCCATGGAGACGACGAGTGGTTTGCTCTCCTCCTCTCCTCTTCACCCCTTTCTTCTTGCACTCTCTTTCTCTCTCTCTCTCTCTCTCTCTCTGCCTCCGCAGGGTGTTGTTGTCCTAATGGCCTCTTTAAATGTGAAGGTTGCAGTGCAGTGGGAAGGCAGATGACTCTCCTGCCTTCCCTCCTTCCCTCCTCTGTTTGGCTGAAGCTGCTGTATCCCTGCAGTACCCAGACTCCAGCAACACTGCTGCTCCTGCCCTCTCTCTCACTCTCTCTCTCTCTCCTCTCTCTCTCCCTCTCACGCAGATGCACTCTCCTCCCTCCCTCTTTCTCTCTACTCTCTTTCTTGTGCTCTGCCCCTTGCTACATCCCTCTCTCTCTCTCTCTCTCTCTCTCTCTCTCTCTCTCTCTCTCTCTCCCTGCTCTTGCACAGATTAGCTTCAGGATGCTGCTTTGTTGCTCTCTCCACCTATTTCTCTCTCTGCTTCTTGACTCTTGTTCTACTTGTTCTTATTTCCTCCTGCAACAGAGCATGAAACCACACTGAGACCTCTTACAGTCTTGCAACAGCCGTCATATCAATCATCCACAGAGGTGTCTGAGGGTTGTTTTACACAGGGCAAGAGCTGAGGATTGGAAGCTGTAGAAAAGAGTAATAGCCATGCCTAAGTCTGACTGAATTGCTTTTTCCTATAAGGAAGAAGCTCTGAGAATCCTCTAGGAGCTCTGGGATTTTTTATTATTCTATGTGCCGTGTCTACACCTTTTATTACCACTCAAGAATGAGAACTCATAACACATCTTGTAAAGCCAATGGAATTCAATTAAAAAACGTGTTATTGTATGGGCATACAAGAGTGTTAAATCCCCATGCATTTCCAGTCCATGAGTTATTCAATCACTGGAAGCTGATTAGCAAGATCATTAATTAAAACTCAGCTCCTCAGCACTGTGTGTCTATGTGGCAGAATGCCATGCCTCAACCACTCGCTCTGATACTTCTGATCAGAATGGATTTGGGATGTATTTCTGTTCTGTGTGGGTGGGTGAAGAGCTCACTTTTCAAGAGGAAAAGGAAATGAAATGCTAAATCATTTTATTAGGATATTACAGATATATTTGAATCTTTTGCATAACAACATATTTTCAGCGGATATGACAATCACAAACTATTTAATTTTATGCCAAAATAGAGCATATTGAAAACAGGAAATACAATAGCCTTGTCTCACAGAATTCTATGACATTGAAATAGTTTGGCCAGATCCAATTTCAGAAATTAAATGAAACAGACTATGTTCAAATTCTGTTAATTTTTCATTGTGTTAATATTGGCATGTAATTGCCAGACATTAATAATTCTACTCTGCAGCATTCAAGTGTCTCATGTGACTCAAAATGTGCCAACATTTGTCCCTCACATAGGCCTTCACCTGCCACTGTAGCCCCTCAAACTGGGATATTTCACATTAATTGTCACATTAAATTGTCTCATCAAATTTTCATTCCTCTTCAGAATCAGATACTCTGTGTGATCAATTGACCAAAGAAGCGCTAACCTAGCTGGCCATGATCCATGACCTCAGGCTAATACCCAGACACTCTAAATGCACTGCATACAGCCAGGCTCCTTGGGGAGGTAGTGAAAGCACACACTCACCCATGGACATGACCCCCATAACAGCCATTATGTCTGATACATTTCACATAACATCAATAAATCACCGAGCTCTATGAATAACAGATCATGACTGAGCTTGTGCAAACTTTGTTGTTCTGGAATACTATTTAAAATAATAGCTTTATGAGACTAGGGAAACTAGCAAAAAACAAGTAAACAAACTAAAGACATTATTGTGGCAGAGAGGAGGTAGGCTATTTATATACACAGTTAACTCCACAATGTGGGCTGCAGTTAGACATTCACACCATATTAGGCCTGGGTAGGCGCATGCTGAACTGGAAAATGTCTTTCTATGTGTATGCATGTCATGTGTTTGTGGTTCTTCCGTCACTTTCTGGTGTGTGTATATAGACTATATATGTGTAAGTGTGTGTGTGTGTGTGTGTGTGTGTGTGTGTGTGTGTGTGTGTGGGTGTGTGAGAGAGAGAGAGAGAGAGAGAGAGAGAGAGAGAGAGAGAGAGAGAGAGAGAGAGAGAGAGAGAGAGAGAGAAAGAGAATGAAGTAACCAATATGAGAGAATGAGCATGTCCTCTGCACCGCAATGCTAATGCAGTATATTTTATAGACTATGATGCAGTCCCTAAGACTAATGACTATGTCAAACATCCCCCCACCCACCCAGAAAACAAAAAGGCATGGCAGAAAATCTAATGTTCCCTCATTTTGTGGTTGTTACCACATTGTGTCTCTCAGCGACTGATCTGCAGTGACTGAAATATCTGCATCTGCATCCTTGTAATGTTCTAGGGAGCATCTAAGATGTTCTGACCTTAATGGGATGCTCATCTCATTTATCTTGGCTAGGAGGAACTCTGCCTTCCCTTCCCTTCCCTTCCCCGGAGCAGCCGGTACAAGGACAACAGCTTTCATGCCCACTAGGCACATGATGATTGTATGCATTTTCTGTCCTGTTAGTCCCACTGCATACAGTAGAGCTCCCATAAAACTGCTCCATTATTAATGGGAAGCAATGGAAGACACTGTCACAAGGTATATAGCCTACTGTACAAGGACAGAGTTGCACCAGTGCAGTGGGAGCATACAGTACATGTGCATTGTATGCCTGTTTGTGCGGTGAAGCTTAGGTCATTATGCTGCAACTGGTTTGCTGTATCTTACACATTATACACGTACTATTCACTTATCACCTAATCCTTTATAGTTTATAGTTGATATATATTATAGTTGTAATTACAGTTAGGTGATGTTGAATGTCTAATGTATACTGGAGCGTGGAGATTACACATTCTACACATAATTAAAAAAAAAAAGCTTACTGGTAATTACAGTAATGCATGTAATCATGAACACCTTTCTGTAAAGAAGACCTGCCCACATCAGTAGGGTTAGAATTAAGCTGTTTGGGTGTATGTTTGTCTCTCTCTCTCTCTCTGTGTGTGTGTGTGTGTGTGTGTGTGTGTGTGTGTGTGTGTGTGTGTGTGTGTGTGTTTGTGTATCTGTGAGAAAGAAAGAGAGAGAGAGAGAGAGAGAGAGGATTTAAAATGCTGACACTTTTCTATAGCACATGTGTTTAGCAAAAATATGAAAGAAGAAATGAGAGAAAGAAAAGGAGGGATAGAGTAAGCAAACAAGAAAGAGGAAAGCAGATAGGTTTCTCAGAGGAAACTGATTTTTTCATCACCAAGTCAAGTTGATCCCAGGACACATTTTGAGAATGAAACACTGATCCCCAGCAAATTAAAGCACAACCACCGTGAACAGCGTGGAGCTGAACTAGCAGATTCTAACACTCCCAGCACTCAAGAGAAATAACGCTGCACACTGAACACAAATACAACGCCAGAGACGCTGGAATTTGAGCTTGAAAAAGCACTTTTCATAGTCTGCAAGAAGTCTAGCACTTGCATTTTCTATCTGATTTGACATTGCAATCAGATAACAATAATAGATTGAAAACTGCAATGTGTGATTTTATTCTTAGGTTAAAATGGGCCTTCATGTAGCAACAGAGTGTGAAGAAACATCTATACCGACTTAAACAAAAGGCCAAGCTGCTCCTTGTAGATCATATTGTTCGGGTCAGGTCTGAGAAACAGAAAAGTGAATCTAATAATCCTGAATATAAGTTGACTATAAGCAGGTGGATGCTCTCTGCCAAGGCTTCATTCCATATCAGGAGATGAGTCAAGCAGATGCAGAGGGAAATTATACTGAGCCTTCCTCATAAGTTGCTGACACATACAACAGGAATTTGCCAGAGGACACAAAACTGTCCTTGATCATAAACATCAAATGGTTTTGATTTTAGATACCCCCTCCCTCCCCACCCACACACACACACACACACACACACACACCACCCCCTCAACCTTGTCTTGGCTGGAGTGACCAGCATGTTGATGCTGGAATCTGTGTGACAGATGCTGTCTACAGTGCCAGACGCTTCTGGGAGCTGTCTATCAACGTGCACAAGTGACAGTGACTCTGCCCACTCAGCTGCTGGCAGTAAACAGTTGGGAATGATGGCACAAAGTATATTCTAAGAAGAAGAAGCAAAGCAAACAGATACAATTTGACAATAACAAGAGAGCCTTCCCAGTTCTGTTTCACTCTATTTATGTTGACACAGCCAACAGAGTGCTAGTCTGCTTCCTTTGGGACATTTTACTATGATTTGGTTTGACTTTGGACTTACAGAGTAAATACAGTAGTTCCATAATGTCTTTGTGTTTTGTGCTTAGGGTTTTGTCATTTCTGAACATACAATATGTTTGTGTGACTGGCTAATTAAATCATAAAAGATTTATGACAGTCAGCACACAGCACTTCAACACTAGGTGGCAAACCAGGATAGCATGTCATATGTCACGCAGGTTTTGCTATAAGTATGTCATGCTGCACACTAATGCTGTAGGCCTATACCTTTTAAACCAGAACCAGAGGATATCAAAACATAGACAAGAACACAACAACATCAATGTGACCTCAAGACTGAAGACTGATCTGAAGTATCACAAAACCAGCCTCAAAGTCTGTAGAATCAGCCACGAGTTGAAGAGCATGCAAAACAAACAACTCTGCTGCCAACAGCTGTATAATTCTCCTGTCAATCAAAAGCTCACATGACAGGCATGACAGTGCTAAGCACAGAGAGGGAGGAGCTTCATGTGCAATATTGAAGAGGGAATACTTTTTTGCCTGCCATGACTCACACTGTGCTGAGCATTGAACACAGGACACTGGCTTGGCATTAGATGGTCAACTTGGTAACTTAAAATACAAAATAAGTAAGCTATAGTTCTTTTCAGCAGTGTGGGAGAAAAGGGGTATTAAAAGGAGATAATAAGCCAAAGACCACAAAGTAAGCTGGAGTGTGACTTGATTGATTAACAACACAGTAGACCACCAGTGAAAGGGAGAATAGCTGTTCAGAGATGCCTCTTGGAATAAAAGTCACTGTAGCCTTTCTATTACCTCCCACTAGTGCTAGAACACAGACAATAATTAACCACAGTGATAGACTTTGAGATGTGTGGCAATTAGTGCCAACGCTTTTGGCAGATTATAGAAGCAGAGGGAGTGAATCACCCAGTGACAGTGAATATATTTGTTGCTATATTGAACAAATCTATTGTCTTAAAGCACTATGGCATTATACTTCAGTATTGTAATTATACCCTTAATCAAATGACCTTATATTGCCTCTCTTCAGGAACGCGTTCTGTTTTCTTCTGGGCAAAGGTTAGCTTAACTGGGTCACATTCACCCTGCTCTGCTCCCCCCTTTTGCCTTGATGAATCACAGCTTTACATAATTCATTAGGGGAACACAGCACATTTTGCCCACAGCCAAACAGTAGCCATTGCTGTAGAACAGCCCCAGAAGTGACATGAGAAGAGAGAGAGAGAGAGAGAGAGAGAGAGAGAGAGAGAGAGAGAGAGAGAGAGAGAGAGAGAGAGAGAGAGAGAGGTACAGTGTGTATATTATTTGATAAATACTTTTGAATTGGATATGACAGACAGACATTAGGGGTGGAGGTGTGGTTATGGCCATCATCCCTCCCAAAGCCAGACCATCTCTTCACATGCATATGACCACATGCCTGTTATGTTTGCAGTTTTAGAGAGTTTGCAGTTTTAGAGAGGTTTGACTGAGACTGCCCATCTGGAGTACAAGTCTGTGAAATCACTCAGGATCACTTCATCTCTCTACTGCCGAAAGTGTGTAACCTCTTGAAATCACTGACAGCGCTACCCTTTGAAGGAAATGCCTTTTAAAATCCCATATTACCCTTTGCTGAGATTGTCGGAACCATTTCTCTCTCTCTCTCTCTCTCTCTCTCTCTCTCTCTCTCTCTCACACACACACACACACACACACACACACATGCACACACACACACACACACACACACACACACACACACACACACACACACACACACACACACAAACTCCCACTCTCTGCCTGTCTCATTCTACCACTCCCATTTCTTTATCTCTCTAGTGCTCAGTTGAGTGTGAGGCCCAGAGCCACTTGGTAAATGAACTTATTAGTTCAGTACTGCAGAGGAACACCACTGCTGCTGTTCTCCTTTTATTACTACAAGCTCATAAAAATAAACTAGAGATTCCTCTTATCATGCCTGTAAATGTTGCACCACAAGTTATTACTGTGGATGAAACACACACACAAACAAGCACACACCGTATGAAACTCAACTGTCACGTGGAACACGGGGTAAGCTGATAGGCTTGCTCATGGTGTGTACTAATGACTTACGAGAAACAGAAACTCAGTTTATAATGTCCAAGTTCAAGCTCCCTCTTTCACCACTACAGCAGAACGCCAGCTGGCCTATCATGACTAGTTCATTGAAAAACTGTAAAACTTCTTTTTTATTCTTAAAGATTCTTTTATTCTTAAAAATATTCTTACTTATCATTTCTCTTATTATTCAATTTCACTATTGATTATTTCTTAGTAATTCATGTGACATTGAATTGTGGGTCTTTATGTCAATACTAGTTGATGATTGCGCTTTCTGGCTTGATGTTTGTTTGTGGTGTCTAACTATGCACACCCAAGGGTGCAGTGATTCAGATGACATCATGTGATCAACCTGTTTTCTGTTCCTGTTTCCTGATGCTGAAATGTGTTTGTAGCCTAGCACATGCTGCAATAAACATTTGAAGAGTTTGGGTCCAAAACGCTATAAAAGCCATTTTATGGCTCATTTTCAGAAAACATGTTTTATTTTATTTTATTTATTTATTTTTCATTTTATTTTTCAGATGTTTTAAGTTTACGTACTTTTGGGATACTTTTACCCGATTTATCCTAACAAAATAAAATCAACATAATTTAAGTCAATAATTTCTGAAATATGCATTTAAAAAGCAGGACTTCTGAATATTTTCAAAAATGGATTTATAGCGTTTTGGAACCAAGCTCTTCATTTGAAAATATCAGAAATAGCTGAAAGAGTATGATTCCCTCTTCAACGTACTTATTTGAGTTTTCAGTTCACATTGATTTGTTTTGACCTTGTTTTCATTCACAGTTCTTTTTTGATACAGTACATCTTGCTGTCTTGTCTTGTTTCTTTCATCAATCTCTGTTTTTCTTTTCTTCTGTAACAAATTAAAAAAGTCCGACCAATCATTGTGATTGAAGGAGTAGCAACAAAATAAAATGAAACCCTAAACATGATTATCGAGATTTGCGAATCTGTAAAGAACTTCAACATAACATCATTGCAAGACATCTATAGGGGAAACAACTTCTTAATTTCTGTGAAGTCTTGACTTAAATAAAAATGAGTGTATGTGAATGAGCAAGGGGCAGAGACAAGGTTTGCAGACGCACTGTTTTGGAAAATAATAACATTTTAGCCTCTTTGGTTCAATCACCCGTACTGACGTCGTCCTCAGACAGAGCCTGGTTATGTAAGCCTGTGCCAAATGCAGACAGATTGCTTTTAGACTACATCCCCCTTCTCGCTTCAGTAACCTTAGGAAATGTTGAGACGGTTTATCCGTATATAGACCCTCTCTCTTTCTGCCCTCTACTCCTTTGTCTATTAAGTTCCGTTCCTTTGTGGCTATATTCAGTCTGTCTGGAGTATTTAAATGGTCCGTTAACCTATATTCCTCACTGTTGAATTAATGTCTGTTGGCCTGATCTGTTCTGCATGTACAAATAGTACAAAGTGTAATATTAAAGGTTTTCATGGGACAAAGTTGGTCAAATACACTGTCCAACAATTTGTTGAATTGAATCCTGCTTAGACACTGTCTAGACCAAACACTAATTTTGTTTTTACCAGTAGACCTGGTATTTTAATTCTGACTGAATGCCACTGACAGTGTCAATGTCCAAACATGCTCACAAATTATGTTTATTCATAATACATACCAGAGCAGTTAGATGGAACGGCTCACAGCCTCTTGCCCAAATGACCATTGGAGAGTGTGCCATTTAGTAATATGTGGAGCATTGGTGTGCAAGTGTGT
>JAODXP020000020.1:13574362-13643863 GCA_027497455.2 Sardinella longiceps | reverse complement strand
GTGTGATGTAAATTTCATTACAAATAGATCTGCCTGATTCCATAACATGACTTGTACGTAAGTGGATATCTGGAGTAGTAAATTACTAATGTAACTTTAGTCTCCCTGGAAGAACTCAGAGCAACGTTTGCAGTTCAGGCTGACATTAGACATAAATTTCCATGACAGGAATACATTGTAGATTTTTTTTTCAAATTCATTCCATAGGTTACGACAATAAAACTGTGCAGGACTCAGTAGTACTGTAGGTCCACAAAGTATGTTGTGTATCTATACTTGACTCACTGAAACATACACCGCTTATATATAATCAGTTTTTTGTATTTTCTTGAAGAAAGTCCTTGAAACAAAGTCAACTGCACAGGGCCGGCTGGCTAGAGGTTTAAGGAGGGGAAGCAGTGGCACTTACAGTAATGGCCGATTCAGAAGATATCTCTGTCAGCCAGTGGCAGGGTGGCCATACGTCCAGATTTAGGCCAGACAGTCCGGATATTCCATGCCCTGTCCAGTGTCCGGCACAACATCAAGCCGGACGCCTTTTGTCCTCCTTTTTGAGGCGTCACGCTTGAGAAGGGCTTTCTGCGAGAGCATAAATGCATACACACAACTCATTACAACAGAAATCATAGCAAAACTCAGCTCATCACAAATAAACAGCTCCAACATTGGCTTGAGCAATCATTTTAAAATTGGTCGACAACGACAAGACATGTGCCTTGTAGTATAAAATTGCCAAGGCAGTAGAATTGCCTTCCCAAGCAGTCTTTCTATTGATCTATAGATAAAGATGTAAGCCTAAATAAAAACATATTGCTATAAGAATTGATACTGATGCATAATAATTAAGAATGCCTCATTACTCATTGTAGTGTCCTCATTTTTGATGATATGGATGTGGCCAAACTAGCCAGTGAATCAGGAATGATAGGCTTTTGATAGGCTGCTGTTTGCACTGACATTGCCATAGCAGCAAGGCATGTATGCCCATGTAAAGTGTATAGAGATCCTATCTAGTACTACTTTCAATGTGTGAGTCAGGCATTAGGGACTAAGCACTGTGCACAAACATACTTACCGTACATACACAGGTGCCTGCCATTGTGTTCCTCTGTTGATGCAGAACAAAAATCTCAGATCAATAAACCTACTATGATGCAAGCACCACAGACACAAATGGGTTGCAACAGACTTCTAGTATCAAAACAATTCATCCTCATCATGCAGATAAAACCTGGGAGCCAGTCATGAGGTCTACCATCTGTGGCCGATTCCATCCTGGGACAAACTGCTTGCTCTCCTTGTGAGGATTAACGCCTTTGTCTTGACAAGAAACAGAGTGGTTCTCTGTACATCTCCAGGGAGCCATGCTGTGAGGTTGGGTGGAATGTAAGGACCATGAGTATAAGGTGGGGGAGGACAAGCATTGTTCCATATTTCATGAAGCTTGTTCTAAATGTGTCTGTAAAACCAGAGCTTTTCTTCGAAAGACAGAGAAAGCGCAAGAGAAAGAGATGCTGCATCTGATTCTGTGGTCTGGGCCTGGTCCAGTCTTCCCACTGTAGCACTAACCCAAGGACTCATTCAGACGCTATGTTTTAACATACCGTAAAGTCATCTGTAGTAAACAACTGGTAATCTTTCAGTCAACTTATAAAAATGTAGTCAACTGAACTGTGGTTGCTTTGTAAAGCCTGAAACACACTGGGACGATGGTTGGACGTCTGAGGCATTTGGGGTGGCTCGGACATGCTCAATGTCAACAAGAGCTATTGACTAAACTATTGCTCAAGCTACTCTAGACTTACAATCTGTGCTTGATATTCATATCAAGATATCAGGAAGAACCTCCATTCGACTTTCCTTAATACACACATGAAGAGATCTCTACACAGCAAATTGGGCAGTGTATACTGTAGCTACTATGAACTATAAAGGAATACACTTTACACTGCTTTCTGTGTTTTTATGTCCTAGAGTAACGCAGGTCTATTCAACAATTTGGTGGTATGCCAGCAGGAATGATTTAATCCTCAGATTTGTGTAATTCATTCATTTCATACTTGCACATACACTAAAACAAAATATGACACTGCATGCTCATTTGAAAATATTGGCATGTAGTACTACTTCCTTTTCACTTCCTTCCTTTCCTAAAATAGCATTTATGGAAATAATTGCATTTCAATATAGCCTAGGCTAGTGCAAACAATTGGGCTATAATATTCTCTATAGCCTACTACTTACCGTTTTGAATGTAATAGCCTAAGGCAATGATTCGTAATGATGATCGTATCCTAGGCTATGGTAATTTTGTTTCCCCCCCGGGTCAACAAACTTTCCCGGGTCAACAAACGTCTCTTTGCCCGAATGTCAATCCGAAAGTGAAACTATAACTTTAGCTAGCTTTAGAATACCGTGCTCGGTGCTCTAACACAGTTGATAATCAAAGATGGAGGATTATCCACACGATGTTTACGCAGAGGTACTGGATGAGGAGCTTCCTAATCATCAAGTGCTTCGACAAAAACTCCAAATATACTTCCAGAGTAAGAGACGATCAGGCGGGGGTGAATGTTTTGTGGAATTCGAAGGGAATGGGAAATTTATTATTGGGTTCAAGCAAGAGGAGGGTAAGTTCTGCGCTCGCTTTTGCTTTTAGGCTTATAGGCTACTGTGAATCACAACACAGTTGTTATTTCATGAAGTTGTTTCTCATTTAATAACGTAGTCTTGTCCTTTGCTTTTTAAAAATAGTTAGAAACCGGGTTCTTCTCAACAACAGCAATGCAATCACAATTGACGGAAAGCAGATTAAAGTTCACCTCACCAAAGAGAGGAAGTCGGTAAGTTAATTAGGTTAATATACCATTTAGAAGAGAAAGGTAGGATTATGTGCATATTCTTGGTTTCTCTCTAGCCTTGGTTTCATGAAATCACTGTTTCCCTTACTCCCATATCCAGCAACAGAGCCTAAAACCATCTCAGTCATAAGTTACGACTTGCCATACTGTCAGTGTCAGTCAGACTGCTACAATGGCCTGGCCCTGTCTTATTGGAACAACTTAATGTGTTTCAAAATTATTTGGCATGATATAATGAGTGATAGGCTGGTGACTTTTGTTTAATGGAAAGCACATTAAAGGAGAAATCCGGGCAAAAATGACCCAAAACTCTATTTTCTGTGGTCAAGGCGAGCTGTCAGTGAAAAAAAACCCGACAAAAATTGATCTTGCCTACCCCAAGTTATGCTCCTGTCCGATTTTGCATCCCAGCGGCTGTAACGGGGCAAGTTGGAAACACGCCTATTTTGCCTCTTAAAATGTTCGAAATTCAATTTCAAGTGCATGGCCATGTTAACATAGCACTTCGAAGCGAACACAGTTGATATGAGCGTAGTAGGTGACCTAGAAATGCTAAAAAGTTGAGCTAATTCACTCAGTCTGCATACCTCTGTTGAGTTCCTGATTCCAGCGAAGCCCACAAAAGTCGACCGTCGAGCTTGATACAATCCAATATTCCAAAACGTGATTTTCCACCAAAAAAAACGATTGTCGTGAATTAATGTGATCATGTTCATATAGTAATGACCATGTAGCTACATAGCTTAGCCGTAACATGAGCAAAACATTGCAAACACAACTTCTTGCAGCTGGAGTTCTCGCGCATGCTCATGGGTAGCCTACGCTATTGGCTGAGCCAGGTGGTAGTTTCGGCAAGACCAGAGAGAGTAGTGATCGAACAGGTGACACACAACTAGCTTGGAGTTGGACCTTGAGGAATATCGGAGAAGATGGCTCGAGTTTGTGCCTTTCCAAATTGCGACAACAAAATGAAGAGGTAGAGTTTTCATCGTCTGCCTCTACGCAACAGAGAGACTTTGCAGTGATGGCTGGTTGCACTGCAACTTGATGTGCAAACACCCTTGCACACATTACGGGAGAGAGACTACCGTGTCTGCAGTGATCATTTTGATGATGAAGACTTCACCAAAAAGAGTGATAAGCACCGGTATCTGAAGGCAAATGCCATTCCGAAACAAAAAAGGACAGCTATGGACAGTTTGGAGGTAATCATTTCTTTTTCACGTTATTATCTTCGAGGCAAGATTCGAATAGCCTCTTACATGTAACCCTATGCTTATGGAGCTTTTTCAATTGTTATCATATCAATTATTTGTTTCCATTTCATCGATTGAATTTCTTATGTGTACGGTCTGCTTTGATATTGAAAATATTGTTTAGAAGAGAATACTCGATGTTCAACCCTGTTGTAGTACAGATAGTGATAGGCTATGCTAGATGTGAGGTGTTGGGGGAGGGGAGTCTTATTGCTAACAGTGCAGGCGAAGTGCACATAGCACTACCATAGCTGTTGCATCGAAAATGGACTGTCGATGTCACTGCTTGGGCCTTTTTAGTCTGGTTACAGTTATTTCTTCTTTATACTCTAGGGGACATCATCCAGTGGGATAGACAACGAATTAGCTGCAGTGCCACAGTCAACTCCAAAGAAGACTCACTCAACTCACTCACTCAAGTCTGGCCAGCCCTATAGTTTCAACATCTTACTATCAAGTCCACAGACAACCCAACAATATCCTAAAAGGGCTTCATTATCTGGCACATATCTTGCTCGACCTGCTTTATGGCAACAATTAGTGAGTTCTTTCAATTATGTATGCTTTTTGAAACTGTATTTTAAAAAATCAGACACTATTGTAGAATACTGTTGTTATTACAAGTGAAATATCTTTTCTGAATTGAAGGACCGGGCTGCCACTGCATCTACTTCCGGTACCTCATCATCATACAATGTCCCTCACACAGCCAGTGGACAAGTGAGTATACTTTTTCAATAGAGGCCTACACTCTTTCTGACACTGTTGTTATTATGTAGTCAAGCCTTGAAAACCTCATCATGTTTGAAATGTGGATGGACTTTTCAAGCATCACTTTTATTGTTATTATTGTAGGAGCTGTCTGCATCTGCATCTAGTCCATCTGTGACTATGTGACTATCCCCTGCGGTGTTAGTGAGGATGTGTCAAAAGTAAGTAGAATGTATTACCTTACATGCTTTTGCACAACTGTTAGCTTGATATGTAATAAATCCTAATGTTGTATGATGGAAAAGTCAGAATCAGCCTTGGGGTGTAGGCCTAGATGTTCTCCTATGACCTGCAATTTTTTTCAATTTTTTAGGAACAGTGTAGTGCTGGGTCTTCTACGTCTTTGACTGATCCCCATATAACCGGTGCGGATGTTTCACAAGTGAGTACAACATCTCAGTTCTAAGGTGTTTGTATTGACAATACATTTTACTGTATAAATATCATCCATGTTTAAATGACCTCAAAATCTATGTGAATTATCCAATAGGGAGGCACAGAACATTCTGAGATGTTGGAGATGAGCACAAGCTTTGGGGAGATGGCGTTATTGGATCCGTTGGACAGCAGTTTTGCACCGTCAAGTGACTCCCCGCGATCTAGCCAAGAGTCTGCATCTGGTTCTCTCTCAGCTAATGGAAATGGAAAGGGGTGGTCTGAAAAAAAATGGCTTGTCAACGAGTCAAAACTACTAGACCTATTTTCTCTCTGCAGAACATGTGGCTCTCCAGTTGAGGACAAAAGAATCATCACTCATTCCAGCCAAATCAGAATTCAGTGGAACTGCATAAATAATCACTCCGGAATATGGTCTTCATGTCCTGACGTCAGAGGAATTGCTGAAAACAATCTACTTATCAGTGCAGCCACCGTCTTCACCGGCACCACACACACCACCATAAAGGACTGGGCAGAACTTCTACACATACCAATTCCAATGAAGACCCAGTTTTTTGCTGTTCAATCCACCTACCTCATACCAGTTATTCAAAATGCATACCAAACACAGCATGAGCGAATAATGGACCGCCTCATCCAGCTTTCCAACTCTGGACAAAAAGTTGAACTCTGTGGTGATGCAAGGTGTGACAGCCCAGGTAAGCATCATGCTCCAAATTCTAAACATAAAATGAGTTGTGCAGTTCAGTACTTAGTTTTCACAAAACACCTAATCATGACCACTTTGTAATGTTGTTACGTCAAAAGGTTTCAGTGCCAAATACTGTACATACTCTTTTGAGGACGACGCTGCTTGAGAGAGGAGTGCAAATTGGAGTGATGACCACAGACAGATCACCATCCATCCAAAAACTCATGAGAGACAACTACCAGAGCATACGGCATGAACTTGACCCTTGGCATGTCAGTAAGAGTAAGTGTTTTATCAGGAAAAGAAACTGCTGCAGTTTCAAAACCACTATGATTGGGTCTTCTCTGTTCACTTGATATGTAGCTAACTCCCTGCCCTGTACATCCTTGATTGATGTTTTCTCTAGGTCTGAAGAAGAAACTTGTGACCCTATCCAACAAGAAGGAGAACGAAGACCTACGGCCTTGGATCAGGGCAATAACCAACCATCTGTACTGGTCATGTTGGACAAGTAAAGGTGACAAAGAGGTAACAATAAAGAGATGTGTCCGATATTCACTTAGCACCTACCCCACATCTCTATCTGTGTAATGACATTGAAATAACACATCCACAAGCTGTTGTCCCCACTTCATACAGTATTTCTTTTTGTGTCTTTTTTGCCTAGGACTGTTTAAAAAGATGGACTGCCCTTCTCCATCATATACGTGGTGTACATAGATGGGAAGAGAATGACGTTCAGCGCACCTGTGGTCACCCAGTACTGACAGAAGAAAATCAAAGGCGGAAGAAGTGGCTGAAGCCAGATTCATCCGCTTTCCTGTCACTGAAGGGTGTGGTGACGGACAGCAATCTCCTCAGAGATTTGAGACAGATGGCACTCTTCAAACACACTGGTAAGTGTTTAAATGTAATTTGTGTCTAGACATGACAAAATGTACATTGCTGCGAAGGTTGGTAGCTTTATCATCAGAGCTAATCTCTAGTAGCAATCACACTGGACCATTTCAAAGAAACACAAAAACCTCCTAGACACTACATAACTATCACAAACAGTATTTATATTGTTTCTAAGAGGACATGGTATAAAATATGTATGTTTGTGTGTGTTTCCTTTTACACAGGATCTCTGGAAGTCTTCCATGCAGTTATGCTAAAGTATGCAGAAAAACGACTGCACTTTGGTTATGACAGCATGAGGGCTCGCACACAACTTGCTGTAATGGATCACAACAGTAACCTTGGCAGACCACAGGCCACAACACAACAAGGTATGATACAAAACAATGTTCTGCTTAGGATTATGACTGTTTGGTATGATAGAGTATTTTATATGCTTGTATTTATTTGCTAAATATTTCTTTCAAAAGAAGACTATGTTCATTGCATACTACATTGTAAGTTATTCTATGTTATTGATGCTGAACTAAACAGTTGTTTATTTTTATCAGGACAACCACAGCACAAAGCAGTTTACTCCCGGCAGTCCAAGCAATGGGTTGCCAAGCCCATGTATGAACGCTCAACTCAGGTTTTCCGCAATGACCTGATGGAAGATGTCTTGAGGAGGAGAGAAGACAGGACCATAGTCTTCTCAGAGACCATACCCCGTCGGCAACCAAGAAGGCAAAGACTGCTTCGCAACATAGCTCCAGTTCCACGACCGGATATGAGTGAACTAGTTGGTCAAGCCAGGTCTCGTTACATGAGCATGGTCTAGGCGTCTCGAACCAATTCATCTTCCTGCACTTTGGATTTTGTGGCACCATCAAACCACAAATATCACTGAACATAGTTTGTATTGATTTATTTGACATTTTCATGTTGTAATTTCCTTGTTTTGGCTCAAGTAAAGACACAAAAGCACAAATGGAGTGTTGACTTTTATATTATAAAACCACCATAAGACAAATATTATATTTTCATTATAGAACTGCCTGGGTGATTTATTCCTATTATTTACTTATTCAACTTCAGTTGTGTAATTTACATATTACTACTTTTTTCCTTACACATATCTGAACTATATACATTCCTAGAAATGGCTATACAATTTTTGCAAGACAGAAATAATAACAAATAAGGCAAGAGCTAAATTATTATTATTACTAGAAAATGTCCTCTGCCTCCTTGAATCCTGTGTAACTTCCAGTGATTCGGATGAACTATCCATTTCAACAAATAATGTCCAGAAAAAAATATCCTTGTTGCTTCCTCTGCTTCTATCAACTCAGCTGTGTTGCCGGAACTTTCCACTGGCTATTGCACGTTACCCATGAGCATGCGCAGAGCTGCAACAAGTGCTTGCAATGTTTTGCTCATATTACGGCTAAGCTATGTAGCTACATGGTCATTACTATATGAACATGATCACATTAATTCATGAGAATCGTTTGTTTGGTGGAAAATCACGTTTTGGAATATTGGATTGTATCGAGCTCGACGGTCGACTTTTGTGGGCTTCGCTGGAATCAGGAACTCAACAGAGGTATGTAGACTGAGTGAATTAGCTCAACTTTTTAGCATTTCTAGGTCACCTACTACGCTCATATCAACTGTGTTCGCTTCGAAGTGCTATGTTAACATGGCCATGCACTTGAAATTGAATTTCGAACATTTTAAGAGGCAAAATAGGCGTGTTTCCAACTTGCCCCGTTACAGCCGCTGGGATGCAAAATCGGACAGGAGCATAACTTGGGGTAGGCAAGATCAATTTTTGTCGGGTTTTTTTTCACTGACAGCTCGCCTTGACCACAGAAAATAGAGTTTTGGGTCATTTTTGCCCGGATTTCTCCTTTAAGTTTCATGCTATTAGTGTATGTTGCATACTGCATGTTATTAAGGGTGGATTTATCCTGTTATCTCTGTGTTATGGCAAGTATTAGTACAATAAGCTTGCCTCATGCTTTGCTCCATCATTCTGTCATTCTAAGGTTATGACAAAATCAACTAAGGAAGTAATTGCTTAGCTGAAAATTGCTTACCTGGAAGTGTGTAAATTGGATTCATTTGTAGATGGGAGAACCGTCTGCAACTCTACAATGAAATCATTTTCATCTTGACCACTGTTAGTTTTAAATGGCTGTTTTAAATCTTTGGGTTTCATTTATTATCCAGATGTAACACCCATCTTAGTCTAGGCATTAAGGATGTTGATATTTGTCTCTTTTTTTGTAGGAGCCTACCCCTGAACCAGCTTCTGGCAGTCAGTCATCAGGTATGTCTTGCACCTGTGCTATGTTATGGCTTTTGCCTTTTGCAGGGCATAACTTTTGTGATACCTTAGTATATGTTTGCATTAAAGAAATTAAACAATCCTATATAATAGACTAAGCTATTGAAATTAGTTTACTTGGTATTAAATGATGTTTTAGAAACAAAGGTTCAGGAGGAGTGTGACAAAATTTGTTACGCCCTCTTGTTCTCTGCCAGTCAGCTGGAGCCAGTCACGGCTCCAGAATTTTGCTCGCACGAAGAGAGGTTCATCAGGACCGCACATACTATTGTCTTACGTGCATACATTTGTAGTCCTCAAATTTCGGATCACAAACAAGTGAACTGATTATTAATTGAACAAGTTGGATTGTCTTTCTCCTTAATACCCCAGAGGACGCAAGAGTTCATGCATAAAAGATTTAATATTTTGATTCCACAACACACGGCCACGTTATTGTTGCTTTTTTCTGGTTACACCATTTCACAATTTTATGACGTGTCTGTTCAGTGTCTAAGTGAACATTATGTTATGTTATATAAAATAATATAAAATACAAAACATACATAAAAAAAACATGATGAATTCTTTCCTTTTAAAGTCAAAATATTTTATAATGCTTATCTTGCACAGCCTTAACTATTTGTCACTGACCCTTCTACAGACACAGACACTAAGGAGGAGAGGGCTGAAGACACCTATCAGCCTAAAGCTGTTGTTGTGGAGAACATCCCAGAAAACATGACCAGGGACCTTCTGGGACTGATAGTGGAGAGAATCACTGGTGTAACTGAGGAGGACTACTCAATGGAGATGATCTATGACTTATGTGTTGCTGTTGTAATGTTCCTAAACCCTGACAGTAGGTATTTTGTTCTATTTATTGTAACATTCACTAATTTTTGTGTTATGTAGTTGGGCATTACAGTAACATCCAATATTTTAGTTGCCAGTGAGGAAATGGAGTGTTGTGTTTGTTGGTGGAGTTGGTCATTGGGGTGTGCAAAGTGTGTAGCAGGCAGCCTTCAAACACACACTTTATGAGCTGCTACAAGAAGCTTTTAAAATGATTTAGCTCAATCTTATGATGTGTTGTTTGGAGTTGATTCTGTGGCCCTGTGTTACAGATTGGTCTGTGTATGTAAAAAAATAAGTTAAGTTTTATTTTTTTAGTTAAGTTTTTATTTTTCCTTTGGTCAGCTGTTGTGTATAAAGTGCTTTCTAAATATATTGACATTGACATTTGTCTACTGTATGTATAGGAAATCCTGTATGGGAAACCCTTTGCCCATACATTCTCTTATTCTCAACATGAGATAATCTTTTATGAAGCCTACACAGCTTCTTTGGTAAAAACAGGCCAATTAATGGATGGATTAATTATATGTCAATGTCTCTTTCAGATCTGAAGAAATTTCAGGCAGAAGCCAAGCTCAATAAAAATTTTCAGCAATACAATCTGACTGTGCAGGTATTGGAACGAACATGCAGTTTAAAGATAGAGGGTCTGCCACCTCAGGCCAGCAAAATATTGCTGGAACTCTACTGTGAGAAACATAAAGTTGAAGTGAAGACACTGGCTATGATGCCAGATGAAAATGCTGCTGTTGTCACGTTTCAAAAGCCTGAAGGTAAGTCTTTATGATATTCTTTTTTAAGGTCTAAGAAGCTTCAATTTTACACACACACACACACACACACACACACACACACACACACACACACACACACACACACACACACACACACACTCAACCAGGGACTCATCATTCACTTTGGTAACATTTCAGATGTTGAGATAATGCTTAGCATAAAGCACCAAATCAGCAAAGTGGAAGTCAGCACCTATCCTTACTATGAGTCACTAGGCACAGCACTGTATGGTAAAGACAGACCAAGATGGAAGATGCCAGACCCTTTCACTATAAGTATTCACCCAGCAATAGAAGAGTTCCTCTTGAAGAAAAAACTAACATCTCAGATAAATGACCTAATGGAAGCTAACCACTGCCAGGTCAGCATGAAGGGCAGTGATGTTCTGATCAGCCCACTGCCAACCCTGCTGAAGATGAAGGGCCTGACAGCCAAACACATAGAAGGCTGGAGAGAGAACACCTCAGAGGCTTTCCACAGAATCATGTCCAAGTATAAGACACTTGAGAAGGTGATGAACTCAGAAGTGTCCGCCCTAGTGGCAGAAGAGCTGCAGTCAATGGTGCAGGATAATGTTGTCATGAAGATGGATCCCATGACTGGACAGTTGACACTTGCAGGGATGGTGAAAGATATAGATAACTTGAGACAAATAGTGGATGGTATAGTGCAGAAGGCAACAAGTCAGTATGAGCGGGAGACGAACAGTATTTCTGAAGAAATGGATTTGTCAATGGACATGTATAAACTCTTGGAGCTTGGTGGCCTGCCAGAGTATATCGCAGCCTCCTGCCCCCAAGTGGCTCTAAAATATAACTCAAGCAGTAAGAAACTGGTCCTCTCAGGCCTAAACACAGAGGTCCTAACTCTGAAGACTTGGGTCCTTGAGAAGAGAATGCAGATGAAACAAAGGCCAGTTGAGCTTGACCATCATATAGTAGAGTTCCTGATGGCAGTGGACAGTGAGGAGATGTCTGATCATCTCTTCTTTTCCTGCGGAATCCATGCCATTTATGGAATCAGTAACAGGGCTGTGGTTTTGACTGCAACCACAGAAGAAATCCTCTCACAGTCTATACAGAAGATGAAGGAGACTTTGACTTTTGGCATCCTGACTGTGGAGGATGAAGAGGTACTGCGAAAGTCAGAATGGAAAACTCTGAACACTGAACTCCTAAGCATGTACAACACATCTGACAAGTCCACCCTATCAATAAAGTACCCGTTAGACCAAGATGGTAAAATTGTGGTTGCAGGGTATGTTGAGCCTGTTAAGGAAGCAAGTCTGAATCTTGAAGAGTTTTTGCAAAATCATACAAGAACTAATGACACTGTGGTGGTTACATGCTATGCTGCTTCAAGGTATATTGAGGAATATAAATCAGAGGATTGGAAAAAAATGGCCAAAGTCGGTGAGGTAGTGGTACAATTCGATCCAGTAAATCCACAAATCAATCTGTCCGGAGAACGCAGGTATGTTAAACCTGCTGTGGATGCTTTTAAGAGGATGGCTACCAGTTTGTGTATAGATGAGATGAAAGTTTGCAAGCCTGGAGCAAAGAAGTGCTTTGAAGAACAAGGCCGTATGCTACTAACAGCAACGTTAAAAGACCACCGTTGTCGCTGTCTAGTTCTTCTTCAGGATAACAATATGCAGAACTCATCTTCACAGTCACAATCAGACTCTGAAGAGAAGATACTTTACAGAAGTCCACAGACAGAGATACATCCCACAGAACTAGATGCATCCAATGCCCTGAAAAGAGATGGAAGCAGGATAACGCTGAACGAAGACAGAATTCAGGATGCATCTGTAAGTGTCTCATGTGTTCTATTGTATATTAAAGTCCATGGAAAGTGAATTGTTTGTCATATCCATAAATGCCATGACGTGTATGATTCCCCTTTTTAAAGGAAAAATCAGCTGTAAAACAATCTATATCCTTTTTCTTGGACTGAGCGAATGCTGTCCTTGGTTAGTTGGTTAGTCTGTTGGTTGTAAATTTCATCTAATTCATCTTCACAGTCAGAATCAGACTGCGAGGAGGAGATGTTTTACAGAAGTTCACAGACACCTGCGGAGGTATTTCCCACAGAGCCAAATGCATCCAATATCCTGAAAAGAGATGGAATTAGGATCATTCTGAAAGAAGGCAACATTCAAGATGCATCTGTAAGTCATGTGTTCTTTTTTAGGCAAGTTACTGTAATGGAAAGTGAAAGTTTTGTCATATCCATGAATAAACAAGCAGAGAAAGTAAGTGGAATGCTAGTTTTAAGTGTGAAGAGCCTAATTTTGTTATGTATAATGCAACTTAACTCAAAGTTTTCTACATAACAGTGTGCATTTTCACCCATATCAGACAGACGTTGTGGTGAACACAGTTGCTGAAAACCTGAACTTCAGCAAAGGAGCCGTCTCCAAAGCTCTTCTCCAGGCAGCTGGGCCACAGCTCCAAACAGCTGTCTATGAAGTGGCCAGTGGCGGTGTGAAGTGTGGAGAAATGGCGATAACTGATGGCTTTAACCTCAGATGCAGTAAAGTCTTCCATACCGTATGCCCTCCATGGGACAACGGGGCTGGCAAGTCAGAAGAGGTATGTGGTGGGTTTTAAACTGCAAAAATCTTTGCTAGTGCTATTCCTCAACATTCTGAATTTTTGTCTTATTATACCATTTAAAAAAATAATAATAATAATGTGTGTGTATATATATATATATATATATATATATATATATATATATATATATTATATTTTTTTTTTTTTTTTTTTTTTTTTTCTTAACGAAAAATAATATATTTGTTCTTATTTTTGGAGTTAAAATCCCCTCAAGCAATATAGTAAAAAGTACCTGAAGAAAACATCTTCTACCCAATACACACCCTAAATATGAGGTGTTAATTAGGCTTGTAAAATATAACTTGACCTAATTTTGACAAAGTACAATTGAATATATTGTATTTTAAAATCAGAGAACATTACTCAATTAATTCATTCTGTGTCACCTTAAGATATGGCACTGTATGTTTGTGGATGTACTGTACACATCCCATTTTTCAATGCCCAATTTAAATTTACGAATACAGAGAATATCCAGACTCTTTGCACAAAATGTAACTAAGCTTAGATATTTCTTAGCATGCTAGTCATCCTTAACAGTGGTGACACTGACATTAATGTTTTTCAGTTATTCTCATTTAAATGTTTAAATGTTTCATGATTTGTTTGCAATAATTCTCAACAGGTCTTGAAGAAAATTATAAAAGATTGTTTGCAAGAGGTTGAGAGGCGTAGACTGACTTCGGTTACTTTTCCTGCTATTGGAACTGGTTATTTAAGCTTTCCCAAAGACCTTGTTGCCAAGATAATGTTGGAGGAGACTGAGTTGTTCGGCAAGAAAAACAGACCTAAGTGCTTAAAGGAAATCGTCATCATAGTACATCCTTCTGACCAAGAGAGTGTGAAGGTAGGGGAATTTCAGAGTGATTTTACGCATTTCATTATTACTGTACAATACATACAGCTTCTACAGTGGCTTGATATTGTGTTGATACTGTGCTTACATCAATGCCATTGTTTAAAACAACCAGTCACAGTGTTGAAAAAAATGTTTCAGTGTTTCAGTAGAGCATTCCAAGGAGAAAGAGAACAGAAGAGCAGAAACAGCGGGTCACAGAAACAACCATCCTTGGGTAACATTTTGTTGTAATAGTCTACTATTAGTCCTGTTGGTACAATTAATTATGCTCATTGCTGGTACACATAGTGACTGAAGATAACACATTTGAAGCATTTATTTGTGAAAGTTATCTTGCATTCTTCTGCGTCATGGTAAACATAAGTGATTAGTTGTAGTCAACTGGACTGCTTTGGAAATTGAAGTTTAAAGGCTTGAGGTGGTTGATATTTGTGAAACCACCTCCGGTTCTCTCTCAGATACAGAGAGGATGGTTTAAGTGCATTGAATAAGGATGAGGCTGTGATTTATCTTTCTCCACAGGACTATGGGGTCAAGTCAACACTGTATCTTTGGGCAATAACCTCAATGTGCGCATTGGTCACCTGACCTTAGAGGTGTCAGCTGGTGACATCACCAAAGAGACTACTGATGTCGTCGTCAATTCTTCCAATGGCTCATTCTCCCTCAAGTCTGGTGAGTTTCTATTCTAGCATTTATAGCAGCCAATAGCTTAGTAATTGCCAATATAATTTGACCCGTTTTTTAAGGCAATAAAGCCTTTAATGTAAGATATTTCCTGAATGGCTGGACTGAACCACATAAAAGTGAATCTAGTGCAATGATGCATACAGTAGACAGGAGTTTTAGGAGGTAAATGTAAATGTAGCCAGCTGGTCCCTAAACCTCCCTCATTTAAACAGACATCTCAGCTTGTAGAAACACAAGGAGGTGTCTACCCCCTTTTTCTACAGTTCATAACCAGTCCTTAAGTTGTGTTTCTACTGGACAAGTTCCAGGACATTTCTTGGAAGGGGAAAGTGACAGAGACAAATCAGCAAACGGCCCTATTTGAATCTTGGCAATGATATCACACTAATGTGCCAAAACATCACCAATACGCACCAACACACACAATAATAACAGAGAGCATGTTTCAGCTGTACATTCTGATAATCACGATTGCCAAGCAACTAGGCTACTCACTCACAAGAATTATGATGGATGGATTGAAATTATAAAGCATCACAGTCAAGCATCTCTATTTAGTATTTATATCCTTTCTATTTTGTTGATTTAGAAGTAATTTCGTAACTGACTAAACAGGCTTAGGAATTTTGTGTGGATGTTACTAACACAACAAGAGTAAGTTCCCAGTAGACAATCTTGCTTATACTAATATTGACCTTAAATATTGTCAGGGACTGTTTCATGTTTGTGTGAAAAAACAGCATCCCAACCATCAACCCACTAGCAAGTTTCAGGACTGTACTGTATGGTACTGTAGGTACTTGGTTGGTCCCTGATAAAGTTGCAAGAAGTTGCTCTTTTGGGCTGACTCACTGTATAAATACATGCGCTGACATTCTTGAAGTTCTGTTAACCTGAACATTCTGATAGTGAAACGACCCTATACTTCTACTGGCCTCGTTAGTACTGTACATTGGCCCTAATGCAGAATGCATTACAATACAACACTATTTTCATGTAGCCAATAGCTTACATAAGAAGGACAGGACTTACATCTGCTATCGTTGGACTAGACTGTTGTTCAGACTTCCTCTCCTTCTCATAAATGAAATTCAATCACTTTTGTTTATCTGGAAGCCACTACGTAAACACAGGAGACTCACAGAGCATCCAGGCCTGGGGAACTGCCTAAAATGTTTGAGTGATTTTACCCTGACCTGATCTGATTTTTAGTTCTTGGCTGTATAAACTCTCCTTAAGCGTGTTAAGTCAAACTAGATGTACCGCGTGGCGGTACAAAATATGACCGCCGCTCAGTTCTGCACATTTTCTGCATATATATGATGCTTGTCAACTTTAGACGGTGGGCCGAGGGCGTTTTTCGTGTTGTTTTGTAAAAAACATCAGAAGAGTAGACAAGTTTTCATCTGTGATATAAACAAATGGTATTAAGCCTAACAAAATTTGTTGGCAGCTCTGGTTTGATCATATTTCGTCAAAAACAGTAGGTTTTAATCGTTATTTTCCTTGGGCATATGCAAGGAAATCTATAGGTATAACCCAATCAAATGTCGGCATTTTGAGTCCTTGGAAAAATCAACCAATCGAGTAAGAGTTCAATAGGACCCGCCTCGTAATGTAAACACCAGCTAAGCAGCAATGTCAGAAAACGCTGCAAAATCCCCTTCAGATGGCTTATTTTAGATCATAGAACTTCAGATAATAGTTGTCAACCCACTTTTTGTATAAAGCTTACCTTGTTCCTGTCTGGGCATGCTGCAGAATATTGACTTTATAAATCCAACGGTGAAATTCTTAATAAGCTATCAGCAGCAGAGGTTGAAGCCAATCGTAGGCTATCACTTGTAAGTGTAGCGGCTGTACTCTTCTTTGCGTTGTGTGTTAGGCTACATTTCATTAACTCTGTTACATAAGCAAACGGTTGGCTTACAAACAATCGTTGTTACTAAAAATTACAATAAAATTGACGCTGGAACCATTGTCAGAATCTTTTCAACTTCAAGTCTTAGGAGAGGTTCGGTTATCATTAAGGTAGTGCTTGCACATTATAAAGAACAATGTTTCTTCACAATCTTTTCGTTGACCACAGAAAATGTGTATAATATCCTAACATGTTAGTAATGACAGTTTACTATGCTTAACTGCAGTAACACAAACGTTTCAGGCATTATTAGGCTGTAGCTGACTGTAGCCTGTTTCATTGTTGTAGAGATGAATTGCAGACACCTTCTTGTCAATAAGATATCTTTATATCAATGGAAAAGGCAAATCAGCACATGGGATTAAAAAGCCTACTTTGTAATGACTCTAGTGTCTATTTGCTATAATATCTATCTGTACTATTATCAATAGCTAATGTAGCCTACCCACCTGCACTTTCTGCTCAAAGAAAGAGGTAGCTTTAGCCCTTGACCATCGAAGACTAAAGTTCAAATTTATTTACTTGAATGCTTGTTTAGGCACACGTAATGTAACAAGGTGTTGGCTTGATTGAACGGCAGAACTAGAAAGATTCAGTACATTTATTTGTCACATCATGCGTTCAGGTACAAAGAGCAGTGACATAGAGAAAATATATCTGTCAAAAATAGCTAACTTACATAGATGTCATTATACTAAACTGAATGACAATCACCAAGATAACATTACGGACATTAGTTTAAAGTGTACAGGGCATTGTATCGGTGTGTTGTTCGATATATTAAGTTATACTGAAGTCCAAACACATCAGCAGTTAGCAAAACAGTTAGCAATAGCTCTAGCTGTGCTCTATCGTTATGGACATTATGTTGAATAGACCTTGAATACCGGTAGTTCTGTTCGTTCGGTAGGTTAACGGTGACTCTTAATTATAAACACTACACTGTCAAAATAGTAATTTGTTGGTAACATGCATCATTACACACGTTATAGTGCAAATTCCATGAGATCCAGCTTGCTTGCCAACCTCCCCCTCTCGAGTCGTCTTCCTACTTCCTCAAACAGTCTCGCACTCTGTCTTTCTCGAGTCTTCATTGGCGTTTCTCAAGCCACGTGAGGCGAATACGATTTTTTGATTGGTATCATTGATTGGTATGCAGTACGTGTGGCCCTGATAACGCTTGCCTGCTAAAGTTATGAAACATAAAGTTGATTTTCTCAAATATATGATCGAGTTGAGGCTGCCAACAAGCGGAAATGAGCTTAGAAAAAAATATGTATTGCACATATGAAAAATCAACTACTCTTCTCCAGTTTTGTCCAAAAGTGAAAAAGTAAAGCAGATAGAGGCTTTCGGCCCACCGTCTACTTGTTTGTAACTCTATATTGAATGAAACTTGCCTCATCCGAGGTCAGTGCCGGCGGCCATCTTATGTGTGTCACAAGTATGGAAATGCCTGTGACCAGTCAGTACCGCTTGGGTGGAGTGGTTGGCAATGAATGAGTAAATGAAGCAAAAATATTAAATAAATAATTTTAGCTGCAAGGTAAAATAGTTTAGTTAAGTCACAGTCAGTTATTGTGGCTGAGAAGTAATTAATCCAGCCGTGTTACTACCACCAGTGAACAGCACAGGAAGCGGCGACGATCCCACTGAAGCTAGCTGCTACGCCAACCTTCAGTGGGATCGTCACCACTGTAGCTGCTTCAGTGGGATCGTCGCCGCTAGCTAGCTGCTACGCTAACCTTCAGTGGGATCGTCGCTGCTTCAGTGGGATCGTCACCGCTAGCTAACTGCTACGCCAACCTTCAGTGGGATCGTCGCCTCTTCCTGTGCTGTACAGGTGGTAACGCAGCTGGATTACTACTCGGCCAAAATAACTGACTGTGACTTAACTAAACTATTTTACCTTGCAGCTGCAATCAATGAAATGATTAATAAAACTATAATTTATTTAATATTTTTGCCTCATTTACTCATTCACTCCACCCAAGCGGTACTGCCTGGTCATGGGCATTTCCATACTGATGACACACATAAGATGGCCACTGGCACCGACCTCAGATGAGGCAAGTTTCATTCAATATAATTCGGAGTTTCATTCAATATATTCGGGACTTCATTCAATATATTCGGGGTTTCATTCAATATATTCGGGACTTCATTCAATATATTCGGGGTTTCATTCAATATATTCGGGACTTCATTCAATATATTCGGAGTTTCATTCAATATATTCGGAGTTTCATTCAATATATTCGGGACTTCATTCAATATATTCGGGTCTTCATTCAATATATTCGGAGTTTCATTCAATATATTCGGGACTTCATTCAATATATTCAGAGTTTCATTCAATATATTCGGAGTTTCATTCAATATATTCAGGACTTCATTCAATATATTCAGAGTTTCATTCAATATATTCGGCACTTCATTCAATATATTCGGGACTTCATTCAATATATTCGGAGTTTCATTCAATATATGCGGGACTTCATTCAATATATTCAAGGTTTTCTTTCATTCAATATATTCGGAGTTTCATTCAATATATTCAGGACTTCATTCAATATATTCAGAGTTTCATTCAAGGTTTTTTCCCTGAACGGCTTGCCATAGAAAACATCAGTCCTGGATTTATTGACTTAGAAAATAAACTGAAACTACCATTCCTCCTGGGGGAAGTTGATACTTTTACTCAAATAGCCTCAGACTACTTACAGTCTTGCCACATTTTAAGGGTAGAGTCCACATGACCATCATCAAAATATCCACTAGTGCTTTTTCTTAATTTTATCTTTTTTTTATTATTATTATTCCATAAGTTTGTTTAAGTTGCATTTTATTTATTTAGTCACTACTTACTATTGTAATTCTCATTATTATTGTCATTATTATACATTAATGCTTTGGCAATATTGTATTTTTTACATTCATGCCAATAAAGCTTATTGAACTGAACTGACAGGCCCATCACCCCAAACCTGTAACGCTTTGGCTTAATAGCACCATCTACAGGTCAATAATTGTACAGTCATTAAATGTATATATAAATTCATTTGTTTTATAGCCCCCCATGGATGAAATTCCACAAAACTTGACATATTCCCACAGGATGTCAGGTTCATCATACACATTAAATTTGGTGCAGTTCCTAACATCTGATCTAAAGATAGGGGCAATTAAAGCCGTATAATATTGCATTGACTGGTTATGAGCTAAGTTGATGTGGGCTCTTGAGACCAACATTCCATAAAAATGTCATCATCCTCAATATCACGGGTCAGGTAGTTTTTTAGGAAAAACTACATTTTTTGGGTTTCGGGGGGGCGCAGCGCAAAGATGGAGTGGCCCCCGGGGACCAAACGAAATTTTTCCGTAAAAGTCTACAGGGGCTACATGCCCACCAAGTTTCATGTGCCCCGGTGTTACGGTGTCCCGGGAATCGTTGACCAAAAATTCAGGAAGTAGATGACGGGAGAAAAAAAAAAAAAAAAAAAAAAAAAAACTTTGACAATCATTATATGACCGCTACGCTTGCTACGCAGCGGCGGTCATAATTATGATAGTATACCTTCAGGCTACGCAGCTTAATGACTTTTTGCTTTGCAAAAGTAAGACCTATTTGTGTTCTCCTTTAGAGAAAAAAGAAAATGTTTGCCATGTTTGCAAATAAATTGTCATATTATCAACATTTCCTGCTATTATCATTTTAGTCTAATCTCTCTGCCCACAATGGGAGATCTGTAATGAATGAAATACTTTGTAATTGTGAATATGATTGCGATTGTAAGTATCCCGGTTTTGCATATGCACATGTGGTCCTTTTCCCGAATTCAGTAACCCAAATGAGCCCTTAAACCGCTTTCTCAGAATTCTGGATATGCTAGATGGAGTACTGCTACTGTAGAATGTAAAAACCTTATCCTGATTTCTTGACTGTTGCGGAAAAAGATGTCAAGGGATACTTCAGTGCATGTAAACACAGTTAATTTAATAATACTGAAGGCTAGTATTTTTTCTGTAGCAATTTACACCTGTTCTCTGTCAAGAGCAGTTGCATTTTGTATCCTGGACAAACCCTGTTTAAATTTTTAATAGCTGTTTAAATTTTCCTGTGACACACTTTCATTGACTAGGATACTGAATAAGCATCAAGTTGAATTTATGAAAAACTTGAAAAACTGCTAAATGAAATTCACTTTCAGTTTGGACCTTCAAAGACACTTACCACTGTTAATTCTGTGATAAGGACAATCAGGAAATATTTGGCATATAGATATAGGCTGGAATATAGGAAAATATTCAAGGTTTGCAGGTTTGGGTGCACCAGGCCCCAAGCACATAGAATGTGGCTATAAATACGTCTTAACCAAGCTATATTATATCTAAGTAGCCCAATAAAGTAAAGTTTAAAGTAAAGAGATTCTGGCAAGTGATGAAGACATATTGGGGCAATTTGTAGAGAAATAGGACTTTTTTGGCTTTGAATTGTTTTAAAGGTACCTTAATGGATTTTTTTCTCTCTTTTAGGTGTTTCCAAGGCAATTCTTGAGGCTGCTGGTTCAGCAGTAGAATTGGAATGTTCAAATCTTGGTTAGTTACTTCCATATCTGCCTCTCTATAGGCTCTACTACTATATTTATATTTATTTTGTTTTTAAGTCCACTATTATAAAGCTTAATTATGTGGAAAGCGCAATTATGGCAAGGGATAATATGATGATACAATTTTCTTTTTTGCATTCACAGTGAAATCAGCCAATTTCCAACCCTGTAATATGATTTTGACATCAGCGGGCAGACTTCCATGCAAATACATTGTTCATCTTGTTGGAGACAGTAATCCTAAGAATATAATGGATAGAGTCCATGAAGTTCTCACATTTTGTGAGAAGAGGACATTTACTTCTATCTCCTTCCCAGCTATTGGCACAGGTACAGTGTGAAAAGTTTTCTCATTTTAAAGTTACCTTATTATGTTCATGAATCATTTTGATGGACTGAACAAGTGTTGTTGATCTAGATTTGTATTCCCTGTGTACCTCTTTTAGATTATTTAACACCAATGACTGGTCATAATCATGTTAACAGTGAGACAGGGGGTCTAATGTATAAAGAAATTAATGCATTGAATGAATGGATGAATTCATGTTTTTCAGTGTTTCCCACAGAATTTTCGGAATCATCACTCTAAATATTTGGCTCATTAAATCATATTTGTAACAGGCTATGTAATGTTACATCAGTACAGAATCATTGTAGCATTAGGCCATAAACATGGCTGTGTGTGTGGATGTGTGTGTGAGTGTGTGTAACTTATTCATGGGTATTTATTTATTAGCCTAGTTATAGGAATTTATCTCCCTTCAGAACGCCATTCTCTTCTCTGATTGGCTGCTAGGTGGCCATTAATTCCAGATAACCGGCTACTTTGGAAGTAGTTCCAAAAAATAACTCATCTAATAACTGATTACCGTTCCATATGAATGCCTTTCAGAATGGTAACTATAACAACAATAAGCAACCTGGTAGATCTACTTTCAACTGAAAGTAGTACCCAAACCGAACAGGTTAGCTTCTTTTAAATTTGAGTTGCATATTTCTTTTACGTTTTATACGCTTCTTCAAATATACGAGAGATAGATAGATACGGGAGATAAGCGGGATAGCGACCTCCGAGGTGTCCAGTTATTTATTTATAATTGTCTTGGCGGAATAACTCCGTCTTCGCGCTGCGCGCGTCGCCGGAGTTCTAGATTCCGCCTCGACAATTATAAATGAATAACTGGACACCTCGTCGGCCGTTATCCCTTACGTATATGTTTAAATGACTGCTCTAGTTTTAGTAGAGGGTATCAGGCTGAATGTACTGTTTGTTTGCATCTTGCTTGTGTATGTGTACATGTCTGTCTATTGTATGTGTACATGTCTGTCTATTGTGTACCTCATTCTCATGCCCAAGACAAATTTCTCTACTCAGAGACAATAAAGGCTTATCCTATCCTATCCTATCCTATCCACAACATCAACTTATTGTAAACTTATCCCATCAATAAAATTAAACTTTATAAATAAAGGCTAGGCGTATTTGTTCTTTTAAAAGTCAAAACGATTACAGGCCTATCAACAGAAAGAAAATCACCTAGGAATACAGAATAAGCCCACATGCATTCACAGTAGCCTGCATGCAAGACGGAGACACAGAGGAAGGGAGGGAGCGTGCGTGTGTCTTGTCAGCAGCGTGCGCCAAGCGCACTTGAGAGAGGGAGTGAAGTGACTGTCTGTGCGTTTGCTGTCTTAATTGTAAACATCATAGGCCTACATTAGACTACCCATAACCGGCATCAAATTGTAAATACTGTAACTAACGCAAGGTTAGCGATCGTAAATCAGCTAGAGTAGCCTAGGCTTTCAGGCAACTTTTCGCTAGGTAAACTGCCTAAACGGGCGGCTACTTTCTGCATAGGTAGAGCAATAGTTATGGTAGGCTGCATTCCTACACATTGTTCTCTTTACCTAATATTATATTAGAGATAGTTTTAAAGTATCTCTGATTAAATGTTCCCACGCTAACTGCCTTCTATGCCCGCCAAGCTTGTTTCCGACATCGTCAAAGAAATAACCCAGATTATCTCCCTTCAGAACGCCATTCTCTTCTCTGATTGGCTGCTAGGTGGCCATTAATTCCAGATAACCGGCTACTTTGGAAGTAGTTCCAAAAAATAACTCATCTAATAACTGATTACCGTTCCATATGAATGCCTTTCAGAATGGTAACTATAACAACAATAAGCAACCTGGTAGATCTACTTTCAACTGAAAGTAGTACCCAAACCGAACAGGTTAGCTTCTTTTAAATTTGAGTTGCATATTTCTTTTACGTTTTATACGCTTCTTCAAATATACGAGAGATAGATAGATCCGGGAGATAAGCGGGATAACGACCTCCGAGGTGTCCAGTTATTTATTTATAATTGTCTTGGCGGAATAACTCCGTCTTCGCGCTGCGCGCGTCGCCGGAGTTCTAGATTCCGCCTCGACAATTATAAATGAATAACTGGACACCCTAGTCAGCACGTTATCCCTTACTTATAGACTCTTGGTGGAACGCTATTTCACTGACATCGGATTTACTCATGCCAACTGACAATAACACCCACTCAGGGTTCGAGATATGATTCCATCTTCGTGGGAGCCCATGAATTAATTGCGGGGGGTGTATGGGATGTTTTTTTTTTTTTTTTTCGTTCTCCAGTCTGCGCAGGAGTTCGGTAGAGGCTTTGCGGACTTTTGCATGTAATGGGAAGCAAGCACTGACCTTACAATGTGAGAAGTTGCCAATGTCTCTCTCTCTCTCTCTCTCTCTCTCTCTCTCTCTCTCTCTCGCTCTCTCTCTCTCTCCCGGACCTCTGGCTGAATGTTATGCACAACGGTGGACTGGCACTTATTAATTTCGGTGAATATGCTACTTGCACGAAATCCTCAATAAAGTTTACATCATGCGCAGCATCATCGGAATAGCCTGGTTAAAGCAATATCTAGGAGAGAGGTTGACCTAGGGAGAGCCGCGCATTATCTTACTATCTGGAGCTACAGTAGGCCTATGTTTGGCTTTATTGAAGTAGGCTAAAACCGAAACGAGCAAGCGGCCACATTTTCAGTGGCATTGTAACAGAGTGTGTCCGGCGGGTGGTAGACTCAAGGCATGGAAACGGAATAATGCAGACGTCTTTCTTTTATTTTATATTAGGCCACCCGGCGGGGGTGCATAACATAACAAATTAACAAACAAACTAAACAAACAAAACACTGATCAAACTGAAAATAATCAGGGGCAAGGCCCACAATAGGCAATATAACATACCATCATTAGATCCTCTCGCGTCAGAGGCAAACCCTGACTGTTACGCAAGGTAACTATCGGTCACAACCAAATCATGGTATGCAATCAATTAAGACTGATTTATGTTTACAACCTATACATTGCAACTGCGCAAGCATACCGTTCCCTTTATCATCAGAGAACATAATAACAGCATGCCAATAAGGCAATAACACAAAAAGAAAAGATGATCAAAAACACCCCTGTAACAAGCTCTTCCCAGCGGGAGCGCGCTCGCAACTCCATAAAAGGTTCCACCTCCCATAGCTCGGTTTGATCCCCGCTTATGATAAATTTATTTGTCAGTAAAATATTATATACTATTGTATTGTCAGAGCCCCCACAGATGTTTGAGTTTGCTGCTTTCATGGGAGCCAGACCTCTCTTTATGGGAGCTCAGCTCCCACTGGCTCCCACCCTAACTCCGAACCCTGCACCCACTCATAGGCGACATCTTTGTCATTTTGTCACTAATTTATGGCTAACCTACTTCAGGCTTCGGAGCAGCACGGTGCGCATCAGACTCAACTTTCAACGTGTGTGTCAGTGCGTGTGCGAGCAGGATTGGAGAAGCGCAGCGCTGTAGATTCGAAAAGAGCTTTATGATATTTTCTCCACCCTCAAAGAGGGCCTGAATTAGCGATAGGCCTACATAGGTAATTAAAAGCAATGCAAAACTAAAGAGACAAACTGAAACAGTGGTAGACTATGTGTTGAAATAGCGTTTTTTTTTTTTTTTTTTCCCATCCGCCCAAACTATTTACCTCACTCACGTCAGATCATGCGCTACGTAACTTTCGTAAGGCACTTCCGCGCAACGATCTGATGTTGAAGCCCATCAGAGAGATTTCAAGCCATTATTCTCTAACCGGACCAATCAGGGCTGCTGGCTGCTGTAGAGGGTGTGACGTAGCGAAGAAGCAACTGTTTTGAATCCAACCAATCCAACAAACGTAACGAGCGTCATCGGTTGGTTTCGATGTGGTTGGCTGCAGTGTACGTCAATTAAATTGATGGACAAGCCGTTTGCCCAGTTAGATTCAAGGATTTCTGGCTCCTGAAATAATTCGTCTATCGCTGAATATCAGATGAACGCGCGTAGCGCTACATCTGACGTGAGTGAGGTAACCAAACTATGGCGGCTCTCAGGAAACTATGGCGGCCCGCCATAGATTAAAAAACACTGTTTTTTTTACAGTAGATGTTGAATACTCTTTAACCCGTACTGTGTTTAAATTGTGTACCCTTTCCTGGTGTTACTGTTCCTGTTCTTATTGTTTTGGTGTCAAATTAGCACATGTGACATTTTGACAAGTGACTGTGGTAGTGGCATTGAGTATTTCTTTTTATTTTGCCCAAATAATTTCAAAGAAAGAGGATTTCTAGTTAACTTTCTTGGAATTCAAGACAACCTGCCAAGGAGAACCCAAAGCATCTAAAACAAGTTATTGTAGAATACCAGACATTCTTACAGCATCTAAGCATAGTTGATCACCATTTTTTAAGGTAGAACACTTGTTCTGAAACAAGTCACATTACTGAATTTAATAATGATTAATGCCTCTAATCTTCCTCCTTTATGATTACACGTTCCACAACCAGGCCAAAGTGGAGCAAATGCAGCAGCAGTGGCTGATGCAATGATTCAAGCCACGGTGAGCTTTGTGAAGAAGACCAAGAGTCAGAATGTACGATTTGTGAATATTATCATCTTCCAAACTCAGATGGTTTCAGTTTTCCACCAGAGATTGCTAGCACAAGCAAAAGCAGGAGATGACAAGGGCATTTTAAAAAGAATGAAAGGTAACGTGCAAAGGACTGTCAGTCAGATTTAGACTGATATTTGCTATCTCTCAATTAATTCATTAATTGATTAATTCACTCTTTCATTCAGACGCTCTTGTAGGCTGGTTTTCAACTGGCCTACCTGAAGAACAGGGACTTATTGATAAGGAGTTTATCATGAAGACTGAGGAGTTTGCTCCAGCCATCTTCCAACTCTGTGGAGAGACATCCCAAGATGTCAGCAGAGCCAAGGAACTTGTGACCAACTTCATCATTAAAGAGCTAACTTCTACTCAGATACGTGATCCACTGATCAAGAGTTTTACGCAGGAGGAAGCAAAGGAACTACAAGATCTACAGAGGGAGCTAAATGTTAGCATCAAGCTGGAGAAGAGGAACACTGAGCCTGTCATCTGTCTGGAGGGGCTGGCTCGAGACGTGTTCAAGGTTGAGGGGCGAATCAGAGACATGATTAGAAAGGCAGACAGGCAGCAGACAACCAAACGAGAAGCCCTCATGATCAGCGCTCTAATACAATGGCAGTATGTGGATCCAAATAATAAACTGGTACCTTTCGACTTGTTCACGAACATGACATTGGAGCAGGCTTTCCAGACTAAAGTGAAGAGAGTGAAAATCAAGATTGGCAGAGATGAATATGATGCAGATCTATTAGGTAGAGTAGCCATTAGGCATGGAAGAAAAGTAGAACTCAAACGTGTTGATAGAAAAGGTATGTTTAAATATCATAAAAGATTGTTGAAATATTAACAGACTTAACTGAAAACATTAATACACTCTTAAATGTCTACTCTAGGTTTAGATGACTCAGTGAGCTTGCCTGATTATTGGGATGACAAGAAGGACAAGACTGCTGTTCAGATACCCGCGGGCACCAAAGAATACCAGGATGTTGAGAGGGAATTCAGGAGAACCGGCTTGGCATCACCAATAACTAAGGTGCCTTATAGTACAATTTTCTATTATAAATGTAACTGTTTAACTTCAAAACTTCCGAGACAATACCAACAGTTTCCATGCTAACTGATGAGAATATATACTGTATCTTGGCCTTTTTCACTCACTGTCTAACAGTTCTGTGAATGGAGTTATAGTAATCCTGCAAGTGTTTACAACAGCTACATGGACACAACAGTTGCTACCATGGTGTTAAGTTCTAAAATGCACTGAAAGTACTATGTATAATTTGCCTTGTTTTTCTAAAAAAAAAAAAAAAGAAAAGAAAAAAAAAAAAAGACAAATGATAATATTTATGTTTGTGTTGTTTGCTTTTTTAGATAGAGAGAGTCCAGAATAGTGCACTATGGAAAAGCTACATAATTAAAAAACAAGAATTTGAAAAGAAGAATAACCACACAAACAATGAGAAGAGGCTTTGGCACGGCACAAGTGTAAATACGTTGGACCATATCAACCATCATGGGTTTAATCGAAGCTTTGGCGTCTGTAAGTCTGGTTATTGAGTGAATTATACTGCTGTATTGTATGTTGTTGTTGTTGTTGAAAACACTATTCTGCTTTTTCTAACCAAATTTCTGTGATTAATGTGGCCGAAACTACCTACCTAACCCCCATAAACTTAACAATGTGTTTAGCTCACACTATTATTGCCAATATTCTTCTTCTTCTTCTTCTTCTTATTATTATTATTTGAACACACATGCTCTAATTCACAGAAATAATGACCATTCATGTCTGTTTATAGGTGCTTGGTATGGGGATGGCTGCTATTTTGCTGTTGACCCCCAGTACTCTGTGAACAGTCGTTACGCCAAGCCTGATGTACAAGGAGTGAAGTGCATGTACCTGGCAAGGGTTCTGGTGGGAGACTACACTCAAGGACAGAAGGGCATGAAAACTCCTCCCTGCCAAGAATTCAGGGAATTCAGCTGATTTATATGATAGTGTCACAGACAACATGGCAAATCCCAAAGAGTTTGTAATCTTCCATGATTCCCAGGCCTACCCTGAATACATTATCACATTTCAGTAGAGCTTACTGTAAGCATTTAGTGAGATCTGTTAGAATTTAAGGAAAGTGAAATGACTGATTATAAAAATAAATTAATTTCAACAGAATTAATCAACTGATATGATGTTGCATCAGATTTCATTAAGTGAATTGAATGTGAATATGTATGTAGGCTATGTGAGTTGTTTTAGAATTTGTTTCAACTGTGTATATTTTGGTAGAAAAGATAATTCTCAGCCAGAAATATCTTACCTAAAATGAATTACAACTGAGCTATTTGGGATATTTCCCCTAGTCGAATGTTCTCCATAGAAGAATCATGTCTAAACCCTGAAGGGTGTAACAGGGCTTTCGCACTGAATCCGTCCGTTGACGGATCTTATTGACTTTGAATGGCTCCGTTGCGTCCGTCAAAAAGTTGAAAAATGTTCGACTTTTTAGCTGGCGACGGATCCGTCAAACCAATCAGTCCAACTTCTGGTTGGACTGTTCATTGAAGGTGGATCCTGATTATAGGGACCTTTTTGCCTGTATTAATTTTTATTTTTGTTGCTTATCTTTTCTATTTTATTTTGACTTTCCTGCCTGCCTTTCTTTTTCTGACATGCCTTGCTTTAATAAGTCAATGCACTGTATGTGATGAATAAACTTCCTTGAATATCAGGATCAGAATAAGGAATTAAAAGATTAAACATTCTAGAAAAGTGGCCAAACATAATAAAAAAGTGAACTTCTCCTTTAAGATGAGCATGCGGTAATACATGGATTTAGAAGCATCCTGTAAATGAATAAAAATGACATTTCGTAATATATAGTAGGCCTAGTCTATGCAGTCCTAAGATTCTCTCTCCTACTGTGTAAAGGAAGTCAATTTCAAAGAGGTCAATTTCTTAGACAAAATATAAGAAATGTATTGTGATTCCCCCTGATGTTTGGTCCCCTAAGCGGCCACCTCGTTTGTCTATGCCTAGAACCGGCCCTGCATACAATAGCCTTACATGTGGTTCAATCTTAGCTGTTTAGTGTTGCTTACCGCCATCTGCTGGTAAATAAAATGACATTCATAGACCTGATGAATGAGGGGTTGAGAACATCACTGGTGTTCCAGGGACCGGGTTCGAGTCGAGGTCATTTCCCGATCCCATCCCGTCTCTCTCTCTCCCACTTGTTACCTGTCCACCTCTACACTGTCCTATCTGATTAAAGGCAAAAGCCCAAAAATATCTTAAAATAAATAAATAATATACATACAGCAGATGTGATAAGAAAAACTGAAAGGCTATTTAACCTCATCTCAGGCCTCATTTAACTTTAGCCTAGGATATGGCTTTATTCAACCAGCATGTGTGCTGAAATTTGAACGAAATGTTTGGATTTTTGGATGTTTTTTTTTTTTTTTTTTTTAAGACAATGTATCTAAACCAGCTCTTCAAGTCAGATATTTGTCTCAGTTTCCTGGAACTTGTTCCAACGCCCGAACTGCAACGTGAAACGAAAGTGAAACTGACTGACGAGCTTTCTAATGAACAGTGTGGTTCACTCAGTTTCAGGCTAGGCTACGAGCGAAATGGATGAATATCAATGTCGTGTTTACGCGGAGATAGAGGGCGAATGGTTGCCTCAACAGCAGAAATTACTCGGACAAAAGCTCCAAATATACTTTCAGAGTAAGAAGAAGTCAGGCGGAGGTGACTGTGCAGTGGAGTTTGAAGATAAAGGGAATTTGGCTACAATTGGATTCAAACACGCGGAGGGTAAGTAGCTTTTTGGCTATGTTGTCGTGTTTTGCCTTTTCAAAAGTGAAACATTTTTCAGTTGTAGGTTGTGTGTTTTTTTTTTAATGTGCTTAGTATACTTTTTGCTTTTCAAGTTCGACAGAGGGTTCTTGACAATGCTAAACATGAAATCACCGTTGACAACAAACAGGTTAAGATTTACATCAACGCAGAGAGAAAATCAGTAAGTAGCCTATATTCCATGTGCCTATTAGTCCGTCAAGTGTGTTCACTGGATTGGTCTGGGAGAGACTGCGTGTCAGCCATGAGAACACAAAGAAAGATATATTTTTCTTGGCAATCAAAAGGCTTAAGTAGGCTAATTTGTGAGCCTGTTGTTTTTTCCCCTTTTGCCAATTGTCTTAGTCTGCCATATTGTCTTTAATATCATTTATCATTATAATCTTTGTTTCTATTTTCCAGAAGGAGCCACCAAGCGTACCGCCCTCTGGTCGTCAGTCAGCTGGTAGGCTACGTCTTGCAATATAGTTTACTGTACTTTGACCCATGTTTATGGCTTTTGCAGTTGACATAGATGAAAACAAACAATGTGGATGCTGTTGGCAGGCAATTATTTAGAACACTTTTAAGTAGCCCAGTCCTGGGTAGAAATATAACTTAATTACATTAGAAGGACCCAGAACCTCATGCTGGGATGGATGAGTGCTGGGGTGGAAGTGACACAACTAGGTAGCTTGACCCTGTTAACAAGACATTTCTATAAAATTAGTTCCAAACATTCAGGCCTATTAAATCCTGACCTGTCTAGAATGATGCACATTTTATTGCTCTATGATGAAAGATTATGTTGGAATGTGCACACAAGATTTGGCATTAACCATGGACAAACACACACACACACAATTTTAGATGACAATTATAAGATGAGTCTTTGTAATGGGCTGATACATTCTGAAATGTCTGCAGCATAAAATTTTGTATCATTTAGCTATGAGCTTTGAGTAATTCACTTTTTAGTTTATTTCACAAATAAATGTATATTCATTAACCAAACATACACTTTTGATATTTCCAGAGGGAAATAGAGCTGAATTCCAGTTTCAAGGACATCAACATGAAGTTGCCGGTGACTTTGGTTCTGCTGCTACTCAGGAGATGGCTGAAGACACACATCAGCCCAAAGCTGTTGTTGTGGAGAACATCCCAGAGGACATGACCAGGGAGGTTCTAGGACTGATGGTGGAGAACATCACTGGTGTATCTGATGATGACTTCTCAATGGAAATGATCTATGAGTCATATGTTGCAGTTGTAACATTCGTTAATTCTGATGGTATGTATTTAGTTGTGTACTACTGATGAATTCCCAAGTATTTCTGAATGTGCTAACATGATAGCCTATAAATGTATACAATGTATACGTGTTCAACGGTAAGCCTGCCCAGTGACTCCCTGTAGAATATTGTGATAGGCTAAACACCACAATGTCTGAATACAATCTAGAATCCTGTGTTTGGATAAACAGCTCAGACACCACTGATGTCTGAGTACAACCTATGGCTGATGACTAGATGTACTCGCTGAGTAAATTCAATTTGCTACCGCTAGAGTACGTCTAAAGTCCGAGGCTACTATTGCCATTTCACTACTAGCCTACAATAGTAGACTATGTATGTGACAAATAAAACTCTTGAATCTCTTGAATCTTGAATCTATCTACTGTAAGGCAGCGGGGCTTGATGGCACAGGCATGCGCCTTCAGCCCAAGAGGCCCAAACCGCTATTCCGAACCAACGGCGGAGACGGAAAGCGGTGAAGGTCTTTGCGTACGATTCCCGGCGTGAAACGTTCAAAGGCTAGGCTGAAAATAGTTGAGAGAACCCCAGTAAAACCCAATGAATCTGACACCACACATTAAAATGGAACACACCCAGCATTGTGCGCTGGCAACTAAATGTTTTTTCAGGCCTACAGGCCCTCTTGCGCATCACTATATTGGATGCATCAAATAGCTTTGGCAGGCTGACCGAGAGTCATTTACCTGAAGGCCTGCAAGCATGTGAGATGAATGCCTCCCCTGGCTTTTAGGCTAACGCTCGCCTATAGGACTAATACCACGAGCTCGGTTACCTCCCCGGCCGACTTTTTGGGGGGGGCCACAACCAATATGGACTAGTCTGACCAATGTCTAGGAGTTATGTTATTACTGACACGGACTACTAAAATCACAAACACCAGTTTCCGATGCAGTTATACAGGGTTCAGGGTACTATCAGAGCAGACCGTACTATGGATCATATTATAATTAATTCGTCCAACTCTGCACATTAGAATGTATCAGCTCTATCATAACAAGAACTAACAAGCAGGCGATTGGTTCGGCGGCTACGAATCCTAATCCTAGCCATCCTTGGTGCGGTACCGTTACCTATGACTACACATCGTTAGTAATGCAGCAGAGGCTACGCGGGTCAGAACTTTTACAATTTATTTGTCAGAACAAGTTACGGATCCAGTTACATAAAAAACCCATAGACTATGAAATGAATAATGTACAAATATAAGAGCCAAGGGGGAGACATGAGAAAACCTTACAACAAGCAGAGAGTTACATACCAGCTCAGAAGGCAGCTACGTACACACAAGCCTTGTGTGCACGGGAGATTCGGGTACGAATGCTCCCAGAACAATGGGCACATTGACTTTTATACTTATTCTTACAATTGTACCAAAGTGGTGATGAGTTGCTTTGATCAGGATCACATGATGAGTTATGAGATCGGATAGGACTGAGACCACTGACACATTGACTTTGAAGTAATCAAGGTGAACGACATCACAATAGGGTGTGATTAATTCAATCAACAAACACAAAGCATTTCTCATTTCCTAAATCAGAGAATAAGTATGACACTTGATCACATGGGGATGCATCCGCTTACACTACTAACATGATATTGTGATTATAATCATGAATACACTTCACCATAATTATACCAATGCCTCTTTCAGATGTGAAGAAATTTCTGACAGAATCCAAAATCAACAAAAAGTTTCAGCATTACAATCTGATGGCACGGATTCTGGATATAACCTGCAGTCTACGGATGGAGGACCTTCCACCTAATGCCAATAAAGACCTGCTAGACCTCTACTGTGAGAAACAGAAAGTTGAAGTAAAGAGCATTGCTATGATACCAGAGGAAAACGCAGCTGTTGTGACATTCGAAAAGCCTGAACGTAAGTCATAACATACTTTTTTGTGTAAAACTTTCACCATGCATATTTTAGTTTTTAATTTCAATTCCAATTTAGCTTTTTCTCTTAAACACACACACATTCATTATTCAAAGTACACTGGTGTCCTGTTTATATTTATTCCTTACTCTTTGAACACATTTCAGATGTTGGAATAATGCTTAGTGGAAAACACAAGATCAGCAAGGTTGAAGTCAGCATTCATCCTTACTACGTCTCACTTGGCACAGCACTGTATGGTAAAGACAGACCAAAATGGAAGCTTCCAGACTCTTTCAGTGTTAGCATTCACTCAGCAGTACATGAGTTTCTCTCGAAGAAGAAGCTAACATCTTACATCAATGACCAGATGGAGCATCATCACTGCCAGGTCAGCATGAAGAGCAGTGATGTTCTGATCAGCCCACTGCCAACCCTGCTGAAGATGAAGGGCCTCACAGCCAAACACATAGAAGGCTGGAGAGAGAACACCTCAGAGGCTTTCCACAGAGTCATGTCCAAGTATAAGACACTTGAGAAGGTGATGAACTCAGAAGTGTCCGCCCTAGTGGCAGAAGAGCTGCAGTCAATGGTGCAGGATAATGTTGTCATGAAGATGGATCCTATTACTGGACAGCTGACACTTGCAGGGATGGTGAAAGATATAGATAACCTGAGACAAATAGTGGATGGCATAGTGCAGAAGGCAACAAGTCAGTATGAATTGGAGAGGAACAGTATTTCTGAAGAAATGGATTTGCCCATGGATATGTTTAAACTCCTGGAACTTGATGGCCTGTCAAATTACATCACAGTCTCCTGCCCCCAAGTGTCTCACAATTACAAAGCCAGCAGTAAGAAGCTGGTCATCTCAGGCCTAAATACTGGAGTCCTAAGTTTGAAGAACTGGATCCTTGAGAAGATAATGCACATGAAAGAGAAGACTGCAGAGCTTGACCATCACATTGTTGAGTTCCTGATGGGAGTGGACAGTGAGGTGATGTCTGATAATCTTTTCTTCTCCCGTGGAATCCATGCCATCTATGTGATGAAGGACAGAGCTGTGTTATTGACTGCAAGCACAGAAAAATCCCTCACAGAATCTTTGCAGAGGATGAAGGAAACTTTGACTTTTAGGATTCTGACTGTAGAAGATCAAGAGGTACTGCGGAAGTTAGAGTGGAAAACTCTGACTGCTGAACTCCTAGGAATGTATAATACATCTGCGATGATCACACTATCTATAAAGTACCCATTAGACCAAGATGGTAAAATTATTATTGCTGGGTATGTAGAGCCTGTCAAAGAAGCCAGTCTGAATCTTGAAGACTTCCTGAAAAAACATGCAAGGATTGTGGACACCGTGAGGGTGAAATGCTGTGCTGCTGCAAGGTTCATTGAAGAGTATAAAACAGAGGAGTGGAAAAGATTTGCAAAAGTTGGTGAGGTGGTGGTAAAGTTTCCTTCAAGACGGCCACAAATAAAGCTGTCAGGAGAACGCCTGTTTGTTGAACCTGCAGTGAATGCTTTTAAGAGGATGGCTAGCAGCTTGTGTACAGATGAACTGAGGATTCGTAAGCCTGGGGCAAAGAAGTACTTTGCAGAAGAAGTCAGCCTTCTACTATCAGTGATGTTAAAAGACCAACGTTGTGTAGTTCTGCTTCAAGATGACAGTATGTTGGAGAATGAGGACAATGATGAAAGAAGTGAATTCTCAATGCAGTCAGACTCTCACACACATTGTTGTGAGGTACAGATGCCTTGTGGAGTGATAATTGCAGTCAGCAAAGCAGACATTTGTAGGTTTCAAGCAGATGCTGTTGTGAATGCTGCCAATGAAGACCTTCAGCATATTGGTGGTTTAGCATTAGCCTTGCTGAATGCTGCTGGACCTCAGCTTCAGACTGACTCTGACAGATACACATCACAGTATGGACGACTACGCCCTGGAGATGCCATCATAACAAAGGCAGGACGTCTGCCCTGCAAACATGTTGTTCATGCTGTTGGCCCACGGTTCTGGGACTTTGACAAAGAGACAGCAGTGAAACGTCTAAAACGTGCCATCACTGAAAGCCTGGACAAGGCCTCAGGGGCTAATTGCACATCCATTGCAATCCCAGCGATCAGCTCTGGAATTTTTGGATTTCCATTGGACCTTTGCACAAACACCATTGCCTCTGCTGCACGTGAGTACTTTGAAAGGAGTAATGCAGGAAGGAATTCCTTGACCAAGGTTTCCCTGGTCAACAATGATGACAAGACTGTAAATGCAATGGTCCAGGCAGTGAAGAAGGTATTCCATGACATGAATCCAAGATATGAGTCTTCTTTGTCCAGAGAACCTACATCTAGTGGGAGTGGTAATCGTGGGTCTGGAAATCGATGGGAAGGAGAGAAGTCAGCAAAGTGGGAAAATAGGGAAGAAAGGGGTTGGCAAAACTCAACTGCACGATCACAATCGAACAAAAATAGTGGGGAAGGGAGGCCTTTTCAGAACTCAAGTACACAGTCACATTCAGAGAGATGGTCCACTAAACCAGACACATCCAGAGCCCTGGAGAGCAGACAAACATCTGATGGTGTCAGAATAGTTCTGAGGGAAGGAAATATTCAGGATGCATCAGTAAGTATGATTATATCAATCATTATTCAATCTAAATTTGGTGTTTTTTTTTCTAGATTTATTTTATAGGTATCAGACTTTTTTCCAAGAGAAAAATCGCAGTAAAAAAACAAGCTGAAATATAGCTGCAGTGTGGGGGTCTCACAGCAATGGTAGTGTATGCATATGGCAGAGCCTCCACAAAATATTTGCATTTAATTGCACACCACACTGTCTAATGCTCATACATGGCGATATATTTTACATACATTTTGAAGATTGTGTGTCAATATACAGTATCTCTAAATATTTCTTTAAGTCTTAAAGAAATTTTACACAAAAAGATGATATTAGTGAATGAGGCCCACCATAACCCCCCACAAATGCTGAATTTGAACACATCAGAACAGCTAGCAATGTTATTTGTAATATATTGTAACATGTTCTACATAACAGTTTATAACTTCACTCCTGCCAGACAGAGGTTGTGGTGAACACAGTTGCTGAGAACCTCAACCTTAGCCAAGGAGCCGTCTCCAATGCTCTTCTCAAGGCAGCTGGGAAACAGCTCCAAACAGCTGCCTATCAGAAGGCTAGAAGGGGCATAGACTTTGGGGAAATGGTGATAACAGATGGCTTTAACCTCAAATGCAGGAAGGTCTTTCATACGGCCTGCCCTTCATGGGACAGCAGAGGTGGCAAGTCAGAAGAGGTACGTACAGTACACCTGGAGAATAATTTTCATAATTTGGTTTTATACTGTAGTTTGTCATTTGTTCCTGTAGTTTTGATGGCAATATTGGGGTAATTATTATACATCAATAAATATATAGATCAACTCCTGCTAAAAGGAAGAATATGTATCACATTTTGAGAAATATAATTATCTAATGAAGGCACTCTGTTTGAAACTGTTTGATTAAAAATTTTAAAGGTCAGTTGTGACGATTCATATATGCACGGCATGCAGGAATAATCCCGCTAGAACCAAGCCTTTTATTCCAGTTTTGTGTTTAATATCCTAAAGTAACCGTTCGCCTTGGCTAAATTTGATTGCACAAGCGTGGGGAGGAGAGAAGGCCAAATGACATTTGAGTTTAATAGAAATCATTGATTGATAGAGACGTATAAAATGATTGGTGGCCGCTTTTCCCGTCCTGTTCGTTCTACAGGTGACTAACATTTTTTTATTTGTGTGTTCGTGCATTTAATTAATAGTTTGCAATCGGTGTGTGGAGGGGATTTTAAACAAAACAGTAAAAAGTGCTCTAGGAAATATCATGGAGCCTACCTTCAATGGTTTAGCTGGTAGGACTGTAATGACGATTGGGAGTCATTTATGGCCACAAACGACTAATTGGTATCATAGCGATCATAGAATGGACCACCTAACTCATTTACTGCCAGCCGTTTTCAGAATAGATAGCTCCATACTGGAGAATTTTGACTGATTTTAAAAGAACCACAGTATGTTATGTGCTGACTACGTAAACACCGAAACTGCCAAAAGATATAGCAGACCTAGCCTGGCACGCCCTCCCAGTGACATAATACCTTCGGCGTTGCTGTCGCTGGTCTGGCCAGCTGCTGATCGGGCAGAACTTCTGAGTTCCACAAAAATGTGCAAAAACAACAGTAACAGGGGGCTTTTGGTAATAAAATATGCATTGTTGTCACAAGGTAACATACACATGTTCATGCTGTGGCAACGATAACCTAGTGATCCACATCCGGTTCGCAAATCTTACCTGACCTGGAACTGTGAGCTCGCTGGGCAGTGAAAATAGTCGCAAACTATTCTTTCTGTTTGCCCTAGATTGATCTCCTCCATCTCCCACTATTGGGACATTACTCAAGCTACTGTGACACAGTGACACATACTCTGGAGTGTGAACTGCCTAAACTCCTATTTATGTCTGTCTTTTGCTAGCGGCATATTCTGCCTATGAGTCTATGCTCATTCAGAGACACTTATATAGGAAGAGACAAATCACTTCAGAAGTCCTTCCATTGAAATGCATTAAGGCCGTGATGATGACGGAGTAGAGAAACTGGAAGTCCTGCCTTACAGTGAAACTGGCCAATCACATTGCTGAACGCTGTATGACTGACGGTTTGCTTTTTTGTTTACTACCTCCGTCACTATGGTGATAGCCATGCCGCGATTGTCAGCATAGGTGCAGTAAGCAAATTGCCGTTTTAAATAACGTCTTTTTAAGCTTTATTTTAGCCTTTCTTCAGTAAATTATGACATTGTTCAACATAGATTTAAACGAGGATTCACACCATATACTTTTAAAGTCCATACTACCAGCCAATCTGGATTTATGGATATCTCCATAGATTTATGGATATCTCCTGATGTGACTTGCCTTAGAACAGTGTTTCTCAAACTGTGGGGCGGGCCCCATTAGTGGGGCGCAGACACATGAAAGGTGGGGCGCAAGAAATCTCTCTGCGATCGCCCAACTGTCGTACCATGCCCCGCAAATTCACAGCTATTTGTCAGATATGCGCATGTGACACTAAAATGAGCTTTCCAATGGTGTTATTTGCTAGTTGCTGCGATTAGGGTTCGAGAGAAATTTGGTTTGAATTAGTTAGTAACATGAAAATTCTAACATTGACAAAAATCCTGTACTCGCAAAGTATTCCTGACGGAGATACACGTATTGTGCACAAATCGAAAATGCTCTGCCTTCCAAAGTAGGGAATGACAGAAAAAGTTTGGGGACCACTGCCTTAGAAGGACTTTGGCTCATCTCACATCCATAAGAGACACAGTGCCACCTACAGGGTCAATTTGGTAGTGCAATTTTCTGTGTATCAGATATTTACAGACAAGGTTCCCCAGGTCCCTCTGTATTTAAGCATTAAGTCTTAAGACGTCAATGTGTTTAATTAATATCAAACATGTTTAATTCTGAAAGAATTGCATTGTGTCAGATTTGCCACCTAAACAAACTAAAAGAAAAAAGACTTGTTTCTCACATTGATGCTCTGTATGACAGACAGACTTTGCATACAGTTTCAGTTTTTCAGATACTTAAATAATTGTTGAATATTTCATGAATTATGTATGCTTCTTCTTGACAGGTGTTGAAGAAAATTATAAAGGATTGTTTACGAGAGGTTGACAATCTCAGGCTGGCCTCTATCACTTTTCCTGCCATTGGAACTGGGAATTTGAGCTTTCCCAAAGACCTAGTCCCCAGGATTATGCTGCAGGAAACAGAGAGATTTTGTAAGAAAAACAGTCCTCCACACTTAAAGGAAGTAGTCATCATAGTACACCCATCTGACCAAGAGAGTGTGAAGGTAAGGGGATTTCAAAATGTTTTTTGCTAATAAACCTTTATTTTTTATAGGGATAATCTTCTCTCACACTTTATTATGTTCCAACCAGCATGTTTAAACAGCTTGACCCATAACATACACATCACCATAGGCAATATCTTCTACCTTTCCCCCCAACACTTTCCACATACCGGTACACAGCCAGACATGAAACATTAACCCTTATATTTTCCTCCCTCCCTCTGTGTATCCAACATCACAATAAGCGTATAATAGAGTAGACACATACCACAAAAAGAATAAAAAGAATAGCTGACTCTATCAAACATTTGTTTAGTGCAGTGAAGGCTGAAGGGACATGACCTTTGTTCTTAAAGTGTGCTTTTTATTTTTACAAATTGTCCTGGACTCCTGCAACGAGATGTAGAGTGAAGAACTGGTTTAGACATGGTCAGGATTGTTTTCTATTGCACTTGCAAGGCATACTGTACGGTGGCTGTGATGGGAAAGTTTATTATCTTGGATGTTATGTGTGACATAATAATGAGTTTGTCGCTTGCTGGTGACAGTGAGTATATAGTGAAGAAATGGGGGAAGGGTTGAATGATGCTTTTATACAGAAGCAGCAGGAGGTGGGGGCAACAGACATGGATACAGTTACAATTATCAGTGTACAGTCTCCGTTGTACATATTTCTGTGTTGTAGCGACATGTTCATTGAAGCTTAACTTATTGTCTAGAATTAGTCCAAGATATCCAGGTTGGCCATGAATGTTTATGTGGGTCCGGGGGAGGAGGATTGGGGGGGGGGGGGGGGGTAAATTGTGTATTACAATTTTGATGTTTGTACATGACGTTTTGTCAATCTTGAGTTGGAGATAGTTGTCAAACCACTACAGTGCAAAATGATGGAATGGAGGTAAACTGTGGGATTATTGTCTGTGAGTACTCTATGGCCATGTCATCTGGTTATTTGTGAACTCTAGCAGACATTTGTGTAGAGAAGAAGGGTCTGAGGATGTAACCTTGGAACTGTTGTTAGGGGTCTGAAGGCGGTGATGAATGGAGTGCGTTCTCTGTCCCTCCTTTTGACATGCATGCAACTTGATATGGGTTCAGTACAGTGTGATTTTTTTCATGGTAAGAGCTTATGCTATTACCTTTAGTTATGACTGCCGCTGCGTAGCATATAATGATTGTCAAAGTTTTTTTTTTTTTTTTTCTCCCGTCATCTACTTCCTGAATTTTTGGTCAACAATTCCCGGGACACCGTAACACCGGGGCACATGAAACTTGGTGGGCATGTAGCCCCTGTATTTCCTGGTGAACCGTAGCCTGTAAGTAACAGGCTACTGTCTGGCACACTGCCCTTTCACGCCTCTCCACAGGCGTGGTTTAGTCAAAAGATGCTTGCACGTGGTTGGAGCAACCTCATATGAATGACATGACACTTCGACCACTCACGTTGAAGCTTTGTGACATAGGACGTGTCGTCACGTAAGCGCCGCCAGGTCGGGAACCAAAACAGAAACGTCATACCCACTGAAATCCCTCCCTACGATCCTGATTCGTCGTGCTGCCCCGGTTATTTCGAAAACGGAGGAGGAGAGCGAATCACTGGTGTACCAGAAGCCTGTTACTTACAGGCTACGGTTCACCAGGAAAGCCCCTGTAGACTTTTACATAAAAATTTCGTTTGTTCCCTGGGGGCCACTCCATCTTTGCGTGCCGCCCCCCTTGAAACCCCAAAAATGCAGTTTTTCCTAAAAAACTACCTGACCCGTGACATTGAGGATGATGAAATTTTTATTGAATGTTGGTCTCAAGAGCCCACATCAACTTAGCTTATAACCAGTCATTTGTGATTTGCACCCCCATGGTAAAAAATTAAAATGCAATATTATACTGCTTTAATTGCCCCTATCTTTACATCAGATGTTCTAAACTGCACCAAATTTAATGTGTATGATGAACCTGACATCTTGTGGGAATATGTCAAGTTTTGTGGAATTTTATCCATGGGGGGCTATAAAATAAATGAATTTCTATGTACATTTAATGACAGTACAACTATTGACCTGTAGATGGTGCTATTAAGTGAATGGTTACTGGGTTACAAAATTCAAATGATCATTTAGCCTACATCATATGTGCTCTATGGCAAGCCGTTCAGGAAAAAAAACCTTGAATATATTGAATGAAACTCCGAATATATTGAATGAAAGAAAACCTTGAATATATTCAATGAAGTCCCGAATATATTGAATGAAACTCTGAATATATTGAATGAAGTCCTGAATATATTGAATGAAACTCCGAATATATTGAATGAAAGAAAACCTTGAATATATTGAATGAAACCCCGAATATATTGAATGAAGTCCCGAATATATTGAATTTAACTCCGAATATATTGAATGAAACTTGCCTCATCTGAGGTCAGTGCCGGCGGCCATCTTATGTGTGTCACCTGTATGGAAATGCCCATGACCAGGCACTAGGCCTACCGCTTGGGTGGAGAGAATGAGTAAATGAGGCAAAAATATTAAATAAATTTTAGTTTTATTAATAATTTAATTGATTGCAGCTGCAAGGTAAAATAGTTTAGTTAAGTCACAGTCAGTTATTTTGGCCGAGTAGTAATCCAGCTGCGTTACCACCTATACAGCACAGGAAGCGGCGACGATCCCACTGAAGGTTGGCGTAGCAGCTAGCTAGCGGCGACGATCCCACTGAAGCAGCGACGATCCCACTGAAGGTTAGCGTAGCAGCTAGCTAGTGGCGACGATCCCACTGAAGCAGCTAGAAGTGGCGACGATCCCACTGAAGGTTGGCGTAGCAGCTAGCTTCAGTGGGATCATCGCCGCTTCCTGTGCTGTTCACTGGTGGTGGTAACGCGGCTGGATTAATTACTACTCGGCCAAAATAACTGACTGTGACTTAACTAAACTATTTTACCTTGCAGCTGCAATCAATGAAATTATTAATAAAACTTTAATTTATTTAATATTTTTGCTTCATTTACTCATTCATTGCCAACCACTCCACCCAAGCGGTACTGACTGGTCACAGTCATTTCCATACTTGTGACACACATAAGATGGCCACCGGCACTGACCTCGGATGAGGCAAGTTTCATTCAATAATTCGGGACTTCATTCAATATATTTGGGGTTTCATTCAATATGTTCGGGACTTCATTCAATATATTCGGGACTACATTCAATATATTCAGGGTTTCATTCAATATATTCGGGACTTCATTCAATGTATTCAGGACTTTATTCAATATATTCAGAGTTTCATTCAATATATTCGGGACTTCATTCAATATATTCGGAGTTTCATTCAATATATTTAAGTTTTTCTTTCATTCAATACATTCGGAGTTTCATTCAATATATTCGGGACTTCATTCAATATATTCAAGGTTTTCTTTCATTCAATATATTCGGAGTTTCATTCAATATATTCAGGAGTTCATTCAATATATTCAAGTTTTTTTTCCTGAATTGCTTGCCATAGTGCTCATATATAACTACATACACACAAGCACACATGCGCACGGGTACACACACACACACACACACACTACATACTGTACACACAAGCACACATGTGCACGGGTACACACACACACACACACACTCACACACACTCACACACACTCTTATACTTGTACACAAAAGCAAACTCACTCATGCAGACACACATTTATAACATGAGAGAGATACAAACAAGTTGACAAGCATCATATATATGCGAGAATGTGCAGAACTGAGCGGCGGTCATATTTTGTACCGCCATGCGGTACATCTAGTTAAAACAATGGTAGCACTCCATAATAAGGTGCCACTATAAATAGCAAACTAAATAATATATTGATTAACCTTAAGCAATTACATCAGGCCACTAATATATGGCAAACAGACATATTGTTAACTATTAAGTAATATCAATACACTATTAGGTAGTAGACTATTTTTCTATTTATTATGACCATAACATATAGTTAATATGCAGACAACTAGTATTTAATTTATAGTGAAAAACTATTAACTTATGTCAAATAAACACTGTGGTAATAGTTAATAACTGTTAACAAAGGGTTAGGTAATGCCTAGTTTGCTATTTATAGTGGCACCTTATTATGGAGTGTTACCAAAACATCTCCTCACTTGTTGAATAAATAGTGCTTTTGTGATCTTAGTGCTTCAGGAGGGCATTCCAAGGAGAACGAGAATGGGAGAGCAAAGACAGCAGCAAGAGAACATGGCAGGGCATGCAAAAACAGAAACAGCCCCAGCCTTCAGGTAACATTCTTTGACATTTCTTGGTTCAATTTGATTATGCTGGTATATGTATTCCATGTGCATTTATTGTTGCTAGTATTTTTCAAGCCTTGTACTGTAGGTGTGAGTGCCACACATTGGAGTCTCACTTACTGACTGAAGAAACTAGCCATGAAACATGAAACGGCTGAACTATACTTGTGACTTCTCTTTCTACATAGGACTATGGGGTCAAGTCAACACTGTGTCTTTAGGGAAACACTCTGTGCGTATTGGTCACCTTACATTGGAGTTGTCAACTGGTGACATCACTAAAGAGACTACTGATGTCATTGTCAATTCCTCCAATAGCACATTCGACCTCAAGTCTGGTGAGTTCATTGTATGTGACCATCAAAAGGCAGTATATTTGGAAAGATTAAATTATTCAAAATCGTCAAGTATACAAAAGCCTGGATTTTAACATGGTGTTTTTGAATAATCACTACTTTTGTACGTCGAAGGAAAGTTTTAGATACAGATGTTTTTGCTGACACACTGTTATCATCTTTTCCCACTCAGTAGTTGTTTTCTGTGTGATGGTGAACTATGAATTTAAGCTAATGCAGGCTACTAGCCTAAAAGTAAAGTGAACATAGCCTAATCTGTGTTTGTCTACAATATTAAATCCAAAAGCATAAAAAAACCCTTTTCTGTTAGAAGGTTAGGCTGTGTATTGTCACTGGTAGAGACATATTTTATTCATAAAATAATGAGAAACAGTAGATAGACAGATGCATTCATATACATACACATACGTGTCTTGTGTATTTTTCTGTCAGGAAATGAGGCTTTCCAGTAGCACCTTTGTCACAAGACATACCCATACATTCACTTACAGAAACTATAAATAGCAGCTACACCTATCAGCACATTATCGATGATACGCTGATAAGTTAAGAGGAAAACATGCACAACTGACTTATTTAATCTATTTAAACAATATTGTGGATTAACTAATAATTAATAATAATTGATAATTATTGACAGTTGCACTGAGGGAATTTTGACATTATGCTGCAGCATACTAATGGACATGGTGTAAGATTCAAGTCGAAATAGTTCTGAGAAGTAGAGGATTCGTTTATCCTTGACAATAAAAGTAGCTGCAATGTTTTCATCACTGTCTCAATTAAATGTTATTGCTCTGTGTTTCAGGGGTTTCTAAAGCGATCCTTGAAGCTGCTGGTCCAGCTGTAGAATCACAATGTTCAAATATTGGTTAGTTACTACACACCCACTGCAATACTGTACTGTGTGTTTATTTGCTTTAAATGCATCATAAAGCTTTAAGGAGGAAAATACTACTACTACTACTACTAATAATAATAATAATAATAATAATCGTTTGTTTTCCCTATCTTTCTTTCTTTATTATTTCTTTCTTTCACAGTGCAATCATCTAATTCCCAATCCAGTAAAATGATTATGACATTTGCGGGGGGCTTCCATGCAAGAATATAGTCCATCTTGTGGGAACCAATAATCTAAGTGATATCACGGAAAATGTCTTGGATGTTCTCACATTTTGTGAGAAGAGAAACTTTACTTCTATCTGTTTCCCAGCTCTTGGCACAGGTAAAGTGTGATACCAAAATGTAAAGAAGAGCTAATAACAATTCCAGTTTTGTTCTGTTCTGCAATTCTTTTACCTTAAATACTGGTAATGTCTCAATTATGTCTTTGAAATAATCTTTGTGATGCACAAACATGCTGTATAACAGTATATCAAGGGAAAATTCTGAATTTTTTGAAGAAGTTCCCTTTTGTTACTTCTAAACTACCATTGCCTAGAGCACACCTGGGCAAAATAACATGCAGCCCGTTGAGCTATTTAATCTGGCCCGTGGAGCATTCTCATAATATAATCATTTCTCATTTAACCAAGGTGACTTAAATCATGGTCTGATTTATTGTTGTATTCATGAAATATATCTGCCCTCCTTTTGAACCTACATGTTATCATGTCCTCTGAAGACAGTGGGGCTACTGGTCTGAGACCAACCGGTTGACTGTTAACACCCGGCTGTTAGTCAAAATTAATGTGGGCCTTCAGTCAAAATAATTGCCCACCCTTAGGCTAGAAGATGGCAGTTTTAGCAGCATGACTGTAGTAGGTGAAGTCCCTCTAAGTTATGATGCGTTAACATAGGAGATGTGTGCATTCATGCATTTCATAGCATCAAAGCTGTTTGGTTGCTGATAAGATTAAAGAACAACAAAGAATTTAACACATTTTTTTAAATGTTATTTTTTATTATTATTTTTAAAAAGCAAACTATTCGCTAATACTATTCATTATTAGACTTCATTTTTAAACATTTGTCCACAACCAGGTCAAGGTGGAGCAAGTGCATCAAAAGTGGCTGATGCAATGATTGAGGCAATTGTGAGCTTTGTGAAGAAACCCAAGATTCATAATATGCAGTTTGTGAAAATCCTTATCTTCCAAACTGATATGGTTTCAGTCTTTCACAAAAGCTTGCTGGCACGACAAGGAAAAGGAGGAGAAGATGAGAAGGGTTTTTTTCGAAAAAGTGAAAGGTAACTTTAGCTAATGTACAGTAAAGCTATATATAAACACACAATCCAATTCCAAATAAGGTGGAATGTTGTGTAAAGTAAATAAGAAATATATCTCATACAAGCAACTTAACTCTTTATTAAGAGTTTGTTTGAATGTCATTGAAACTGTTTTTTGTTTTACTGCCATGCAATACTGTATTTATGGTAATTTCAAATGTTAAGCCAGCATAATTCATAAACGTTTCTGTGATGGTGTCAACAAATGGCAGGAAAAATTTAATAAGACAAAAAAACCCAAAACATTCCAGTTAGTAAGAGACAACAGCCGCCAAGGTATCCCGATATTAGGTAATAATGGACGAGGTGGAAGAAAATAGCAAGTACGACGCGGAACATGGAGTTCATTATTACCTTATATCAGAACATCTCTAAGGCTGTTATCCCATTTATCACCTGGTTGCAACTCAGATGTATAGATGGTGAGCAAGTGTTTAAATTAGGGCTGTCAGTTTAACGCGTTAATAACGGCGTTAACGCAAACCCATTTTAACGCCGTCAATTTTTTTAACGCGAGATTAACGCATTTGCCCCGCCATTATCAATGGAATGTGAAAAAAAAATCTAGGACCTAGGCTACTCATGCCTACAGTAGCCTACACACGCACTGAACACACGGCACGGGTGTCTGCACTCTGCTCTGCTGCTCCGATGTCAGTGAATAATATTTTACCGACACAATCGTTGACGTTCACTCGCATGCTCGCATATTTAGGTTGTTAATTAGCTAGAGGATTGATGTTGTCACTTAGAAATCCCTTCTCTTGAACTGAATACCCTGCAAATAGGCTAACATCAGTTTCAAAATTGCAGCGCGAGTGAGAGGTGAAACAGGTCGGAGCGCAACTGAGAGAGAGAATGTTTGTGAGCGTCATTTGATGTCAGTGAAAACTTTACCGACGCAATCGTTGACGCTCACTCGCATGTTCGCATATTTAGGTTGTTAACTAGGTAGAGGATTAATGTTGTCACTTAGAAATCCCTTCTCTTGAACTGAATACCCCGCAAATAGGCTAATATCAGTTTCAAAATTGCAGCGCGAGTGCAAGAGGTGAAACAGGTTGGAGCGCAACTAAGAGAGAGAATTTGTGATTCTGAACGTATGACCTTGTCACTAAAATGAGAGCTTCTTGCAGGGCAATTGCCAATATGGCAAAATGCATTTTAAAGGTATGCTCATGCAATGTAGGTTTACTCATGTAGACCATAATGCCATATTTTCATTGAGCCTCTTTTAAATATAGGTTAGTATAATTTAAAGGGCGACCATCCAGGATTTTTTTTTTTTTTAAAGACATCAACATCTCTCTGGCAGTACTTGAACATGTTCATAATTTCTGATGCTGTAACTGGGTTTTCTTTTATTTTAAATTGGTATTCACCCCCACCAATGAATGCTGATAACAGCATTAAAATGAAAATAAATAGGCCTAAATAAAAATGGGACAAAAAGAAATCGAGGGACATTTAGAATAGAAAGAAATTTGCGATTAATCGCGATTAATTATGAGTTAACTATGGCAAAAATGCGATTAATCGCGATTAAATATTTTAATCGCTTGACAGCACTAGTTTAAAACATAAAAGAAACACGTTGCCTAGTTTTGAAAGAAGAACATTTTCGGTTGGGGTACTATTTTCATATCAAAGAAGATCCACAAGGCTGCATTATAAAAAGCATTGATATGGAACGCAAGTTTTTTTTACCCGACAAATGTCTCAGGTGTCCTGTTATCTAGAATTATACCACTGCTTGGTCAAATTTCCTATTGTGATGCCCTGTTTAGAACGTGCATTATTTTTCAGGTAACTGCACGGCTATGAAGTAGTTCCTCTTTTCCGTCCATATTCAGACTTGCATATCAATTCGCCCAACTCGCCCTAACTTTTAAATAAACTGTCACGTTAACACAAGCTCACAATTTAGTGACCCGACCAACGTTCATGACACAGCAACATTGTAACTTGTGACCGCGATGGTTTTTAACTCTGTCACACTTCGTTTGGAAGTGTGGGAGACGGTGAATTTACAGAGCCCAAGACATGTTAGAATCTTTGGATTTAGCGCTTGACAACGGGAGATGGAATTAACGACTGACTTAGCAACTGTACATTAGAACTAGTAACGGCAGTTTATCTTGGTAAGTTTTGATTGAGGCGATTTGTGGCGGAAAGAAGTAGTTCTGCAAACTAGCTTGTCTTCAGCCATCAGTTAGCCACCTAGCCATCAAAACGGACATGTTGTTAGTCAAACCACATAGCGGAGAAGTGGCAACAGTGGTATAAGCGGGATAATGAACTCAACGGCGTGCAGATATAGAAAAAATAATGCACGGGTTCGAAGTTATGCTCACTCCGCTACGCGTAGTGGGCTTTTAGAACTTCGAACCCGTGCATTATTTTTCTATATCTGCACGCCGTGTCGTTCATTATCCCTTACATAATGGACACCATGTCAGTCAATCACAAAAACCGCATTCCATTCCACTGGATGATAAATTATGATAAGTGCCAGGATGATTTTGTACAAAATGCGTTCTTTTTGTCCTAGATATGATTTCAAGCTTGTTGTCTTCTGTTTTTGATTTGCATAAAATGTGTCAGTTCTGGGGTGCATTTCTCTATGCGGTCACTAATAAATTCCTTAACAACTGTATTGGTTAGAACTACTGTTACATACTGATAACATTGATAATTTGTATAATGCATTGTGTTCTTAACAACATAGCTTGAATGATCCATTATAAGTTGGATTGTTAAAGGGCAACTTCAGTCATTTTCAACAAGAGCTCTATTGCTCAAGTTACTTGACATTAGCCAATACTGAAGACGCAAGACATTTTGGTCCAACCATATAGGTTTCCTTGAACAGAGAATAATCACTTACAACTAGCCCAATGGGGCAGAATTTTGAACGGTATTTTTAACATCTTAACATACTCCAAATGTCACCACAAAAACTATGAAGTATCAACAGACACCTTACAACACAGAATTGTATTGTGTATGACTACAAATGGCTGAAAAAGTGTTAAAACTGTATGTTTATGCAAGCAGCCAAACATTGTTTGTTTACTAAGCGGTTTTGTTAACACTGCATAAAAACACTATTTTAACCACTTTGTCACACATTTGTAGTCATACACTATAATGGTGTATTGAAATGTGTCTGATGATGTTACATAGCTTTTGGGGTGATATTGGAGCATGTTTAGATGCTGAAAACACAGTTTAAATATCTGTCCCATTGGGCTAGTTGTAAGTGATTATTCTCTGTTCAAGGAAGCCTAAATTATATGGTTGGAACACAATGTCTTGCATCTTCAGTATTGGCTAATCTCAAGTAGCTTGAGCAATTAGAGCTCTTGTTGAAAATGACTGAAGTTGCCCTTTAAGTTGTGTTGCTCAGTCAGTTCTGTAGAACGTTTGAGTTTGTGTCATGTCAGGTAGATTGGGTACCCTTTGATGTTCTGTAGGCTGATTTAAATTTTGATCAAGACAATCTCTTACCTCTCAATTGAGTGTGTAGGCCCACTGCCAGTTTGTTTAAACATCGTTTTGGCACCCTCCATACTTCTTTTCATATTTTTGTCTAGTCCACAAATTCACTTCACATAGACCTAATTATGTCACCACATTTCCAACATGAATTGAAAATTTGTTTTGGCTGAACAAAGCCTTCTCGCATTTGTTAGAGGGGGAGTGTAGCTAAGTTAGGTCATGCACACTGCCTGCGTGTTCTGCGCCGCTCCTGTCTGGTTTCTGAGCAGTGAACCGTGCTGCTCCCCTGCTTCTTTTTTTAAAATAGCGTTTTCAAAGCGCCTTGCACGGTGTCCATACATTTTAAATGCAGAGTTCAGGCTGTCAGTTCATGCAGAACACCGCAGAGAGAATTTCTGGTGTGAATGCACAAGCCCACAGGCACCACAAACGGACAGCTCAGCTCCTGCACCGCGAATGCGCAGTTTGTGTGTGGATCAGGCCTCAGTGATTTTTGTCGAATTTGTATGAAGGAAAAAAAACACCACTTCATTCCAAGTTAAAAATGCATTGTAACTTGCGTTACCGACAATTGCACCGAGTAAAATATTAACATTTTTTTTCTGTAATGCTTTACTGTACATTACCAAGTTACCTCAAAAGGCAATGCATTACTGTAATTAGTTAATTTGGTTACACTTTATTTGAAGGTACCATGACATGACACGGTCATTAACTATGACATGACGTTGTCATGAATCTGTCATAAAGTTTATACACCTGTCATGACTTCTGTCATTACGTGTCACTGAATTCATCATGATCATGCTAATTAATCATGACTCATGCTAATTAATCATGACTCATGATGATGTACCCAGAGTAACTAATACTTAAGATAATGTGCTATTTCAGCAGGAGGTCATTAATGACAAACAATGAATTCATGTTAATTCCTGATAACTCATTAGACTTTCAGAGATGAAGTAATGCATGAATCATGAATTTATCATGAATGATTTCATGCATGAATTCATGATAATTCATGTACCCTTACCGCAAAGTGTTAACCAAGTATGGTAATACTAAGGCATTGTATTGGTGATATGAATGCTACCTTTTAGACAAACCACTATAACAAGCAAGATTTGTCTCATCTGTAGCCCACTCTCCATGATTTCCTAAAAGAAGGAAATTATTTGTGTAACCATAGGACAAGTTTCAACATCTTCTAGGCCTAAGTCAAATGATTATTTAAAGTATATTCAACTTTTTGGCCCCAACACTTTTTTTAAGGCTTGTTGAGTATACGTATTACGTTCCTGGTTTCAATAGTTGCACTGCACAAATTATTGCTTGCATGTTTTGATTGACATTTTTGATTTGACAATTGGTATTGGATTTGTATTTTATATAGAATTTTTATTTTACTTTTACATTTTATTGTAGATACCTTTGTAGGCTGGCTTTCACCTGGTCGATTGGAAGAGCAGGGACGTGCTGGTGAGGAGTTTGTGATGGTGGGGGAGGAGTTTGAACCAGCAGTGTTCCAGCTCTGTGGAGAGTCGCCTCAAGACATCAGCAAAGCCAAGGACTGTGTAACCAAATTAATCATGAAAGAGCAGGCCTCCGCTGCGATAAAGGACAAACTTATTGGTAATTTCACACAGGAGGATGCACTTGAGCTTCAAGGACTGCAGAGGAAGCTGAACGTCAGCATCAGACTAGACAGCAAGAGCAATGAGTCTGTCATCCACCTTGAAGGTTTGACACGTGATGTGCACAAGGTTGAGTCACGAATAAGGGATATGATTCGAAAGGCAGAGAGGGAGGAAACAAACAGACGTGACGCCTTCATGTTGAGTACCCTGGTAGAATGGCAGTATATAGATAGAAGCAATCAATCTGTGCCTTTTGACATGCACACCAACATGATATTAGAGAAGGCCTTCCTGGATAGAAATCAATATGTGAAAATCAAAATCAACAACGATGAATATGAAGCAGATCTGTTGAGTAAAGTCGCCAAGCGTGGAAGGAATGATGTAGAACTAAAGCGAGTTGATAAAAAAGGTAAGTTTGAAAACAGAAAATATTGGCCTCATTTTACCTATCTTTCCAAGGAAAGAAATGTTTTTAAAAACAAGCAGTTTTCACAATTTTTAAAATATCGGTTAATTTGGTAAAAGCACAAGTCTTTACACTTTTCACAAGTTGCTTGTGAAAAAAAATATTGTTCCACGACCATCAGTTCTATATTGTCAAAGTTGATAATATTATTCTTCAAAATGCCTTGCTCTAGCTCCAGATGATTCCTCAGTGAGTTTGCCTGCTGATTGGGATGACATGAAGGGCAAGAATATTGTTCAAATCCAACTTACTGCAGGCACAAGTGAATACCAAGATGTTGAGAAAGAGTTCAAAAGAACTGGCCTAAACTCAAAAATAATTAAGGTGAAAAGCAATTTTCCAATACATTTTATTTAAAGGAGAAATCCGGTGTGCAAATATATTGCAACATAATAAAAAGTTTGAATATTTGCCAGGGAGAATAATTTTGCCATCTCATCCTTTAAAGACCGCTAGCTTCCGGGTGCATAATGCAAGGTGCGTGTGGTCTCAACGCTAGTTTAAAACCATAAAACAGGCTCAAAGTATCGAGGCATTGAAAACTTGTAATTGTACAGTTAGCTACTTACCACCTAGCGATATGCACCTGGAAGCTAACTAGCAGGCGGTCTTCTCCGGTCTGCATAAACATATCAACATTCTGCTCCCCGGCAAATGTTCAAACTTTTTATGATGTTGCAATATACTTGCGGTCCTTATCACACTGGCATTCTCCTTTAACTCATCTCCTTTCTTAACAGGTAAGAGTGCATGGATGTTAGACAGTAGTGTCCAACTCTGCAAAGTCAAAAACAACAGAATTAATTTATCACTAATGCTAACTGGTATCATTGTGGTAAAAGTGCTGTTGATGTTTGTATAGTTTCTGTTTACCATAAACAGTTTAGTTCAACTGTTTACTGTAAAAGTGATACTTATTGTTGTGTCTTTTGTTTTTGTGTGTTATGTTTTGTTTTATGTTTTTAGATAGAGAGAGTTCAGAACAGCACCCTGTGGAGAAGCTACATAATTAAAAAACAGGAATTTGAAAAGAAGAACAACCACAATAACAATGAAAAAAGGCTTTGGCATGGCACCAGTGTAAATAAGATAGACCAAATCAACCATCATGGGTTTAACCGCAGCTTTGCTGGGAGTCAAGTCGGTATGATTTGCTTTACTGTTAAAATGAAACACGCATGTATATAGTTTACTTGTCACACACACAGAGAGAGAGAGAGAGAGTGAACAAGATTTTGGTTCATTTGCTCACCTTACTTCTGCTTAGTCATTGCTAACATAACAGGCAGCAAATAACCACTTTCTAACTAGTGCCAGTGTTTTTGTAGTTGGTGTTTGTTAACTGACTGGTTCATTTTTATGCAATTTTGGAGCTCTATCTAATCAATTGCAGTTAACGTGCAGATGATTTCTGCAAGATTTGATTTTATGGTAGATGAGATGCATTTTTAGATGCACCATATTTCCCCCTTACAAAATATTAATTGTTCCCGCACTGCACACATTTTCTGCCTTTTACGCCCAGCGGAAGCTTGGTTTTCCGATAGCCATAGATAATAAAGTCAAAGTAATTGCACTTCAGTTATAGGCCTGTGGATGCACTTCAGTAATACTATAGGTGTGTAAAACAATGGTAATGGAGCTGACAGGCTACAGAAAGGCAAACATTGTTGATAGGAACTTAACAAAGCCCTGAGGCGAAGAATTGGCCTGGAATATTTTTTATATTTTTATTAATCTAGTTACTCAAGTAATCGTTTCTGCCCATGAAGGTTCTTATCTCTAATAATGTGTAATCAGGTTCATTCATGTTTTGTTTACAGGTGCTGCATATGGGAATGGCTCCTATTTTGCTGTTGACCCTCAGTATTCAGCCAGAGGTTATGCCCGCCCTGATCCGAGTGGACACAAGCGCATGTACCTGGCAAGGGTTCTGGTGGGAGACTACACTCAAGGAGCAGGTGGCATGGTTGTACCTCCTGCCAAGAATTCAGGGAATTCAGCTGATTTGTATGACAGTGTCACAGACAACACAGCAAATCCCTCCATGTTTATAGTCTTCCATGATGTTCAGGCATATCCTGAGTACATCATCACATTCCAGTAAAGCGTATCTATGGATTGTGATGACTCACTATTCTATATTGCATAAATTAAGAAGGAAACTTAAAATAATGTCAAGGATGCTGAATAAGTTACACTGAAATTGAGCATGTTGTAAATTATAGAATGACTGCATGTTATCGCCTGACATTGGCTTAATACTGAGATACAAGATGGTTTTAAGTCATGCATATAAATTCAGATCCTGGCAATGGGGTTCAATTTTCCAATTCCAATTTTGAAAGGTTTATGCTCATAATGCTTTGAACTGTTATTCACCTTTTTGGATTAAGCTGGAAATGAGAAACTAGATGAAGTATTCCTTGTGGTGGAATTTGTAACCAATATTGGATAATGTTTAACCCTGAGCACCATGTAGCAGTAAACTTTCGCATGTAAGGACTGCCCATAGATAACTGCTGATGCACAAATTGATTGAAATGACTACTTGTATCCTGTGTACATTGTAACTACTGTAAGTGACCAATACATATCTGTAATCTTAAACACAATCCTTCTATTTTTCTGTTTCAATTTGTTGTGTTTTTATTACCTCCACTAAGGAGATTACGTTTTGCTGACGTTTGTCTGTGTGTAAAATAACCTTTACTAGTACTGAACATATTTTGATTAGGTATTAGTACAAGCAACATATGGCTAAATATTGGTGGAGATTGGTAATCTGAAAAGTCATCTGGAATTGTAACCCTGTTGCCCTTGATGTCTTGGATGATGCTTTTCTTGTTTCTTGTTTTGAATTTGCTTTCATGTTTATGCCCATCAAGTTTGTCTGTACAATAATCTTTAACTGGCAGAAGCTTACTCAAGGGAACACTAATACAACCAAAACAGAATGTTCTTCAAAGTTTGCGAGAAAGTTAACTTCAGGGGAACACACAAGTAAAAACTGGTGTTACCATGGCAAAGTAAACTCTCCTATATTGATTTTAACTACTCTATAGGACTATTATATAAAGCATTAAATGGAATCTGAAATCATTCTTGGGGAGAAAAAATAGTACACAAATAGATAATAATAGTATAATAGTAAAAATAGTATACATACAAAAAGTATTTTGCTTGATTTGAATAAATGACTCCTGATATTTGTGTTTGTATGACAAAGACAGTTCAGTTGTTTTTTGTGTGTGTGAGTGTGCATACCGTTATGTGTAGATTGGATTGGATTTTGTACATACGTGGTTTGTGGAATCGCCTATATTTATTTAGAAGGATGATCCAAGGCAATTTTGTGTTGACTACATGTAGGCTGTAGGCAACGTGTAAGATTGTGCTGTGAACTCTTAACTGGTTTGTGGATATTGGAAAAACTATCATTTGGGCATAGTTTAAAATCATGGTCAGCATTGTCTTGTAGTTGATGTAAAACTTGTTACAACCGAATTCCAAAAAAGTTGGGACACTTTATAAATTGTTCATAAAAATCGAATCCAATCATTTACAAATTTCATAAACCTATATATTGTTCACAATAGAATATAGATAACATGGCAAATGTTGAAAGTGAGACTTTGAAATGTTATGCCGAATATTGGCTCATTTTGGATTTTATGAGAACTACACATCCCAAAATAGTTGGGACGGGTAGCAATAAGAGGCCAGAAAAGTAAAAGTTTCATATGAGGGACAGCTTGAGGACCCAATTGCAACTTATTTGGTCAATTGGCAACATGATTTGGTATGAAAAGAGCCACCGAGAGTGGCATTGACTCTCAGAAGTCAAGATGGGCAGAGGATCACCAGTTCCCCAAATGGTGCAGCAAGAAGTAGTGGTCCGAGATCACAAAGGAGTTTCAGACAAAAATTGCAAAGAGTTTGAAGATATAATCATCTACAGTGCATATCATCATCGAAAGATTCAGAGAATCTGGAACAATCTCTGTGCATGAGGGTCAAGGCCAGAAAACCATACTGGATGCCCATGATCATTGGGTCCTTAGATGGCACTGCATCACATACAGGAATGCTAATGTAATGGATATCACAAACTGACCTTAGGACTACTTCCAGAAAACATTGTCAGTGAACACAATCCAATGTATCATTCGCCATAGCCAGCTAAAACTCTATAGGTCAAAAAAGAAGCCATTCCTAAACATGATCCAGAAGCGCAGGCGTTTTCTCTGGGCCAAGGCTCATTTAAAATGGACTGTGACAAAGTGGAAAACTGTTCTGTGGTCAGACGAATCAAAATTCAAAGTTCTTTTCAGAAAACTGGGATGCCATACCATCCGGACAAGGACAACCCAAGTTGTTATTGCTTATTGTTAGCGCTCATTTCAGAAGGCTGCATCTCTGATGGTATGGAGATGCATGAGTGTGTGTGGCATGGCCAGCTTACGCATCTGGAAAGGCACCATCAAGTCTGCAGTCCAGATCTTTCACCCATAGAAAGCTTTTGGTGCATCATACATAGGAATACATGACAAAGAAGACCTAAGACAGTTGAGCATCTAGAAGCCTGTATTAGACAAGAATGGGACAACTTTCTCTCCACAACTTCTCTCCACAGTCCCCAGACGTTTGCAGACTGTTTTAAAAGGAAGAGTGGATGCCACACAGTGGTAAATGTGGCCTTGTCCCAACTATTTTGGGATGTGTAGATGCCATGAAATTGAAAATAAACTTATTTTCCCCTTAAAATGATACATTTCCTCAGTTTCAACATTTGATATGTGATCGATGTTGTATTCTGAGTAAAATATTGAAATTTGAAACTTCCACGTCACTGCATTCTGTTTTTATTCACAATTTGTAAAGTGTCCCAACTATTTTGGAATTTGGTTGTACATGCATACAGTATGTACATACATACATACATATATATATAGAGAGAGAGAGAGCTGTGAAACTAATCTGTATTTGTATGTGTGGGATTGAATTTGAACAAGTGTGGAATTTATTATTGCAATGACCCCCCAAGACTAGACTGATTGTAGGTCACAGAGTGCTGTCTGAAAAATGTAGAGAAAATATGAACCAATGCTTATGTTACCTAAATAGGACACTCAGTATGGAAATGGTGGAAGGAAAGGAGATGTCTGTGCCCAATTCAGTCAGTGTTCGTTGCCAGTTCACTATGTTCTGTAAATGTTTCACCCTTCCAACAGATCACTGTGATCCTGAACAACAGGGCTATGGATTGATTCACATCACATTTCTCTCAATATCAGAAGAATAGCTCTGAAAAGATGTAACCTGCTACACAACATTTCCCCAAACTTCACTTAAAAAAATACAAATATGCTGAACACTGAATCTTAACGTGACTTATGGGGTTTAAGTATGGAACTCTCTCTGTCTCTCCATTAAGAAATTTTGACATGTTGTAACAAAAATATGCCATCAAACACAATTATGCTTTTTTCCCCCCAAGTAGTCTAAACAGCGAACCTCATGCTTTATCTCGCATGTAGCCAATGGATTGCTTGATTTAGCCGTGTCTGCACAGCACAAGCTGGGAGATGGTTAGTAAATTACCATGCCCGAATTCTGTCCCATTCTGATTAAATGTAGATGGTATGACAATACCATTGTCAGGGTTGCACTGATAAGGGAGCACAATTTAGTTGCAGGCCATTTTTATAGGCTCCCAATTTATGCCACAAGGGTTCTAGTTGGAGACACTGAAGGAGCAAATATTATGGTTGTACCTCCTGCCAAAATAAAGGGAATTCAGCTGACACATATGATGTCACAGAGAGAAAATGATAAATCCCCACCATGTTTGTAATATTTAATCTTGAGTAGGCCTACATTGTCGCATTCCAATGAGACCCATTACAGGGAGGCTACTCTGGATGCGTTAAGCCTACTTATGTCTATAGCCTATTATTGTTATCCAGTAGGCATATTGCATAATGACGCTGAAAAGCCTTTAGTGAAGTTTGTATGAAGGAAATTATGGATGTTGAATATAAGAAACTTCAGATAAGATTTAAATAAATAAATAAAAATGTGTTAATCAATCTTTGCTCCCTGCTACAGGTTCATAGATTTATTATCCTGTGAGTGTAATATTAATTGTGTGTATTTGAGATAAGCTGAGTGTCTATTTCGGGGGTTGTATTAAGGGAAAGCTACATATAAGAAAGGTGGGCAGGCACTGGGCAGCCATTCATGTAATTAGCCAGGCAATTGGAATCAATAAATTCAGCTTGAGAGCTGATTCACCTTAGAGGGTTATTTCCCTCTCCTTAATGTACTACAGTCTTAGACAAATTGCATATACCTCTACACTCTGTACATTGTCCAATAATAACAAGTATAGCTAAATACATGAATCCCTTGGAGTTGAATGTGTAACCAATCTTGAAGCACCATCTAGTGGCAAGAACATTGCAGTACTTTTTAGGCCCATACTGATTAACCATGGCCAAGTTAAGAAATGCTGATAACACTTTACAGCCTCTGAAGTACTGGTTAGAGAGTAGATAGGAACACGTTTCAAAACATATTAACTGTACAAGTTTACTGAAATAACATTAACTACTTGAAAGTTAATTGCTTTACCTCTCCAACATAACCTTCCTCCAATGCAGGCATTAATGGTCCCTGAGCGAATTAAATTAGACAATTGTGCCACTTGGGTTAAGATAACTCCATGCATTTTTGATGAATCAGTGAACAGCCCTACCGTTAGATAGTCTATAATTTAATTACATTTCAGGTGTGATATTCCCATGAGTTTTGATACACCACATTTTCCCTAGACATGACTCAAACTACTTTACTGTCCTTTGTGTTATTCCATTAATGCAGTATACCTTGAAACTTTTTGTAACGCCGTTCTTACCTACTCTTTAGCCAGTACTACATGGGCTGTAATGCATTACCGGACTCTTTTTAAAAGGCAAATACGTTTGACATATTGTACCTTATATAATAAATTGATTCCATGGTGTCAAAGGTTTTAATGACAAAGCATAACAAATTGTCTTGTTCCCTGACTTATGTTCATGTTTATAAGTAGGCCTATCTGCGCTGCCACTCACAGGTTATTTGGACAACCAATTAATATTAGAAGAGCCCCATTTTATAGCCAGAAATTGTACAAATAAGAATAGTTTAGGCAGATTACTTCACATGCAGGTTTACTTGAGAACATCAAACACATCTTGTCACGTAGGCTACAACAAGTTTCAAATGATTTTGACTATTTAGGCCTACACTGATCTCTCGGATTCAGTTTTGTAGCCTAATGTTTTGACTGATGTATAGTAGTAATATCACAACTCTATTGGTTCACATCACTATTATTAAGCATTGTATGTGGTGTTGAGAACACCTTCAACACTTTGCCTGATGTCTGATATACAACTAGCAAGTGATCTTGTCCGGCCTGCACAAACTTATCAAAATTCTGCTCCCTGGTAAACTTTAGATTATGATGATGTTATGATGCTGTTTTTTGGTCCATATCACACCAGCATTCTCCTTTAAGCAATGCCAACCTTTAGAGTGGAAACCCCTCCCATGAACCTGAAATGAAAGTGAAACTTATAAATGTTTTCAGGAACAAGCTATTCAACGGTCTGACTCCAAAAGTGTCAGAATGGACAAGCATCCGTATCATGTTTTCGTAAAGGGTGACTGGTCCTCCTGTCACCCAAAAGCAATTCGACAAAAACTCCAGATATATTTTCAGAGTAAGAAAAAGTCTGGAGGGGGTGATTGTGTTGTGGAATATGATGAGCAAGACCACTTGGCAATCGTTTGGTTCAAAGCTGAGGAGGGTAAGTCATGGAAGCTGCTACTGTACTTGTGAAATATCCACCTATGTGACAATATGCATTATAATAATATTTTAGGCCCAAGTAGTGAGCAGTAGAAGTATCTCTATAGCTAAGTTGTAATTGAAGCCTTGGCTACAGCAGTATTGTTATTCTAAATATGATGTCTGTCTGCCTATAAATCTTTCATTTTAGTCCAACAACGGGTCTTGCTTCAAACTCGTCATCAAATCACTATTGACAAGGAGCATATTAAGATACATCTTATGACTGAAAATAAGTCGGTAAGTTGGCCTATGGTAGCATGTTTTAGCATCTGGTACTAGATGGTAGCATGTGTCAAGTGCAAGCATTCCACGTCACTGAATCTTTAAAATCAATCTGAGGAACAGGGTGCTTGCGCAAGTCTTGAAAGTCTTAAAAAGTATGGAATTTTGAAATGTTGTTTGCCAGACCTTGAAAAGTCTTGGATTTCATGTGAATGTCTTAATAAAGTATGGAAAAAAGTATGCTCAAAGACACAGAATATTTTGAAATAGGAAATAGTATAAGGGTGTAAAAACTATGATTTAAAACAACGTAAGAAAGACCCCTCCCCTCTATTGTCCACAGTTTTAATTCACCCCAGTTGAGAAGTGCGCCCATGTCTGTGATCGATGATATGTCAAACATTGTTGTGCATGAATGACAGCAGGTAACCTTAAAATTGTCCCTACCACTACAGACCACCCTAGCCTACCCTTCACGTTATAAAAACCGTGAACGCATTTCATATTGCGATGTGCTCGCCGTGCGCTTATGGATTCCAAATCTATCAGTTCTTCTCTGTTTAATAACTTGGAGAGTTTGGAGAAATATCATACATACAGTATATCATTTGAAAGGGCGTCACAAGAACTACTTACTACTACTGCTTACTAGTTGTTTTGATAAACCGTTTATCCTACAGATTAATTCATGAATTCGAAGTAGGCTTGCCTTTTGTGGAAACAGTTCTATATGCATGATGATGAGCCTGCATCATAGGCTGCATTCCAAAAACAGTGGAAGTCATAGGCATACCTATCTGTAGATCTAAAATGAGGTAGCAATAACATCACTGTACCAAGCACAGCTTTTTTTGTAGTCTCCAATATTAGGCAGAAGTGGTAATTTCAGACATACCATAACTGATATGTTGGTATCCTGTGCTAATTAGGCTGATTCAGAAACACAAGGTAGGCTACTGTAGCCCATTTCCTTCAAGTGTTTAGGCACATTTTCAATGAAATAATTAATAATGAATATCAGTGAATTTAACAAATTGCAAAGAAAGACTACCCCCCATCATGTTTCTCATTATTATCCTAAAAGGGTCCAAAAGAATAAAAGACTATGTGAAGAGTAGGGCTGGGCGATATGGCTGAAATCTCTATCACGATATAGGCTCAGTATATTGGTCGATATCGATAATTATTGAATTTTTTTAATGACGTATTTAAATGGGCCCAGGTGCGCAAAACACCTTAATTTTTTTAAGGTTTAAATTTTATTTTTAATATAGAGTTATTACATTAAATGACAGCACTGTCATGTATAAATATATAGTAAAAAATAGTGTTTGAGCAGGGTTGAATTCTGCTTTAAAGTGGCCTATTATTTTAGGGTTCTTTTAAACTCCTGAAGTAGCCCATTCTCTCCTCTTAAATAAAACTAGTGGTCAAAAAAATAATAATTTAAGAGGAGAGGTCTAATGTCTCTCCACACTAAAATATAAGCTGAATAAATAGGCCTACCAATACATAAAGGAAATTAATATTTTAACTAAAATATGTTATGTTATTCATCTATTAAATAGGCCAATCAGAGAGGGGCTTTGTATGGTTTACATTGTTGCCTATGTGGCAACTGTTCTGAAGCAGACTCGTTAGCATAATGTGACTTCAAAACGAAGTTTGTTTTGGTGCACTGGCATGCTTTTCACTTCACACAAGGCTACTTGATAACATGGATTACTTCAATGAGTTTGATTAAGGTAAAATTACAAAATCATTCAGCTTTAATGTGTTCAGTAGCTATACTAGCTAGTTTGAGCTTTGTCTGTTGTATGTTTACCTTGCTAGCGTTGTGCGCTAACATCGTCAAATCTGTCCCTGCAGCCAGTAACGTTATGTGCACCGTTAGCTGTCAGCTGTCGTACTTTACAAGTTCATATGTGAACAGTGTTGTTCATCAGGCCTTTCCGACTTTTCAAACAATCTACTCACAGTTATTAATTACGATTGCCCTGCATTACCAAATCAGAACATGAATCAGCTGAAAGTGTATCTGACTAGTTTCAGGCTACATGAAAAGCAAGCCTGAGTTGCAGCAGCTAACTAGTAAACAATCAGTCAGTGCGTGCCCTTTCTGGTAGAGCGCAGTCAATGAGCGCAGCGCGCCTCTTGAAAATGCGGACAGAGCGGAGCTAGAATCCGCCTGGGGAAAAAAAATCTATCGAAAGTTCTATTGAGCGCATTTTCTATTGCTATCGAGTACGTGTCTATCGCGATTCATATCGCTATCGTTTTATCGCCCAGCCCTAGTGAAGAGTTCAGATGCAAAACCCCCTAAACACCATTTTTGTGAAAACTGAGTTAATGATATTGTGTGGATCCTGTATAAATCTAGAATATGTAAATGAAATGTTTTTGTGAAAAAAATAAAATAACCCCGCCGTGTCTAAAATATCTGTTTACAATCAAAACACTGTAAACGCCTGATAGAAAATGGCTTTTTTCTCAAAAAGTGGTCAAGTGGAGTTAGGGGTTTTGCATCTGAACTCTTCATGTGCATCACATAAAACTGAAAATTCAGCAGTAAATGCCATTAAGGTCTGAAATTAAATCAATTTTGGTTCAATTGTAAGAAATATTTCAAGGTCTCACTGACTACCAACTACAATGATATCAGTCAGGGCTGCTATTGTCAGTGACCTCATGCAGCATTCAAATAATGTGCAATGCAGTAGGTAATCCACTTAATTAATTGCTGTGACAGTTAAAATGCACCAGATTGCAGGAAACGGCAACTCATTTTTCAAAAATTTCTTGGGGAACCCCCAAACCCCCCTACTACTTCTTCTATATAAACATGCATCCTATATTCTTCATTGATGTGCTGCCTTCACTGCTGTTGTGTCATATGTTGTTCACAGTATACATTACCAACAATACTACTTTGAAGGTCGTCATAATGCTGAATTGATTCTATGTAATTTTAGTGGTACTGTTTTTCTATCGGGGGGTAGTTGCGCCCTGAGTCAAGGTCTTTGGGAAAAAGATATCAGTTTTGAAAAAGAGCAAGCACCCTGGAGGAAGAATATAGGCTAATAGCCCCTCAGGCCTTCTAACAGTAGCTTGATTGATTTCTTTTTAGGAAGACACAACTGAAAACCCGTCTGCAGGTAGGATACTGCATTGTTGCATGATAGTTGATCACATGGGTAAAAGATAAACATTAACAAAGTCTGTGAAATATTTAATCTGTAGGCTATTATGCCTTACTGAAATAAAAGATAAATATATCATACATAATAAATATATCAAGGGCATTGTTTGAAAACAAAAAATAAAACCATCTCCACATAATTCATCTGCTGACCATTTCGCTCGTAGATACTCAACACGATAGGTGCCAGTGCCTCTGGTTCTACTGCCACTCAGGAGGAGATGGCTGGAGACACCTATCGGCCCAAAGCTGTTGTTGTGGAGAACATCCCAGAGGACATGACAAGGGAGGTTCTGGGACTGATAGTGGAGAACATCACTGGTGTATCAGAGGAAGACTACTCAATGGAAATTATCTATGAGTCTTGTGTTGCAGTTGTAACATTTGTTAACCCTGATGGTAGGTGTTTGAACAACTAAAAATCATTACTGACTTTTACTCATTCACACAGATGTAAGATCCTCTGAAGTGCTGAAATTTTGGCAATGGAATTGACATTGTTTTCATTTTTCTCTATCCCTCAATTACAGTTAGTTATTAGTTAAATGCTCCACTCTATTTACAAAGCAATGTTGTTGCAGATATAAGGACATGTGTTCGCGAAGCCAAACTCAGCAAAAAAGTTCAGCAGTTTCATCTGGCTGTCCGGGCTCTGGAAAGAACCTGTAGTGTAAGGATGGAGGATCTGCCTCCTCAGGCTGACATAGACCTGCTGCAGCTCTACTGGGAGAATCAGAGAGTTCAACTTAAGACTGTTTTTATGATACCAGAAGAAAATGCTGCTGTTTTTACATTCTCAAACTCAGAGGGTAATGCCTTATGTAATTCATCACCCATGCTTGTTTTGCAAGCCTAGACAGCTTTTCACCATACTAATCTTTAAGTATGAGAGAAATATTTTGCGCTGATTTTTCTGATATTTTTCCTAATTATTTCAGATGTTGAAATCATGCTAAGCAAACAGCATAAAATCTGCAAAGTTGATGTCAGCATGTATCCATACTATGAGTCACTAGGGACAGCACTATATGGTAAAGACAGACCAAGATGGAAGATACCAGAATCATCCTCTGTAAGTATACACCATACATTGCATCTGTCTCTCTTAAATACAGTGTTCATGGGGGTGGGGTAAAAGGACCTACCACAGAAATCTGAAACTGTATAATAACTTTATTTCTCATATCCATGTTAAAGCCACAAACAACAAGAAAATAGCATTAGATCTACACATTTTTCTAAAAGTTACTTATAGACATGAATGAGCAAAAGGCAGTTCAGCAACAAACAAGATGGCTGAGCATTATTTAAAGTGTAATAGTTGAGCACTTACCAGATGATGCTACGCTGCAAGCATGTCCACGCAAGCATCTGAGCTTGCTGTCATTGGGAGGGATTTCAGCATGAAAATGAATCGGATGAACTAATCAGGACTATTCTTTCAAACGGTGGTTTCTGGTTTTCCCTGCGTAACTCTCAACCAGCATCATAAGTAGGTCTTGATTTTTATCCAATCATATGCAAGGATTTTGCCCTCTGAATCAACTCTCCAATGGATCACTATCAGATGCTTGTGTGAAGATGCTTGCAGCGTAGTACATCATCTGAGGTGAGTGACCTAAGTTGTACACTGCCTGTCAGTGGGATGTTGCTGACCCCTCATGTAGATACAATAGAAACTAGAAAAGCGCTCAGAGAGCGCAGACCTCCGCCAAGGCAATGTGGTCAGACACAATATACATTCCAGACCAAAATCGAATCAGATGTTTGTCCCAATATACACATGGTCCGAAAATTTCATCCAAATCCGTGCAGTACGTTTCGAGTTATCCTGCTGACAGACAAACAAACAGACAAACCAACGTGACCAAAAACATAACCTCCTTGGCGGAGATAATAATAATTAAAGCCGCAAGCGGCGATGACGGGCCCTCGCACCAGGTGCACCGCAAAGAGTGCATATCGCAACAAAGGTACACAGTGAAGGCACATTCACTCGGAACAGGTGTGCTATCTTTGTCTCACCCTCATTTTTTACACTCGCACACACTCACTGTCACACACTCACTCAGTCTGCCTTTTACACTCTTTCTCTTAGTAGGTGCGCTACAGAGATTCACATAAGTCATACTGCATGATCAGAAGATGGTCCACAGTCTGTGTACCAACTTTGGCTATGAAAGGTCAAACAGTTTCCAAGTTATAATGTTCGACCACAAGGGGGCATTGGAGAGTTTCGATTCATGGTTTTGCGTGGTCAGAACACGGTCAGGAGTCCATATACCAAGTTTGGATAAGCTACGTCAAACCGTGTCCAAGTTATCATATTTGACCACTAGAGGGCGCTAGAGAGTTTCGATTCATGGTTATTCATGGTCAGAACACGGTCAGGAGTCAGTATACGAAGTTTAGATAAGCTACGTCAAACCGTTTCCAAGTTATCATATTTGACCACTAGAGGGCGCTAGGGAGTTTCGATTCATGGTTATGCGTCGTCAAAACACGGTCAGGAGTCCATATATCAAGTTTGGATAAGCTAAGTCAAACCGTTTCCAAGTTATAATATTTGACCACTAGAGGGCGCTAGAGAGTTTCGATTCATGGTTATGCGTGGTCAGAACACGGTCAGGAGTCCATATACCAAGTTTGGATAAGCTACGTCAAACCGTGTCCAAGTTATCATATTTGACCACTAGAGGGCGCTAGAGAGTTTCGATTCATGGTTATTCATGGTCAGAACACAGTCAGGAGTCCACATACTAAGTTTGGAGAAGCTACGTCAAACCGTTTCCAAGTTATAATATTTGACCACTAGGGGCGCAAGAGAGTTTCGGTTCATGGTTATGCGTGGTCAGAACACGGTCAGGAGTCCATATACCAAGTTTGAATAAGCTACGTCAAACCGTTTCCAAGTTATCATATTTGACCACTAGCACTTTTAGCACATTTCCTCCTTGACCAGGTGGTGGCGCTATGACAGGCACACCCACGGGGTGTCTAGATATCATCACAGGCACACCATCTATGAACCTGTGAAGTTTCAGATCAATCGGGTAAAGCATTGGCAATTTCTGGCACATTTCCTACTTGACCAGGGGGTGGCGCTATAACAGGCACGCCCCCTGGGTGTTTAGTAGAGTTGTATGTCTCGAGACCGGTCTTGGTCTCGAGACCGGTCTCGAGACCAATTTTACGTGGTCTCGGTCTCGTCTTGGCCTTGACAGTCTATTGTCTTGGTCTTGTCTTGGTCTCGGATCCCTTGGTCTTGTCTTGGTGTCTTCCAAGACCAAGACAAGATAAATAAATGCAATAAATATATATTTTAACGAGATCGAGTTTCCGATTTAAATTATTTAAATTTTAGCCTAAACACCGAGACGCACCAAAACGAAAGTGAGGGCGCGCAAAAGACGCCTTAGCTGCAGCAGCGCAAGGCTCTCAGATGCATTTATGGGCCGGTCTCTCTCAGTGACAGATGTAGCCCTATGCATTGTAATCTTATGTCCACTTGCCTCCAAAGTTTATGGGAGAATATTATGAATGTGAATAAATAGATTATGATTAGTGGCGGCCCAGACTCTTAAATGAACGCCGCTAATGTATTCTCAAAGTTGTCTATATTGCATCCCGAAAGAATCCATTCCACATGATGGAATAGCGAATGTATACCGCTGATAATCCGCTCCGGGTTTTGCATTCTAGCAGTAAAAGCAGATCAAACTCTCTGGTAAAAGTGCAGGCTGCCCAAAACTGTGAACACCAGCCCCATCGTCACCTCACAAAGTAGGCTAGCTTATCCTTGTATTGTATGTCCTCGAAATTAACTCAGACCATGTTAAATTAATATTCAATTAAACAAAGAAGTAGGCCTAGTAGCCTAGCCTATAGAATCTTTGGTATAGACAGAGTATACTGGTAGGCCTGGTTGGGTTGCCAACTTTAAGAAATCAAAATAAGCAGTTTTGGCAGATATGAATGAAATGCATCTCAGAAAAGTATAGAGCTTTATTTTGTGCTGAGCCTAGCCTACTTTAAAAGTGCAAATTTAAACTGTATATTTGTTTTTGTAAAATATGAAATAAAATATGATATTTTGAAATGGTAGTGTGATGAGACCAGTGGAAGCAAGGCCAACGTAGCCAACATAAAATTGAATGTAATGGAGTTGACTTTGCCATTCTCTATTTTTTATTTTCTGCCCACATTGCTGCTATCCCTATCCACATTGTTGCCAACAGTTTGAATAGTACTCTCTAATATGAGTTGAATATTAACAAATGTTTTCTCAAATCAAGTTATAACTTCCAACATAGCCTAGTCTACTTTTTTTTTTTTCCGGTCTCGGTCTCGGTCTTGGCCTCAATTTGTCTCGGTCTCGTCTCGGTCTCGTTAGCCTCTGGTCTTGGTCTTGTCTCGGTCTTGTTAGCCTCTGGTCTTGGTATTGTCTTGGTCTTGGTCTAAGCGGTCTTGACTACAAGTCTAGTGTTTAGATATCATCACAGTCATACCATCTATAGGGCCGGATTAATGTATGGTTTTTGCGGTGGGGCCCAGGGTCCATCAATGTCAAGGGTCCTTTCTGCCCCCCAGCATTACTTAAGACGAAAATTAATATTGAACAATTATTTATTCTCCTAAAGTTGTCTGACATATGAGCATAAAGGAACACGTGAATATGAGAATGCAACCTCAGCATGGGACATCAGATAAGATGTGCCTTCCCATCTGAGGGAGTTCCCCCCCCAAATGAGTTGGTTTGGTCCGATCGTCTTTTTGAGCGGTAGACACCGAAATAGTCGCTGAGCCGTTCACGGAGCCTTTCAATCTGGCATGATAGGCTCACGAATTCGAGGTCATTCAAAACATAGGCTACATCATATGATTGACAATGGATTCAACTAAAGCGATGTTTAGGCTAAGCCTAATCATATGCCATATTAAGTTTGGCTTGTAAATATAGATTTGCGTGATGATGCTTTTGAGGTTTGATCATTGGCGCACAGCTCTCTCCACTCGCTCACACACTGCCTGCTGAATTTGGACTTTGACACTGACAGAATACAGAATAGGCCTCCATATCCAAAGCCTATAATCAGAAAAATAACCAGCGGTGCGCACACTCGGACATGCTTAAACACAGCCTAAAGAAGGATGTTCGGAAAGTTCTGTTATAGATAGCCTATACTCGGTATATGCTATTAGCTACAATTATACAATTATGCAGGACTTAAATCCAACTGCAACGACCAATTTGTCAAATGAGAATGTAAGAATTAAAAACATTATCATGTAGGTTCGAGGGATTCTTTCCCAATAATTTATTTTAAGTAGCCTAAATTAATAGCGCAATGCCGCGGCTATTCAGACAGAGTGATTTCAAAGACAAACAAAGCTCCCATACTGCATTCTATTTATTAACTACGAATCTGATTGGAGGTTTTCACCTAATGTTGGTCAATGATATTTTTTTCTGGATGTTTTCTGGTAGACGTCGCGCACACATGACATGAGATCCACAACGCACCTCCTGCCGCCTTTCATTGTCAACCCATCGGTCCTATATTGACTTGACTGGTATTTCACCGTTATTTCAGGCAAGACCACAAAAATGTATTGTATACCATATAGTGTGCGTGATCGTTCTCACACACAGTGCATCCATGCACGATCTGCACGAGGCCATAGCTCAAAATTTCCTTGCGTTTTGTTTACATATCAGTCTGCTCACTTATCCGCCATTTGCGAACCCACCCGCTTTAAACGAAAATGAAAGCGTTCCAGGAGCAGTTTGTGGTTCATTCTGTCACCGTGAAACGATTCGAAGAGACAGTCATTCTTAATAATTTCACCAAGCATTACAATAATACGTCAAAAAGGGAATAATTGTGATTGCTCTCTTAAAACATTTTTTCTAGGCTACTGGTTGGAGGAGCTTTGGAAAGCCACTTCTCACAATGGGAAATAGGTCTCTAGCTATTGGGAGTAGGCCTATACCCTTTTTTAAAACGGTATAAATGGTAATGCAAAATTATAAACTACATAGGCCTACTTAGACTAGCCTATATAATAGATATCTGCTGCTTACAATAGTTTTCTTTGGGTTTTCTCAAGTGCTCACAAGAAAATGACAAAATAGAATGTCTCTAGGTGTCATATTTATTGGCCTTGAAATTTCAA
>JAODXP020000020.1:13484328-13574262 GCA_027497455.2 Sardinella longiceps | reverse complement strand
TACTTCGTTCAGTTGTCCTTGAACCAAATGTCCTGTATTTTACTCATCACTTTTTTTCAAATATTCTCTACATTTTTTTTTGTAAATTCTTTACAATGTTATCTAATAGGTATTGAAGAAAATTATAAGGGATTGTCTCCAAGAGGTTGATAACCGTGGACTGGCCTCACTTACTTTTCCTGCTATTGGAACTGGGAATCTCGGTTTTCCCAAAGACCTGGTCCCCAGGATCCTGTTGAAGGAAACAGAGGTGTTCTGCAACAAAGTTAATCCTAAACGTTTAAAGGAGGTAGCAATCATAGTGCATCCCTCTGACAAAGGAGAGTGTGGAGGTACAGTATTATTCATGTTGTTCTCCGTAGTGATTTTAGTCAGTGGTTGGTTAAATGTGAAGTCCTAGGATAGTGATGTTTGAAACAGTAATTTCACCAATAATCAAATAAAAAATGTTGGGCCTACAGTATATTGGTTTATTTCTATCTTAAACCAGACATATTTTGGTGTGTTACTATATCTTAAATCACGTTTTTAGTGCTTTAAGAAGGCATTCCGAGGGAGAAGGACGAAAAGAAAGAAAAGGTGATCATTATGGGATTAACAAGAGAACAGGGCAAGGGATGCAGAAAGAGAAAGCACAACAGCAATCTGGTAATGAATTATTGTTGTTATTATTATTATTATTATTATTATTATTATTATTATTATTATTATGCCTCTTTAGTCCTATTCATTTCTCTTTAATAATGCTGATTCGACCTGATATGGTCTATAATTAATATTGCTGTATAATTCTGTGTCGTGTTTGTCATTTGCTTCCACCTCGTCCATTATTATCTTAAATCGGGACACCTCGAAGGCCGCTTATCACCTGGTTGCACCTAAAATATAGACCGTAAGCATTTAAGTTAAGTGTTTAAAACATAAAAGGAACATGTGGCTCCATTTTGAAAGAGGTTAACCTGTTTGGTTGGGGTACTATTTTCATATGAAAGAAGATTTACAAGGGTTTTAACACCCGGTGGAATGGAATACTGTTTTCTGATTGGCTGTCATTATTTCTAGATAACAGTGACACCTGAGGCATTGTCGCGTAAAAAGGTTCACCAGCATTCCTTATCAATGCAATTTAAAATGCAGCCTTGTGGATCTTCTTTCATATGAAAATAGTAGCCCAACCGAACAGGGGTGCGTTTCTACAAATGTTAGCTAAATCGTTGCTAAATGGTGGTGCGAAACTGGTACGACACAGATAACAATCCAGCTCTAGAACACCTTGCTCCTCCATCGCATTTGCCCATATCGTTCGTTCACATGAACAAAGTCGTTGTTGAAGCAGAGAGGAATGCTATTGGTTGAGATGTGTTAGTCTATTTTGCCAACACTTGTCTGCCTGTAGGTTGTTATTTGTTGACGTTGTGGAAAATGTTTTCAAAAGTCTGCTCTGAATTTGACATAAAATGTCATTTTCATCTAAGCAGGTGTAACGGAGTTAAAATTAACTCTATTTAGTTAATGCAAATTCTTTCAAAATTACTGTATATTGAAGATATTGCCATTTTTACTTTTTTAAATAGCAGTTTTTTTTGTTTTTTTTTTTTTTTAAGATAAAGATTGCTTTTATTGAAAGATTCATGTTTGTTTATGTACATCAAATGTCAATATCATTACCTGTCTTACCAGTGGTCTCCTGGTAGAGCTTCAGACTTGTCTTTGAAAGGTTAAGTCTTGACGGATGCGTCTGCTTTTACAAGTTTTCTTGTGATCATGGACAAAATGCATGCAGTTTACTTTCAGAAAGAGAGCAGGCTTTTAGAGAGATTTATTGAGTAGTTGTGCTAATGAATTGAAAATTAAGGAAAAGAATGAAGAATGAACCCTGGTCATCTGTGTAATAGTCCACCTCGGTAAGTTTGATCCACCAACGAGAATGTGCGTTTCTAAGATATGCCACCTGAACACTCTGATGAGGAGCAAGTCAGTGAATGGACATACCTAGGCCTACCAATAAAAATGCCTGTTGGAATGACACGGAATGCAGCTAGAAAGTGCAGTCGCTATCAAATGACTCATTTCCCCTCCTTGAAGGACATAGTCTAGGCAGTTCCGTATCATAAGTCCGACATCCCATTAGTCCAAAAATGAGCCATTGAGGAGAGATCCCATTAGTCAGACATACCATTAGTCCGAAAAAAGAAGCCCATTGTTCCGACATCCCATTAGTCCGAAAATACACATGTAGAGATGCATGAATGGCTTGTAAGGGGGCTAGTAATTAATGACCAAAATATTGACTACTTGTGAGTGTTGAGCTGTTCTCGCTCCTCTGTGTGTGAGTGAATGCGTGTGGGCATATTGTGTGTGTCTCCTCCTCATTTTGAGTGCTAATTTGTGATGGGTTTTGTAGTATTAACGTTTTTAGACTGAAGCAGTTTGATGTTCATTTGCACACACACAAAAAAACACATCCACGGCTGATAGATAATTGTTGTAATTTACGGGATGCGAACCTGGGTTGCCCGTGCAACTGCCACGCACGCACCCACTACCCAACTCTCTGTTAATGCTTTTATTTAATTAACCATTGAATAAATCCAGACTGCTGTCTATTTCCTAAAAACTCCGTCTGTCATTGTTTTTGTTAGACTGACGTGACACTCTGTGTGAATTCCGTTATGTATCAAAACTCATAATTGGTAATTAAACAAAATCGATCACAGAGTTTGTCTTGGAAGAAACGGGTCCTATGTTCCCCGCCTTGTATATGACCACCACGGAAATTGTATGGGATATGCTTGCAGAGTGCACATTTCGTAGGTAGCCTATACAACCTGCGGAGTTTCGCACCATCTCTGTTGCCTGCATTATGCAGAAAGCAGATTTGGATAGCCTGCTTGAGATTGGACAGTTGAATGAATAGGCTATTCATTTCTGTAATGTTCTAACCAACCATACTATAGTGGTCCGCAAGTAAGATATAGTGGTAAAGTTTATGTCCAATTACGCAATTACAACTCCAAGGCCAATCTGGAGACGTCTTTTTCTCAAAATCTCTCATACGACTTGTCCTTTCCGTTTGGTAGCCAATCTATAGCCTAGGCTACCGATCAGACATGATATCCATATACTTTGATTTTGGAGAAATGAGTGCATTGTGCAAAGTGGTTGTTTGTTTTTGCTGATTTAGGCTACTCTTAAAAGCGGCTGCTTTCTGCAGCGGCCACCCGACGTTTCCTTATCCTTACAACTTCTCAAAGTTTAGGCTACTTGTTGTTTCCAGTAGATTTTTTCGTTAAGATATTAACCTTGTTTGATTTATAATGTGGTGAAACTTAGGAATTAGTGCCGAATAGACCGCTGGTATTTTGTAATTGTGTTATTCACTGCTTAAACCAGCGCACTTCTGCAGCAGCCTTTTTTTCCCAGCAGTGAAGACATTAAGGACTGTCAACATGGCCGTAGCTACAATAGAGGACACCTAATTTTTCGAGCCGAAAATAAGTTAAACATTCTTAATTAATCCCTTTGCGCGCGTTATAGCCTACCGCAAAACATATCTCCGGTTTTGCTTTCGGAAGCTTTATATGGGCATGATACCTCTTACAATCGAGGTAGCCTATTTGGTAAATCTGATCTAATTAAAACTAAACAATCAGATCTACCCATTGGTATCATTGGTAACGTACCTGCTAGAGATTGAGGGTTTAATTTCAGTGTAAATATCACCTATATTTAGGCAAGGTATGTCTTTATAGTGTTAAAGGCTGAACTTGCTAGATCATCACACATTATAATATAGACCTATAATTTGCAGAGAATTGAAACCTGTGAAATGAACACAATTTTTAAAACTGTAATCTGTGGTGGGAGCACATTATTGTAGACTAAATCATTGGAGCATTTAAATCATTCACTGAAGTAAATGATATTTTTTCCAAACACAATCAGTGGCAGGTTACACTGTTGTCACAAAATCATAAATAGCCTAAAGAATTCTGTGCTAAAAAGATACATCTGCATATTCAGCATTGATCAGTTATGTAGCCTATTAGGAAGGAAGGAGGAGCTGTGTCTCATTGACTTTCAGTGGGTATAATTTCTGTGTTTCCGTCAGAAAAAAAGTCTATCATGATGTGCTCCCACCATTGCATTTTTAAGAATTAAAAATTTCAGTAGATCTCTTATGTTGAAAAATTTTCGGCGCGCTTTGCGCACATTTAGGACCTTTAGGAATTTCAAAATGCTGTATACGGCCATGACTGTCAATGCTTTACTTAATCCATGTGTGTGTGCTTTTGCTGTGTGTCAGACTCTTCAGTCAAGTTGACTGCAAACATACAATTGTCATTAGGCTGATTGCCACTGTCTTCTCAAGCAGCAACTGTTACATACAAGACTTAAGTATCTCAATTAAATCATTTAAATCAATTAAACGTGACTATATCGCACTGGGCTCCGCACTGCGCCTCTGTTCAAAGAACTTCAGTTCGCGACACCCCCTCTCCCCCCAAGCCTGCGCCTTGCCGTATCGCAGACAAAGTTTTGTCGGCAGCGGCCCTCTCGCTTTCCTGGATTGGATTATTGACTCTTGTGCGTGGTCCTGGCAAAATACAGGACATCTTTCGTTTAGTTTGGACTTTTAGGTTTATTTTCAGGACTGAATGAAAGGGGGAATTGCAATGCCTGGGATTGTTTGGGACATTTAATTGTGTGTGAATAGCGCCGCTGTGCGCGACCTGGGTTATTGTTTCATGTGTATCCTCCTTTACTGTTAAACCGAAGAAATGGACATCGTTTCATAGCCTGTAATTAAGAGACGCACTCAGATTTGTAGCCTACCTTCATGGCCAGTATTTCTAAATTACCGAGGTCCTATGCGTGTGGAGCGTGCCGAAAATGTTTCAACATAAGAGATCTACTGAAATAATGTTTGAACTAATCTTTGAACTTCCCCTGCTCATACTGACTTTGCTAAACTCACGTATTGTATTAGATACACTATTGTATGCATAGCTGCCACAGTAAAGGGAAAGGTCTGAGACACTCCAAACCATCTCTCCCTTTGCATTCTCCCATCAGTTGTGTGAGACTTCAGCACCACCTAAAATGACGGTGCTCCATTTCTGAAATTGGGTGATAGAAAACCTCAAAGTGATCTCACAGCAATCTGTGAACTGAACACAATTCTTAAAAATGCAATGGTGGGAGTACATCATGATAGACTTTTTTCTGATGGAAACACAGAAATTACACCCACTGAAAGTCAATGAGACACAGCTCCTCCTTCCTTCCTAATAGGCTTCATAACTGAGCAATGCTGAATATGCAGATGTATCTTTTTAGCACAGAATTATTTAGGCAATTTACGATTTTGTGACAACAGTGTAACCTGCCACTGATTGTGTTTGGAGAAAATAATATATTTTATTTCAGCGAATGAGTTGTGTCCATGTGGATGTGATTTAAGTGCTCCAATCATTTAGTCCACAATAATGTGCTCCCACCACAGATTACAGTTTTAAAAATTGTGTTCATTTCACAGGTTTCAATGAGATTGAAAACTTGAAAACTTATCTCTGCAAATTATAGGCCTATATTATAATGTGTGATGATCTAGCAAGTTCAGCCTTTAACACTAGATAAATATAGGCGTCATCATGCCCATATAAAGCTTCAGAAAGACAATGAAGCAAAACCGGAGATATGTTTTGCGGCACTAACACACGCAAAAGGATTAATTAATTGGCGCGTCTGAAGAATGTTTAACTTATTTTCGGCTCGAAAAAATTCCGGACCTCGGTGTCCTCTATTGTAGCTACGGCCATGCTTTTGGGTGTCCTTAATAACATACTAAAAATTTAAGAAAATCTAACTTTAGGAAAGGGGCAATTTCCAAGATGGCGTCCAAGATAGTCGAAAGAAGCTAATTCTGACTGACTATTGAGGACCTATAAAAATGTAGTTGTCACATCAAATTGATACAGAAGCTTTTCCAACTGATATTGATACCTCTAGGTGTCCTTTGTAACATATTAAAAATCTGAGAAAATCTGACTCCAAGAAAGGGGTCATTTTCAAGATGGAGCCCAAGATTTTCAGAAGAAGCTATTTCTGAGGTGCGTTCAAATTCACCTAACATAGGCGAACGTTCGCGAACATAGGCGAACTATGGCGAACGGTTTTGAAATCCTCATAAGTTCTCGGCGAACGTTAAGGCCCATTCATACTCAACGTAAAGTACGGATACGGATACGTGTGGAGTGTTTCACACAAATTTTACGTCAATTTCGTCCGGAGTTTGACACGAAAATGGGGAGTTTACGATTACGGACGAAACGGATGAAATTCATTAGGAATAATGGGGCGGGGGCGGGGTTTAGCACTTGCAAACATAAAATACGTACGGAGGTATGAAGAGACAGAATTTCAGACGTAAGGACAAACGTTGAGTATGAATGGGCCTAAAGCGAACGGTCTCAGGAGGTAGTGCTTGGCGAACGGTGATGGATCCCGGACTGCGAGAGATGTGCTCCCTGATGGAAATACGTGAGTATTACTAGTGATTTGAATGTCATACAACAACCAATACTAAGTATTTGTTATGCATGTTGAAAACCTGTCTCAACCTTTGTGTTTTTCGTATTTTGTGTTAGCTCAGCTCGGTTTTTATTAGGCAATTAACGTTAGCTTGTTGTCCTTGCTACCATCTCAACTGTAGACTAGTCTGTAATGCTTTATATCACGAACAGAGTAGCCTAAATCATTTTGAAATCATACTGAAGTCATATCGTTTAAAACGTAGGCTCCTTTAGTCATCAAAAGAGTTACAGACTGTATGATAGTAGCCTGACAGGCCATCTCTGTACAGAAGATTTTCTGTACTTGAGTCTGGAAGGGCTGGATTGGGTAGAGGGTGGGTGCAGTCGTTGTCTGTCAAGTCGTCTCTGCACGCGATTAGCCTAGAAATCTAGACGCCCCTAGCTAGCCTAGTGCTCGCTAATATTATTATGATTTTTTAGCTCGCTAATAACTTGTAGTATCATAATTACTGTCATTGCCTGATCTAATAAAGTTCATCTGCAACAAAAACGAACAGTAACAACTTACTCCTTAGGCTTGAAATGATGACAACCAGTTGGGGAATATCAGGGATACATGCAAAAAACTCTCAATAACTCCATAAAACGATAGCGACTCAGTTTATAAGTTCCATTCCACAAATTTTGAATTTGCTTCAGCGTAACAAAAAGACGGAGATCTCTGCAACTCTCTTTCGTCACTTCTCCCTTACCCCTCAGGGCGATTTGATTGGTCTGATACAAGTTAGATCTGGGCGCTTTCTTCTCTGCCGAGCCTGGCTAGACTCCTGTAGTGGCCAAATTAATTTGCTGCCGCTAGAGGGGGTCTAGATTTCTAGGCTAGTATGATAGGCTAGCTAGATCACATTCCTGGTTGTAACTTTGATTAGTACGAACATCAACAGCTGGAAGTTTGCCTGTGTTGCTATCGATAATGTTACAATTCATCTTCTGAAGTTACTCTTTGCAACATTGTAACATTGTAACCGTTTTGCAAGTAACAACATTGTAACATTTACCATCAAACTGGGGTAGGCTACTTGGGCCCTAGGGCATACACGTAAATTAATCCGTAAATGGGTTCTCAGCTCTCACCAGCATAACGTTAGGTAGGCCTATCGGTAATTTAGTAAAAGATGTTATCCAAACTACACCCAATATAGCCCTATTGCTAACGTTATGACATTGTTGTGTAGTAAGCTACCATTAAAGTGTTCACATGCAGCAATACTAGTAACAATAAGCAAAAATCTTAATTGTTAGGCCTAGGCTTCAATAGGCTGTCAGTGGCAGGCACTTGGTAGGGCCAAATCGTCAGGGATTATGCTGCATTTAAATGTTTTGGAAGCACGGGTTTAATGTTAGCCTATTCTATGTTCTCTTTACAGCTCTGCCCATCGAGGAGAACCAAACAGATTCACCAGGCGAGTCCTTCTCAGGCAACACCACCAGCCATCTGATCAGCAGCACAGTCGTGCCCCTCGAGGAGAGTCCAGGAGAGTCATTCTCTGGCAGTAAGTGAAACATTATGAGGCACTAATAAATATAATGTAAAGTGTTGTATGTAACATGAATGTACTTAATACTTTGTTGGTTATCCTTGGATCAAATCATATTTTCATATGCCAACAACAATATCTGGAAATAAACACTCTGCTGGAAGTGCCTGCTGGCAATGGGATGCACACATCCTGATTTGTGTAGTGTCATTGTGCCTTTACATGTGTTTGATTTTCAATTTTATAATTTGTTTTGCCATGTAGACAACTGGCCCCATGCTGCAGTGTTGCTACTCATTGATTCCTGGAGGTTGTATCAGGAGAGATTTGAGAGCCCAGTGCTGAAGAAGAAGCAGGTCTGGGAGAAGATAGCTGCTTGCATGCGTGAGAGGGGCTATGAGGTGACCTGGCAGGCATGTGATGCCAAATGGCGGAGCCTTAAGTTCAGGTAGGCCAGTGGTTCTCAAACTTTTTCTGTCATTTCCCATTTTAGAAGGGGTTGATTTCCATACCTCACCTGTCTCCCACCATGTTTTAATCCCCATATGTTATTATTATTATTATTATTATTATTTAGTGCTGTCAAGCGATTAAAATATTTAATCGCGATTAATCGCATTTTTGCCATAGTTAACTCATAATTAATCGCGATTAATCGCAAATTTCTTTCTATTCTAAATGTCCCTCGATTTCTTTTTGTCCTATTTTTTTAATTTATTTTCATTTTAATGCTGTTATCAGCATTGATTGGTGGAGGTGAATACCAATTTAAAATAAAAGAAAACCCAGTTACAGCATCAGAAATTATGAACATGTTCAAGTACTACCAGAGAGATGTTGATGTCTTTTATGTTGCTAGGTCACAAGTTTACAAAAAAAAAAAAAAAAAAAAAATCCTGGATCGTCACCCTTTAAATTATAGGCCTTTTTATATATTAAACCTATATTTAAAAGAGGCTCAATGAAAATATGGCATTATCTACATGAGTAAACCTACATTGCATGAGCATACCTTTAAAATGCATTTTGCCATATTGGCAATTGCCCTGCAAGAAGCATTTTAGTGACAAGGTCATACGTTCAGAATCACAAATTCTCTCTCTCAGTTGTGCTCCAACCTGTTTCACCTCTCTCACTCGCGCTGCAATTTTGAAACTGATATTAGCCTATTTGCGGGGTATTCAGTTCAAGAGAAGGGATTTCTAAGTGACAACATTAATCCTCTAGCAAGTTAACAACCTAAATATGCGAACATGCGAGTGAGCGTCAACGATTGTGTCGGTAAAGTTTTCACTGACATCAAATGACGCTCACAAACATTCTCTCTCTCAGTTGCGCTCCGACCTGTTTCACCTCTCTCACTCGCGCTGCAATTTTGAAACTGATGTTAGCCTATTTGCGGGGTATTCAGTTCAAGAGAAGGGATTTCTAAGTGACAAAATGAATCCTCTAGCTAGTTAACAACCTAAATATGCGAACATGCGAGTGAGCGTCAACGATTGTGTCGGTAAAATATTTGTTTTCACTGACATCAAATGACGCTCACAAACATTCTCTCTCTCAGTTGCGCTACCTGTTTCACCTCTCTCACTCGCGCTGCAATTTTGAAACTGATATTAGCCTATTTGCGGGGTATTCAGTTCAAGAGAAGGGATTTCTAAGTGACATCGGAGCAGCAGAGCAGAGTGCAGACACCCGTGCCGTGTGTGTAGTGCGTGTGTAGGCTACTGGCATGAGTAGTCTAGGTCCTAGGCTAAGCAGTAGGCCTACTTCAAACACAGGACATACTGAAACTTCGGGAGGTGTTCACATTCCGATAATGGCGGGTCAAATGCGTTAATCGCGCGTTAAAAAAATTGACGGCGTTAAAATGGGTTTGCGTTAACGCCGTTATTAACCGTTAAACTGACAGCACTACTATTATTACTATTATTATTTTTTTCTTTATCCTTTTTGAGTACATTGAATGATTGCTATGTATGAAAATGTGCTATATAAATAAACTTGAACTTGAACATATCATCTTAGGCCTAGTATGTTACTACATTAACTGATGGAACACAAAGTAGCTGATAACACACAAACAGCAGCTTGTTGACTGGGTTGTCCCCCAGGTTATGATTTTAGAACATCCTAGATTAAATTTTTTGTTCAACCTTTACAGCGGCCCTTTGACCCCTTTGCAGTAGCAAAACAATTGAAAATGTATTTGGTTATATTTGAGGGTGCTGTAGATATAGGGTGGCATGTTATAATTTTGTTCTAATGTTGCAGTGCTCCACACTGTTTTTGTTTTCCATCAACAGATACAAAACTATACTGGACGGCCACCAGAAAACTGGACGGGGGCGACGGAAATGGGAGTATTTTGACATCTTAGACGAGCTGTTTGCCGGGGACCCAGCTGTGAGGCCACTCAGCATAATATCCTCCACCCCAGGGTTCCTGTCAAGCCAACCATCCTCTTCTCAACAAGAAGCACCTCAGGCAGCACCTCCAGCCATCCGATCAGCAGGTGGACCAACACCACCAGCCATCCAATCAGCAGGTGGACCAACACCACCAGCCATCCAATCAGCAGGTGGACCAACACCACCAGCCATCCGATCAGCAGCTCAGACAGCACCACCAGTCATCCGATCAGCAGCTCAGGCAGCACCACCAGCCATCCGATCAGCAGCTCAGACAGCACCACCAGCCATCCGATCAGCAGCTCAGACAGCACCACCAGCCATCCGATCAGCAGGTGGATCAACACCACCAGCCATCCGATCAGCAGCTCAGGCAGCACCACCAGCCATCCGATCAGCAGGTGGATCAACACCACCAGCCATCCGATCAGCATCTCTCTCCCAAGAACTGGTTGAATCACCAGACCCAACCACTGGTGTTGTAGCGGTTGTCAGGGCAAGAGCAAAAAGACAAGTGACCAAACCACTGAGAAACTAAATGAAATAATAAAACTACAAAAGCAAACTATTGAAATACAAAAAGAACGAAACGAAATTCTAAAGCAATTTACCTCTGCTCTGGTCCAGATGACTGAGCGATAGAATGTTTGAAAAAAGTTGCCAAAAAGTTAAATTATATGATAAATTAAATTATATGATGTTAATGTCTAGTTGTTATTTATACTTTCATTTGATTTTACTATGTAATATACAATATAATATAAAATAATAAATACACTGCAAATGTTTTTGTGATTGATTGATTGATTAATTGTTAATCAATGTAATTTATTTGCCAAATTTAATTTAGAGTAGTGCTGCAATGCCCATTCGCTTCTCTTCTGCAGCTCTCCTCTGCACCCCTCTAACATCCTCATGGGCAGGGGCAGGGGCATCTTCAGTGGCTTCTGTGTCATTACTAATTGTATCCTCCCCCTCGTGAATCAAAGCGATGTTATGAAGAACACAGGTGCTTGCGATGACTTTGGGGATCACATCGAGCAGACTCATATCGAGATGGTGAAGCCTTCTCCATTTGCATTTGAGGAGCCCAAATGTACGTTCAATGTGCACCCTGGTGGAACTATGCACATAGTTGAATCTTTTTTGCTGGTCAGTAAGATGGCCATTGTCCCTGAAGGGGACAAGCAGGTTTGTGTCCAGGGGGTAGGCAGAGTCGCCAAGTAGATGGTACTGGGGGGGGGGGGGTTGTGCTGTCAGCAGCCCTTTGAGGTCACTGGTACGATACACCCGTGCATCATGTACAGACCCTGCATTTCCAGTGTGAATGTGGGTGAACAGGAGCTGGCTGTTGCAGACTGCCTGAAGCTGGAATGAGGGGTAGCCTTTCCTGTTAATGTAGGATTCTCGGTGTTGTGAGGGCCCTTTGATTTGAATATGAGTCCCATCTACACAGCCTATCACCCCAGGGAAGCCACTCTTCTCAGCAAACCTTTCAGAAATGGCAGGGTACTGCTCAGGTGTTGGCCAGCGGACATACTCCTGCACTAGACCACACAGGCCCTCAACGACCTGTACGAAATAGTGGTGCAGACTTCCTTTGCTCACACCAAATCTGTCTGCAACCCCGCGGAACGACTCCTGATTGGCTAGCAGCCACAGTGTAGACAGGACTTTGAACTCTAGAGATGGCTCCCTGTATTGACTGAGCCTCGGTCCTAGTTCTTCATAAAGTATCTAAAAAACAAATTAAGACTGGCTAATTAGATGGGCTATGAAATCAAGCATTGGACAAATAGCCTAAGTTAACATTTATCGTGCAATGTGTGGGCATAAAGTGGAACTAGGTCAAGACATTTCAGCACTGCTGAAATCTCCTTGGCTATCATCAGTAGGGGCTTTTTTTGTAGCCATGTTTCTAATTATTAATGCCCATGAACTAACTTTGCATTATGTCATATAGACTTTTCATGTTTTTAGGTTATATATGATAACTTTCTAACTTTATCCTTACTTCTACTGTTGATCTGTGCATCCTAAAATGCGATTTGAATGTAAAATCGCAGTAGGCGGGCACGACTTCGGTGACGTAGCCCTCAATCCGACTGTCGCTGGACTTCTGCAGTACGGGAAGGAGGAGATCTACTATGTCTATATCCTCATCTAAATATTCATCGGCTATTAAGGCCGCTGCAGCAAGAGCAATTTCTCTACGATTCGCCATTTCTTCATTTACCGTTTGAAACGAACTTTTTAGAATGTTGCACAAAATCGTTCAATTGTTATTGTTTAATGCGAACATGTTTGCGGCGAGCGTTCGCGTGTGTTCGCTTGTGTTGGGCGAATTTGAACGCACACCTGGCTATATAAAAGAGCTTACGAAAATGTTGTCTTATAAAATTAATACATTTTTTTCAACTGATTTTGATACCTTTAGATGTCCTTGCTAACATATTAAAAAAGTAAGAAAATCTAACTTCAGAAAATGGGTCATTTTCAAAATGGTGTCCAAGATATTTTGAAGAAGCTAATTGTGGCTATATCTTGAACACTTCACAAAGATATTGTGGTTTCAATAAATTGAAACAAAAGGTTTGTCAACTGAATTTGATACATCTAGGTGACCTTAATAATATATTAAAAATCTAAGAAAATCTAACTTCAGAAAAGGGGCCATTTTCAAGATGGCGTCCAAGATGATCGAAAGAAGCTAATTGTGGCTATATCTTTGATACCATTTAGTTTACAAAGATATTGGTGTTTAAACAAATTGATACAAAATGTTTTTCAACTAATTTTGATACCCTTAGATGTCCTTACTAACAAATACAAAATCTAAGAAAATCTAACTTCAGGAAATGGGTAATTCTCTCAATGGTTTCCAAGGTAGGCAGAAGAAGCTAATTGTGGCTATATCTTGAACACTATTTACTTTACAAAGATATTGGAGTTTAAATAAATTGATACAAAAGGTTTGTCAACTGAATTTGATACATCTAGGTGTCCTTAACAATGTATTAAAAATCTAAGGAAATCTAACTTCAGGAAATGGGTCATTTTCAAAATGGCGTCCAAGATGATCGAATGAAGCTAATTGCAGCTGTATCTTAAATACCAGTTAGTTTACAAAGATATTGGTGTTTAAAAAAATTGATACAAAAGGTTTTTCAACTGATTTTGATACCTTTAGATGTCCTGAATAACATATTAAAAATCTAAGAAAATCTAAGTTCAGGAAATGGGTCATTTTCAAAATGGCGTCCAAGATGATCGAATGAAGCTAATAGCAGCTGTATCTTAAATACCAGTTAGTTTACAAAGACATTGGTGTTTAAAAAATTGATACAAAAGTTTTGTCAACTGATTTTGATACCTTTAGATGTCCTGACTAACATATTAAAAATCTAAGAAAATCTAAGTTCAGGAAATGGGTCATTTTCAAAATGGCGTCCAAGATGATCGAATGAAGCTAATTGCGGCTGTATCTTAAATACCAGTTAGTTTACAAAGATATATTGGTGTTTAAAAAAATTGATACAAAAGATCTTTCAACTGATTTCGATACCTTTAGATGTCCTGACTAACATATTAAAAATCTAAGAAAATCTAAGTTCAGGAAATGGGTCAATTTCAAAATGGCATCCAAGATAGGCAGAAGAAGCTAGTTGTAGCTATATCTTGAACACTATCTACTTTACAAAGATATTGGAGTTTAAATAAATTGAGAATGATGTAAATGATGTATAATGTAAATGTCCTCATTTACATTATATTAAAACCTATGAAAATCTAACTTCAAGAAAGGCGTCATTCTCAAGATGCGGTCCAAGATAGTTGGAAGAAGGCAATTATGGCTGTATTTTGAAAACTACTTAGTTTACAAGGATATTGGTGTTTAAACAAATTGATAAATAAAAAGGTTTTTCAACTAATTTTGATACCTCCAGGTGTCATTAATATGTTAAAAATATAACTAAATGCATCATTTTCAAAATTGCGTCCAAGATAGGCAGAAGATGCTAATTCTGGCTATATCTTGAACACTATTTAGTTTACAAATATGCTATTTACAAATATGCACATTTCTGATTTTGGTATTTCTACAAGTCCTTAGTAACTAATAATAATAGTAATTAAAAATCCAGCAAAACTTGGCCTCAGGAAAGGGACCATTTTCAAGATGGCGCCCAATATGGTGATAGGAAGCTAATTCTGGCAATATCTTGAACTCCATTTAGCTTAGGAAAATGTTGTTGGTGTTTAATCAGATTTAGAGGTCATTGATGTGTAGTTCACTACATATCATTCTATCATTAAGAAAAAACTAGTGCTGTCAAACGATTAAAAAAATTAATCTGATTAATCACTAAATTTTTCAAAGATTAATCGTGATTAATCACTTTAAATCGCAACTCATTTCCTCCAGTAAGAATATGGATGCTAGGGTATATTGGATCCTTATTTTGCCCTGTAAAGGCCCTGATACTGAATAGTTGGCTTTGTTCGTCTCAAATGGGGCAATTCACACCTGTCCCCTACCCCGAAGGATTCCCCAAACATGTTGTTGGACAGTCAGGAGCTAGGCCATTATCTTTGTATAGTTTGACTTGATAACCGTTCCATTTTCTATCTGAAATTTAACATAATACATGTCATGAAAGTGGAACCATATCCATCAGGATTAATCTGAGTTAATTTTTTTAATCCGAGTTAAATTTTTTGGATTAATCACGTGATTAATCAGTTAATTTTGCCAGCACTACTGTCAATACATAAGCTGTATGTCTACTATTGAAACGACTAAGTAGGCTACAAATAGGCCTACAAAATGAACATTCATGATTAAACTGATTGACTACTGATGTACGATAGGCCTATTGCTGCTTCAAGTTTAGCCTAACTCCCATTACAATATTATAGTGTTTTGGTTTTTGTTGCACTGGTTTTAGGTCTCAAGAACAAAAAAGTGCATAGCCTCATGCTATTTTCAGCCCGTGTGGAAATTAAATGTTCTCTTCAACGTCAATAACAATAGAACTTAATGTTCAATACAAAATCAACAGAGCGCAAAAAAAACAGCAGCAGCCTGTCGTTAAAACGCAGCTTGGAATTATAAAAATAAAACGACTGCCTTTTGAAAAGGTAAGTCAAATGCCAAGTTAAGTAGCCTAAGTCAGTGCAAATGAGAAAAATAAATAAAACAATCTTTTAATTCTCTCCCTTACTCAGCGTCAGAGATTAAATAAATTACAATCCCAAAGGAGTAACGCAGTTTGCGATTAAAAAGCAGCTGGCTTAAAAAATCATCAGTCAGTCGAAAATAAGACAGATAAACTCAGATTTCTCTGCATTATCCTCGTCTCATAAGTTTGCAAATGCCACGAAGTCTGTGCAACTGTCAAACGCAGCAGCATCCTTCTCTCCCTCCCTCAGCTACAGACACTAGGCTACATCATCGGACCTTGCACCTTGCAAATAATCACTGTTGAGTGTGTGATCGTGATGGGCGTCTTTGAACTCTCCCAGGGATGAGAAGTGGGAGAGCGTGCCTCGCTCTATCCCTGACAGGGCGTTCACACTGCATCCGTCAGTTGACGGATCCCATTGACTTTGAATGGAGCTTTCGCGAAATGCATTGTGGGTCCGTCCGTCAAAACAGCTCCGTTGCGTCCGTCAAAAAGTTAAAACATGTTCAACTTTTTAGCTGGCGACGGATCCGTCAAACCAATCGGGATTGAGAGAATTGACTCCCCCTCCGTCAGACCCCTCCCCCGTCGTCCGTCAACGGACGGATGCAGTGTGAACGCACCATGACTGTCAGCTTGCGCTCGAATGATAAAACGGCTTCCAGCATTTGAAGCGCAAATTTCTTAAATATTGTATATAATGAAATATATTTACAACTACACACATTTTTACAACATAAGAATGTTTGTGTCATGTTTACCCCTGAGAAACCATATTTTAAAAAAAACAAAAAAAGTTATTTTTCCATTTTCACACATTTTTGCAAAACCTCCATTGAGCCATTAGGGGGGTGCTAAAGAGCCGCGGGTTGCCGACCCCTGCCCTAAACTGAGTGGAGTAGTGCCTTGAAGGCACCGTTGAGGGCAAAAAATACCAAAGACCGTCTGCTCTGCTCATTGCCAGGTGTTCTTTTTTGTTTTAAACACTTGCTTACCATCTATATGTTTTAGTTGCAACCCGGGTGATAAGCGAGATATCGGCCTTCGAGGTGCAGCTGTCGGGCTGTTCTTCGCCTCCGCCTTGTCCATTATTTTCTAATATCAGGACACTTCGACAGCTGTTATCCCTTACATAGTTACCATTCTAACGAGCATTGATATGGAACGGTGGTGAAACTTTTTTACCCGATAAATGTCTCAGTTGACCTGTTATACAGAAATAACGGACACCCTGTCAGCCAATCAGAATTGACTACAATCATAAATATACACATTCCTCTACTTCTACCTGTATGAAGCATAGCAATTTCCAAATAGTGTGCTTAACTTGAATGAACTATCAGTAGTCAAACTACTACCTCTCTGCTGTTTGAATTGCAAGAGTAGCTTGCAGCCATTACAGTTGAGGAAAAAATATATCCTTGTCTGTTATCTCTTCAAATTGTTTTTTTTTTCACATTCCTGTGCCCAACAAATGTTTGATATATTGGAAAGACTTGGCTGTATGTCTAAATCTTTTATCAAGACACTAATTTTGGCTCAGAAGCCGCACAGAACATGCATGCTGTGTGCATGGACTAACCTGCTAACATGCATTCTAAATGAAAGCGGACCAAAACTGCATCTGCACCGCTCACAGACTGTTTACACAAAAGTTTTGGTGTGAATCAGCCGTTAGACTGATGTCGCTGAGAGATGTCCTCCTGCTTCTTTGTTCAAGCTGTGGCCATAGTAAGATTCATAACATCGCGACCCACAAAATTTTGGTTATTGAAATTTTTATTTTTAGTGGATACACTCATAAAATGAATGTGAATAGGAATCATAGCAAATAGAAGACTTTTAGTCCTTGTTTGAGATTGAGTTCATTATTTTATTTGAAATGATGATTGTGTTTTTCAAGCTTTACCTTCATATTAAAAGCCAAATTATTACACTTATCTGTTAGAACAAAATCATGCGTGGTGTTAGAACAAAATCTTTGTTCTATGCGTGGTCGCTACAGGGAGGAAAAGACTGACACCGAAACCAGAAATAAAGTTAAGACGGTTTACTTGGTTAGACAAGACAAAGTTACAACAGCTCAACCTACAGTGCTGTTGGAGAATGCATTCCTCCAGCACATAAGATTTACCCCACATTTATACCCCCTTATGCTACATAGTTGCACTTGGCCGGGTTCCCAGAGTCTCACAAGATGCCATGCGTCACAGAAGTTAGAATGTTAGAAACACAATGTTTTAGTCCCAGTACATAATAATTATTATGACCGCCGCTGCGTAGCAAGCGTAGCGGTCATATAATGATTGTCAACATTTTTTTTCTCCCGTCATCTACTTCCTGAATTTTTGGTCAACGATTCCCGGGACACCGTAACACCGGGGCACATGAAACTTGGTGGGCATGTAGCCCCTGTAGACTTTTACGGAAAAATTTAGTTTGGTCCCCGGGGGCCACTCCATCTTTGCATGGCCCCCCCGTGAAACCCCAAAAATGCAGTTTTTCCTAAAAAACTACCTGACCCGTGACATTGAGGATGACAAAATTTTTATGGAATGTTGGTCTCAAGAGCTCACATCAACTTACCTCATAACCAGTCATTTGTGATTTGCACCCCCATGGTAAAAAATTAAAATGCAATATTATACTGCTTTAATTGCCCCTATCTTTACATCAAATGTTCTAAACTGCACCAAATTTAATGTGTATGATGAACCTGACATCTTGTGGGAATATGTCCAGTTTTGTGGAATTACATCCATGGGGGGCTATAAAATAAATGAATATGTACATTTAATGACAGTACAACCATTGACCTGTAGATGGTGCTATTAAGTGAATGGTTACTGGGTTACAAAATTCAAATGATCATTTACATCATATGTGCTCTATGGCAAGCCGTTCAGGAAAAAAACCTTGAATATATTGAATGAAACTCTGAATATATTGAATGAAAGAAAACCTTGAATAAGTCCCGAATATATTGAATGAAACTCTGAATATATTGAATGAAGTCCCGAATATATTGAATGAAAGAAAACCTTGAATATATTGAATGAAACTTATATTGAATGAAGTCCCGAATATATTGAATGAAACTCTGAATATATTGAATGAAACTCTGAATATATTGAATGAAACCCTGAATATATTGAATGAAGTCCTGAATATATTGAATGAAACTCAGAATAAATTGAATGAAACCCCGAATATATTGAATGAAGTCCCGAATATATTGAATGAAACTCAGAATATATTGAATGAAGTCCCGAATATATTGAATGAAACTCTGAATATGTTGAATGAAGTTCCGAATATATTGAATGAAACCCTGAATATATTGAATGAAGTCCGAATATATTGAATGAAACTCCGAATATATTGAATGAAACTTGCCTCATCTGAGGTCAGTGCCGGCGGCCATCTTATGTGTGTCACCAGTATGGAAATGCCCATGACCAGGCAGTACCGCTTGGGTGGAGTGAATGAGTAAATGAGGCAAAAATATTAAATAAATTATAGTTTTATTAATAATTTCATTGATTGCAGCTGCAAAGTAAAATAGTTTAGTTAAGTCACAGTCAGTTATTTTGGCCGAGTAGCGGCGACGATCCCACTGAAGCAGCTAGAAGTGGCGACGATCCCACTGAAGGTTGGCGTAGCAGCTAGCTTCAGTGGGATCGTCGCCGCTTCCTGTGCTGTTCACTGGTGGTGGTAATGCGGCTGGATTAATTACTACTCGGCCAAAATAACTGACTGTGACTTAACTAAACTATTTTACCTTGCAGCTGCAATCAATGAAATTATTAATAAAACTGTAATTTATTTAATAATCATTCAATATATTCGGGACTTCATTCAATATATTCAAGGTTTTCTTTCATTCAATATATTCAGAGTTTCATTCAATATATTCAGGACTTCATTCAATATATTCAAGGTTTTTTTCCTGAATGGCTTGCCATAGTGCTCATATATAACTACATACACACAAGCACACATGCGCACGGGTACACACACACACACACACACACACACTCTTATACTTGTACTAGTGCTGTCAAGCGATTAAAATATTTAATCGCGATTAATCGCATTTTTTCCGTAGTTAACTCATAATTAATCGCGATTAATCGCAAATTTCTTTCTATTCTAAATGTCCCTCGATTTCTTTTTGTCCCATTTTTATTTATTTATTTTCATTTTAATGCTGTTATCAGCATTCATTGGTGGGGGTGAATACCAATTTAAAATAAAAGAAAACCCAGTTACAGCATCAGAAATTATTAACATGTTCAAGTACTGCCAGAGAGATGTTGATGTCTTTTATGTTGCTAGTTCACATGTTTACACAAAAAAAAAAAAAAAAAAAAAACATGGATGGTGGCCCTTTAAATTATACTAGAGGCTCAATGAAAATATGGCATTATGGTGTACATGAGTAAACCTACAGTACATTGCATGAGCATACCTTTAAAATGCATTTTGCCATATTGGCAATTGCCCTGCAAGAAGCTCTCATTTTAGTGACAAGGTCATACGTTCAGAATCAGGTAGGCTATAGGCTATGCCTCTCCTTTGCACAAATTCTCTCTCTCAGTTGCGCTCCGACCTGTTTCACCTCTCTCACTCGCGCTGGAATTTTGAAACTTATATTAGCCTATTTGCGGGGTATTCAGTTCAAGAGAAGGGATTTCTAAGTGACAACATTAATCCTCAAGCTAGTTAACAACCTAAATATGCGAACATGCGAGTGAGCGTCAACGATTGTGTCGGTAAAATATTTGTTTTCATTGACATCAAATGACGCTCACAAACATTCTCTCTCTCAGTTGCGCTCCGACCTTCACCTCTCTCACTCGCGCTGCAATTTTGAAACTGATATTAGCCTATTTGCGGGGTATTCAGTTCAAGAGAAGGGATTTCTAAGTGACAACATTAATCCTCTAGCTAGTTAACAACCTAAATATGCGAACATGCGAGTGAGCGTCAACGATTGTGTCGGTAAAATATTTGTTTTCACTGACATCAAATGACGCTCACAAACATTCTCTCTCTCAGTTGCGCTCCGACCTTCACCTCTCTCACTCGCGCAGCAATTTTGAAACTGATATTAGCCTATTTGCGGGGTATTCAGTTCAAGAGAAGGGATTTCTAAGTGACAACATTAATCCTCTATCTAATTAACAACCTAAATATGCGAACATGCGAGTGAACGTCAACGTTTGTGTCGGTTAAATATTTATTTTCACTGACATCGGAGCAGCAGAACAGAGTGCACACACATCTACACCTGTGTGTGGAGTGTGTGTGTAGGCTACTGTAGGCATGAGTAGCCTAGGTCCTAGGCTTAGCAGTAGGCCTACTTCAAACCTAGTACAAACACAGGACATACTGAAACGGCGGGAGGTGTTGGAATGTCGGAGATATTTTTTTTTCACATTCCATTGATAATGGCGGGTCAAATGCGTTAATCGCGCGTTAAAAAAATTGACGGCGTTAAAATGGGTTTGCGTTAACGCCGTTATTAACGCGTTAAACTGACAGCACTAACTTGTACACAAAAGCAAACTCACTCATGCAGACACACATTTATAACATGAGAGAGATACAAACAACTTGACAAGCATCATATATATGCAGAGAATGTGCAGAACTGAGCGGCGGTTCTTTCAATAATAATTATTCTTACAGTGGTCGTTACAGGGAGGACTGACACCGAAACCAGAAATGAAGTTAAGACGGTTTACTTGGTTAAACAAGACAAAGTTTCAAAAGCTCAACCTACAGTGCTGTTAGAGAATGCATTCCTCCCGCACATAGGATTCACCCCACATTTATACCCCCTTAAGATACATAGTTGCACTTGGCCAGGTTCCCATGATCTCACAGGATGCCATGTGTCACAGATAGTTAGAATGTTAGAAACACAGTGTTTAGTCCCATTACATGATGATTATTCTTTCAATAATAATTATTCTTACATCTATACAGTATATCATATGCATACTTAAACAAAAATTAGGCTGTGACAAATTATTCTTTCTGCGCAGGACTATGGGGTCAAGTTAAAACACTGACTTTGGGAAAGCACTCTGTGCAGATTGATCATTTGAAATTAGAAGTGTCAAGTGGTGACATTACCAAAGAAACCACCGATGTCATTGTTAATTCCTCTAATAGCACATTTTCACTCAAGTCTGGTGAGTACACTGTATTTGACCCACACCTTCCTCTATCATGCATTGAATTATTATCCATTAGAATCAGAAAGCACATGAAGATGTACTAAGTATTATTCCTCCATTAATTAGTAATAATATGCTGATTTATTTTATTGAAATAAACATTCATATTCAAAGTGCAGGTGGCAAGACTGTAAAATGTGGAATAAACCTATTGGTTATCAGTGTATGAATACCGTAAAGATGTAAATATTTATTATGAAAATATTTTTTCTCTCAATCAGACTTTTTTGTGGATATTGGTCATCTATACTGTGAATGTACATTTATTTTATAATAACTATCTAATTTGTTATGTTGTGTCTCTCAGGTGTTTCCAAGGCCATCCTTGAGGCTGCTGGCTCAGCAGTTGAAGGAGAATGTTCTGAGATAGGTTAGTGCATTGATATTGTTTTACACACACATACAGTACACACACACACACACACACACACACACACACACACACACTATAAGTTCCTTTTCATAAATACAAGATTAAATAGTTATAAGAATTTCCATTTAATGTATGTCAAACTGCAACTTAAATATTTCTGCTAAATGCACACATGTAAATGTACTGTTAGTATAATCAAATAAGACCAAAATAATCCAGTTGGAGTTGGACTGATCAAAATTATTTAAACATATATTTCTGTAAATTGCAAATGGATGTTTTAATGAAGTGAATTCTGTAGTTTCCAATGCATTAGAGACACTGAATAAACCGCACAACAGCTTAGCTCTGCATTGTCAAGTCTATGGTAGGCACCCAGTGGCCAGCACTTGGATCCTGTCCATGCTCAGCTACAGCTGAAACCAGAAGTTTACATACATTATACATACACATGCTAAAATTGACTAAAAAGAGAAATCAAAAATAATCTTTTAGGAATTGATATGAATGTTTTAATTTAAAAATAAGGAGAATCGAAAAGACCCAAAAGGACATTCATTTCCTTTTTCACTGCATCTTGACTTCTTTCAGTGTTTTATTTTTTCTCCTCACACAGTAGTCCATAATGACAGCAAAATAAAGAATTGTACAGATTTTTAAAAAATAATTTGAAATAAGAACTGACATATCACATGAACTTAAGTATTCTTACACTGTGTTACAACACTTTGTAACTAAATTCTGGTGGCCTTCATACACCTCCTTTGTAATTGGATTCTTCAAATATTGCACTGCATAAATACACAAATGATATGCATAAACAACCCCACAAACCATGAGTGTTATATTGTTTAATATATACAAACTTGGCACAAAAAGAAATGAAATTTGTATTTGCTAAATTATTTCTGACCATTGTTGTAATATTGTTTTTTTTTTTTGGCAATGAATCTGATACAGTTGGGAAGATTAGTTCCCTTTCAAATGACAACCCATTTATGTGGGGTATGCATCAGAGGTGAGTATAGGTTCTGTCCATGAATAATTTGCCAAATCTTCTCGGTCATTGCCAAACTGCTTTGACTTGTTTGGTAGATTGAATGATTTAAGTTGAAGAAACAAGTCATATTGGCAATTTAGTTTGTGGAAAAGCCATACACAGCCACAACAGCCTGACACATTCTCCTCATGCTAGTCACCACCCTGGTCACACACTGCTGCTAGATGGCATCACATTCTTTACCCAGCATTTCTTGCAAACCATCTTGAAGGATGTCTCGGACCATTTATAAATGTGTGTGTGTGTGTGTGTGTGTGTGTGTGTGTGTGTGTGTGTGTGTGTGTGTATGTGTGTGTGTGTGTGTCTTTTTGTTTTCACATTTAGTGAACTCACCCAGTTACCAGTCCAGTGAGATGATTTTGACAGCATCTGGCAGACTTCCTTGCAAACACATCGTCCATATTGTAGGAACAAATAACCCCGGTCATATAATGAAGATTGTTGGTGATGTTCTCACATTTTGTGAGAAAAGACAATTGGAATCGGTCTCCTTTCCAGCTCTTGGCACAGGTGAAGTGTAATATAAAATATAAAACACACAAGAGTTGTAATGCCTCTTTTGATAAAGCAATGTTTTTCATTTACTATAAAAAGTCATGTTGATGATTATGCTGATGCACACCTGGAATGTCTGGCGTTGCACTAAGTAGCTGTATTGTTCTAACATTGAGATGGCCCTTTTATCGCCACCAGGCCAAGGAGGAGTTGATGCATCTGCAGTGGCTGATGCAATGATTGAGGCCATTGTTAACTTTGTTAAGATGACTAAAAGCCAGAACATACAGTTTGTGAAGATCCTTGTCTTCCAAACTGACATGGTTTCACTGTTCCATAAGAGCTTGTTAGCTCGACAAGCTAAAGGAGGGGAAGATGACAAGAACTTTCTTCAAAAAAGTTATGAAAAAGTGAGAGGTAAGAGGGCCATAATGAAAACAGAAAATGAATTAACAAAATGTGACTTGATAAAGTAATTTTATACTTTAATCTCTTTTTGCATTGAAGATGCATTCTCAGGCTTGTTTTCATCTGGTGGTTCTGAGGAATCTGCTGATGAGGGTTTTGTGATGGTTGGTGAGGAGTTTGAACCAGCAGTATTCCAGCTCTGTGGAGAGACATCCCAGGACGTCAGCAGAGCCAAGGACTGTGTGACCAGCTTCATCATGAAAGAGCAGGCCTCTACTCAGATCCAGGACCCACTAATAAACCATTTTACACAGGAGGATGCCAAAGATCTCCAGGATCTCCAGAAGGAGATGAACGTCAGCATCAGGCTGGAACGGAGGAGTCCTGAGCCTGTTATTCACCTGGAGGGCTTGACTAGAGATGTGTTCCAGGTTGAGTCACGAATCAGGGACATGATTAGGAGGGCAGAGAGGAAGGAGACAACCAAACGAGAAGCCTTTATGATCAGCACTCTAGTAGAATGGCAGTATGTGGATCCCAACAATAAACTTGTATCTTTTGACTTGTTCACGAACATGACTTTGGAGAAGGCCTTCCAAACTAAAGAGAAAAGAGTGAAAATCAAGATAGGCAATGACGAATATGAAGTAGATCTAATTGGTAAAGTAGCATCAAGACATGGGAAGAGTGATATAGAACTAAAAAGAGTTGATCGAAAAGGTAAATTAAGAAATTTGTCAAAAATATTGTTAACATTGATCTTCTTCATCACTGTATTTTCAGATTCATCAGTGAGCTTACCTTCTCATTGGGATGACATGAAAGGCAAGACTGTTGTTCAGATCCCACTTACTGCAGTGAGCAAAGAATACCAGGACATTGAGAAGGAATTCCGCATAACTGGGATAACATCAAATATAATTCAGGTGAATTAAGTCAGTTCATAAGAAAGCAATGTCATTAAAGTAATGCATACACAATTGCACTACCAGGTGAGCTTTTTAAAACCTTTAAAAATGTTAATATGGATGTGTTTTTTCCTAGATTGATAGAGTCCAAAACAGCTCACTTTGGAAAAGCTATGTGATCAAAAAGGAAGAGCTCGATCAGAAGAATAACCACACAAACAATGAGAAAAGGCTTTGGCATGGTATGAGTGGAGACAAGATAGATAAGATCAACCGCCAGGGGTTTAACCGAAGCTTCGCTGGGAGTGCGGTCGGTATGGTCTTTTTGCATGACTTTCAACATACGACATATTCTTTTTAAGAAGTTGATTCATATTTCTCATTCATATTTCTTTAATTACAAACACATATAAGAAAGGTGTTAAATCCATTGTGTGGGTAGTTCTCATTTTGGCTAGAACCCATGGTTATCGATCTACTGGGAACCATAAAGTCACTCCAATACTGCAAGATGTACTGCCACATAGGCCAATCAACAACCATGCCTCTCTAAAATTAGTATAGCCATATCTAACTTGATGTCAGAGAACATGAACATGTGTCAGTGGGAAAATAAATTGGGTTATTTGGCTATGTAGTACTAGTCATAATGTTAGTAACAAACCCTTTTTATTAATTCATTTATTCCATTTTCCATTCCTATTTTCATGCTGTTTTTTTTTCATCCAAAGGTGCCCGGTATGGAAATGGCTCCTATTTCGCTGTGGACCCTAAATACTCAGCCAGCGGCTATGCCAAACCGGATGCCAAAGGACACAAGCGGATGTACTTTGTAAGAGTGTTGGTTGGAGACTCCACTGAAGGATCACCTGGCCTGCTAACAGCTCCTGCCCGAAATAATGGGACAGCTGACTTGTTTGACAGTGTAACAGACGACTCAACAAACCCAACGATGTATGTTATCTTCAATGATGTCCAGGCCTATCCTGAGTACATCATCACATTTCAGTGATATTTCTTATTTACACCATTCTGTACAAATATAAAGCTACATTTCTAAGACTTATTATCTCTGACCTCCTTTGTTGTGATTAGCTGAATCAGATTCCCAAACCAAATTTTGTTATATATTGCTGTGCCTTAAGAAAAAAGAATGGTGGTTGCTCAAACTTGGCAAAACCTTTGGATTGAGATGTGGAACGTGGCATTAAAAAGAAACACCCAAGGGTTATAGCTGTTAGTTCTAACTCTGTTAAATTAGACCTGAAAATTAGACCTCGCATTTTCAGTACTGCAAGTCTTGGCTTGCTTCAGCAATCAAACTGCCTGTCAAATTATCAAAACTGTCCTTTAATCTATGGTGGCTGGTGTAAATGAAGGGGAAAAAGAAACTATTGCTGACTTATATGCAATAGGTATGCCACCCCTGTCATTCATACATACCTATATTGCAATTTCATTCTTCCTTCCTACATAATGTATGAAAAGTTTGTCAATATTCCTTACACAGCTTTAAGGAATCCAAATAATAATTACTTGTTATGAATGTGATTGTCATCAGTCCTAAATTATTTGTAACATCATCAAGTTGTAAGAATAATGTAATTAGGTAAATTTATTTCCCAATTACAGATTCAGTCATGAGTCTTGATCTCAAGCTGTTAAGAAACAGGTTTTTGACAAATTCACAAAGTCTCTGTTAGCTATACATTTAACTACTGTACTGACTTTTAGGGAAAAAATCGGATCAATGGTAAATTGAGAATTACCCCTGAGTCTTTTATTGTCAGTCCATTATACAATTTCTGAATTGTCTACTGTTGGGGAGGTTGTTGAGCAGGTCATCTTTGCAAGGAAAGATCACAAATGTAACTATGTTCATAGTTCCTGTTTAAAGGCAGGAAGTTTAAAAAGGAATTTTTTCACTGTTGAACCTCAGTACTCCGCCAGTGGAGTGCACACAGGGTAGAGTTGTATGTCTCGAGACCGGTCTCGAGACCAATTTTTCGTGGTCTCGGTCTCGTCTTGGTCTTGACAGTGTATTGTCTTGGTCTTGTCTTGGTCTCGGATCTCTTGGTCTTGTCTTGGTGTCTTGCAAGACCAAGACCAAGACAAGATAAATAAATGCAATAAATATATATTTTAACGATATCAGTTCCCGGTTTAAATGACAGCCTAAACAATGAGACGTACCAAAACGAAAGTGAGTGTGCGCAAAACACACCCCTTGCTGCAGCAGAGCAAGGCTCACAAATTCATTTGGGCCGGTCTCTCAGAGACAGAGAGCCGCGCACGTTCAGTTAGATGCAGCTCTAAATTACTGTCCTAAAAGTTTACTTTCCATTCGCAAAATGTAGGCAATTTATTTATGAAATGTTCGTGTATGCATAGGCATGTGTTGGCTGAGCGCGATGTCATGCTAGTTAACATGATTAATGTATTTATGGGAATTAAATCTTTCATCTTTAATTTTCGTAAATTTAGTATAGGCTACCGAGACACAGACATCGTAAAAACGCACGTATTTAGTGGCTCATGGACGCTTGTGAATGATCTCTTGCGAGTGACTCCTATCAGGCGAAATGAACGCCTTTGATGTATTCTCAAAGTTATCTCTATTGCATCCCAAAAGAATCCAGTCCACTTGATGTAATAGCGAATGTATACCGCTGATAATCCGCTCCGGGTTTTGCATTACAAACTCACTCACCGCATGTAGTGATGAGAATCATCAAGCGGTAAAAGTGCAGGCTGCACCAGCCCCATTGTCATCTCACAAAGTAGGCTAGCTTCTGCTGAAACCTTAATCTTGTATTGTATGTTCTCAAAATTAACTCAGGCCATGTTAGAAGTAAGCCTAGTATCGAGTCTTTGTAATAGACAGAGTATGTTGGTAGGCCTGGTTGGGTTGCCAACTTTCAGAAATCAAAATAAGCAGTTATGGGCAGATATGAATGAAATGCATCTCAGAAAAGTACAGGGGTTAATCTTGTGCTCAAACTATTCTACTTTAAAAGTACAAATTTAAACTGTATAAGTCAGTATTTCATTTTGTGTTATGAAGGCTGCATAGTGCCATGTCTTGCCCATTGTGTGGAACTATTTTTTATTTTTAATTTGGCCTATTGTGGCACATTCATCTCATTATAGCAGTAGGTTTAAATGCTTTAAAAGTTTAAAGGAGCTAGCTATCTAAAATGCACAAAAAAAAAACACATCCAAAAAATTCTAATGTGCCACCTGGCTTGAGAAACCCGCTCTCAAAGACTTACTTTTACCAGTAGAAGCAAGGCCAACATAGAGTAGAATTGAATGTAATGGAGTTGACTTTGTCATTCTCCCAGCTACCCAGAAATGATTTTGTACTAGTTGAAATGTCTGGAGCAGGGACATCTCAACTGGTAGACCTCAACTCATCATAGTGGGTGACTAGGGGATATCCCCCTGCTGGTATTTAATTAGCCTAATATTGCTATAGAGTAGGACTGACACTCATTTTTGTCACCATGAGTTCAGTAGGCGTTTTGTGCTGGTAAAAGCATGGTCATTTTTTTATACAATTATTGGTTCAACAGCTATCAAAAAAGATATCAAAACAGTTTTTATCTTCTGATCTGCTATAACTATCCACATTGTTGCCAGCAGTTATAATACGCTCTAATATGAGTTTAATGTTAACCAAGGTTGTTTTTCAAATCAAGTTATAACTTCCAACATAGCCTAGTCTAATTTTTTTTTCCGGTCTCGGTCTCGGTCTTGATCTCGGCCTCAATTTTTCTTGGTCTCGTCTCGGTCTTGTTAGCCCCTGGTCTTGGTCTTGTCTTGGTCTCGTTAGCCTCTGGTCTTGGTATTGTCTTGGTCTTGGTCTAAGCGGTCTTGACTACAAGTCTAACACAGGGGCATGTACCAGACAAGGGTCCTGTTGGAGACGACACTCAAGGAGCAAATACCATGCTAGTACCTCCTACAAAGAATTCAGGGAATTCAGATGACCTCAGTGATATTACGGTGTCACAGACAACAGGGCAAATCCCACTATGTGTGTGTAATCTTTCATGATGTTTACTGTACACCTAACATGAGTACATTGTCAAATTCCAATGAGACCCACTTGCTCATTTGCTGTCTATGTTATGCTATTCTCTATGAAGGAAATGAAAAGCCTTAAATGAAGTTTGTTCAAATTTAAGGAAATTTTTGAATGTTGAATTAGAAACACAGAACACTGAACATAGGTTTGACAGTACCGACTACACAACTCAGCAGAAACTGGCAATGGATACAGTCAGAACCATGCAAGTTTGTGACATATAAATCAGCAGTGTGTGGCATTCCGGCTATTGGCATGGTTTGCAGAGATCAATTACGTACCACGCTAAAAAGCAAGCATGATCAGGAGTTGTGAGAGATAACGCCAGGTTTCTGTTGTTGTAGCGTAGCTTACTTCACGACCAAGCTGGTGCATAAAGTTAGCGACTGAGTAAAATCAAATTTAATCATTTTAAACATCTACAGTTCACACCTCCAGCTTGCAATTGTTTGTCAATGGTGAAATGCTAGACTCTTGTACAACCAATGTGTTGACCAAGGGGATGGCCAAAACCAGGCTAGTTGAAGGGATGAATGGGTTAGATTCCCTGCATAGTGCAAGTCTACAGTGGGGGCCATTTTCTATCTGAAATTGAACATAATACATGCCATGAAAGTGGAACCATATCCATCAGGATTAATCTGAGTTAATTTTTTTAATCAGAGTTAAATTTTTTGGATTAATCACGTGATTAATCAGTTAATTTTGCCAGCACTACTTCTAATATAACCGCTGAATTGGAAATCTGGGCTTTTCAACTCAGTGGTTAGAGTGTTTGACTCCCATGTCATGAGTTTGTTGTTGTTGACTGGTTGGTATGTTTGGTACCCGTGAGAGCTCGAACCGACCTCAGCTACAGTGCAAGCTCTTATGGTTATCAAGTTATGTTAGGACATTTATTCACATTTCCCTTTGGAGTGCTACTCTTAAGCAGGTGACCTGCTTCCTGTTGGAGACCCTGCTTCACTCATACAAAGCATTGTGATTCACACCATTCAGCTGTTTATAGTTTACCGCCACCTGCTGGTTACAAATAATAATAACACACACAATCCCAACGACGAGTTTGTGCCTATCCTATAACCAGAAAAGAAAAACAGGGTTTATGTATGGTCCGGGGTCCGTGTAACGCTTTGCAGTGCTTTGATCCATTTTTAGAATTAACATGGACAAGATGAAAATTGGGTTCAAAACTTCAATTTTCCATTTATCAGACAACTCAGATAATAGGTAATTGATGCTGTTTGTGTATTTCATTGTTGTTTGTCGGTTGCTTTTGAAAGAGTGGATAGTTGAATTTGACAAAGTAAAAATGAGTCAATATTTCAATATTCCATTTCTGCGCCGTGGTTGGACTGAACCATGCGCGCTGAGGGATGTCTTGGTTCAGGTAGGCTAGAAATGAGATGGATGGACTCGAGACGTAACGTTACAGACTTGACAGAACAACTGGACCACCATCAGGCTTACCTGCAAACTTTCTAATACAGAAACCAATGAAGTTGTTGCATGATTTAATATTTTCATGTTTTACCGTGCCTTATTGGAACACCTCCACCGGCACCGCCCTTACGCACAATCAATTCAGTGAAGAAACGGTGATGCCGAGTGTTGCCTATGCCACCTTGGATATATTTGGGGACGATATAGGAATAACATTTTGTTTAGATAAAGGGTCTCCAACAGGTAGGCTAGTTCAGGGGCTGCTCGCCACTTGAGTAGCTCAAAGAGTCACAGGAAATGTAAATTAATTTCATAACATCCTAATCACAAAATCTTGATATCTTCCTACTGCTTTCATGCTCTCTGATTAGAAGTTATGTTGGTAGAGTGCACCAGATTTGGCTATAACTACAGAGACGCAGATGTAGCCTACATTATCAATGTGACAAGAGTAAGTTTATGAATGACCTCTTGGCTATTTCAAAAGCAAAGCAGACGTCAGCTGAACCGAAGCTTCGCATATGGTTACAGCGCAACTGTACACGGTAACCCCCAACCAGGTGGCGAGAGGCCCGAGCTACCTTTTGGAGACCCTTGGTCTAAACAAAATTAAAACATGGCGCTTGGTTTCATTTCATATATAATAATAATGAATGAACGAAAAAGTACACGGACCATGTAGTCATTAGATGCAACTATTTGCCAAGGTCTATTCCAAAATAATCTTTGTTTGATTTTATTGAAGTTTGTAAAAACAAACCAAAATACAAAAATACCACCTAAATAAGGTGGACCTATTTGACAACAGCGAAGAAAAAGTAGGCCTATAGAAGATGCTGTGGATATTTAGGCCTAATAATTTATATAATAGAATGATAAAGAAAGAAAATAAATGATGATAAGGGGTCCGTGTACTTTTTCGTTCATTCATTATTATTATATATGAAATGAAACAAAGCGCCATGTTTTAATATATTATAGGAACTGAAAATGAAACGCTGAATCGTAGAAAAAAGAGAAGAGCAATAAAGAAAAACCTCCATCTGAATTGCGTCTTTAGTTTCTTATAAGCACCCAGAATTTGGATGACCTGGAAGTAATTCTGGAAGTAGGTGGTTGAGTTTTTATTACATGGTTTATTTGGAGGCAAATACAGACTTTGCAAGTTGCAACACTATTCCGGAACGTTGCTACACTTCAAAAGATGTGGTTGATCTGTGATGAGTGTGCGAATAATATTTTGTGACGCTCACAAGCTAGTGAGATGGTTCGTATATCCATAGCAAGCAAGTGCATGCAAGCGCCACCACAATATTGAGTATAGGGACAGAGGACGGGAAGGGTAGACCAACTGTGAATGATAAAGGATTTTGACAGCTCTGATTATCAGCATCTTCCATCAGCTTCGCAGCTCATCTCAAGCCTTTACCTGTGTAGTCTACATGGACAAATGGTTGCTTCAGCTCATTAATAAACTTGCCAGCTAAAGAATACACTCTATTATTTTTCTCAATATGTTTCTGGCTCCGGCTACGTCTGGAGCGTCTTTGCGCCTCGTATGGTCGCTAGCTGGACCTTTTCTGGTGCGACTCAGGCTGCAAACTTTCCTTCCGGGTAAACGGAAGGGTCAGTCAAATGAATTTCAATAAATGAATAAACAAATATCACACATTGGAAAACGATCAAATATGTTGTAATTTCTTATAATACTATTATGGCATGAGACAACACAGAAAACCAAATACAGCCATTTCTGCGTGAAAACAAGACAAGAAGTTGCACCCTTTTTTCAATTTCATCTTTCGTTCCGAAATAGAATAATGAATTAACGAAAAAGTACACGGACCATAAGGTCATAATCCTAAGAATATTATGACCTTTTACAAACAGAAAACAATGCTGTCCAGGCAGGACAAGGCAAGTTTATTTTTGTAGCCTAGCAGATTTCATACGCAATTCAAAGTGCTTCATAAAGATAAAGGCAAACAACAGTGAAAAATGAAATAGGCTCCTTTGCGCTTTAACCTCTATTGACAGGCCTATGACTTTATGTAGCCTAACCCACCTACGTTGAAGCCCAATGTTTTTTTCGTAATATTATTAATAGTTTAGGCTATTTAAAGACGACAGTCGTCTATGAACTAAACCAGTTCTTCAACTCAAATGGAGATTAGTGTTGTAAACATTCAGTTTCCTGGAACGTATTCCAACGCCCTATCTGACAACCCTGAAATGAAAGTGAAACTAGCTTCAAAAAGTGCAGCTTGATCCCTTCGGTCTCAGACCGCGAGCAAGATGGCAGAATATCCATGTCGTGTTTACGCAGAAATACAGGGTGAATGGTCATCTGATCAACTAAAAGTACTTGAAGAAAAACTTCAGAAATACTTTCAAATTAAGAGGAAATCAGGAGGGGGTGACTGTTCTGTGACTTTCGAGAATGGGAATTTGGCCACAATTGGGTTTAAACGCGAAGAGGGTAAGTCGCAGTCTTACTTTACAAAACAGTTGATTTTTCTATTATTAAACCTACCTTATGTTGTAAGGTTTTGTTCGTAAGGCTACTTATTGTAGTAGGCCTAAGGGTGTCTTTTGCTTTTCCTATTAGTCCGACAGCGGGTTCTTGCTAACAACCAACATGAAATCATCGTTGACAACAAACAGGTTAAGATTCGTCTGACTTCGGAGATACAATTGGTAAGTTAGTTGTCTATCACATTATAGACATAGAAAGTTGAGCTGTAGACTATTGATTCGATTAGGACTTGGCCACTCGAGGAAGACATTGTAGTGACAATCAGAAAGGGCTAGGTTTTCTGTGTAGGGCTAGGCCATTTTCCAAATAACTGGCGCAATTAATAATAGACTAATTTCTTGATCTGTTGTTCTTGGGGGGAGGTGTGTATTCTCAATAGCTGAATGTCATATTGGAGTTTAGTGGTGAAACTTTTTTCAATCAGTGGATGCAGTCTGAAATAACCAGCATCAGCAACCCCTAATTTGGATTTATTTTGATGTCACTAACTTTATAGGCCTACTTCTGTGAAACCGGCTAGGACTAGGCTAAAGAACTAGGCTAAAGAACACCTCTCTTAGTCTGTTTGTGTCTTTGTTTCTGTTTTCCAGAAGGAGCCGATAAGTGTAACGCCTTCTGGCAGTCACTCAGCTGGTATGTGGTGTAGGCCTACCTGTGCTGAACTTTGACCAGTGACAATATTATGGCTTTTGCAGGACATGGCCAGTCATAAACCTAAACATTCAATGTATTGATACGTTTTCAAGAAATACAGTACTGTACATCATACTGTAACACAGGGGTGCCCAACCAGTTGATCGCCTGCGCAGTTCAGGTAGATCGCAAAAGGTTTCAAGTAAAAAAAAGAGGCTTGAATATTCCGGTTTAATTTCTCTTGGTTTTGGCCTTAACATACTGTATGTGATTGACATAAACGCAATTGATACAACTGCTGCAAACCACTGCTTGCAGGGTAACACTTTATTTTACAGTGTCACTGTTACAGTGTATTTACCTATGTAAGTACAGTGGTACAACCTGTGTAACAATATGTAATATCATGTACTAATCTTGTACTTACATTATGTATTTTTGTGTACCTACATACTGTTGTTACATTGTAATATGAAATGGTTTTTTTTTATAATACTTTTCCAAAGTGCTGTTTTCCTGAAATTGGGCAATGAACTGAAATGAGACCCAAGGCACCCTGATGCTGGAGTGGGTGAATCAGGACACCCTTATGTTGGAAACTACTTTGAACACAGGGTGAGTGTGCAACAATGTACATGTAACGGCTGTGTTGGCACGTCCTTGTTACTCTTTGATACAGTGGAATAAACACATTAAAATAAAGTGTACCAGGCTTGTACCAAAAATACATATGAAATGTGTGTTTGGTCAATGTCATAAAACAAGTGGGCCTTTACACATACATGTAACAACTGTGTTGGTACATCCCTGTTACTCTTCAGTGGAATAAACAACAAATTAAAAATAAAGTGTACCAGACTAGCCTAACTGGAACTAAGCATGGTTAGTGCAAAGAAGTGCCATTTCCCCATGACCTTGGCACCCCAAATTAGTTGCCCAACATAAGGGTGTCCTGAGGGTTGATTCACCCACTCCAGCATCAGGGTGCCTTGGGTCTCATTCAGCTCATTTCAGGAAATCAGCACTGGCAAAGTATTATAAAAACCATTTCATATTACAATGTAACAACAGTATGTAGTTACACAAAAATACATAATGTAAGTACAAAAGTAATACATGATATTACATGTTGTTACACAGGTTGCTCCACTGTATTTACATAGGTAAATACACTGTAACAGTGACACTGTAAAATAAAGTGTTACCAAAGTTTAATATGCGCAGCCACAGGTGGTAGCCTACAGTGAGGGCTGTTTTTTGAAGGTAGGCGGCAAATCTGTTGCGGAGTGATGTGAGACGGTAGTCTAGTCAAGTTATCGTCAATATTTTGAGCTGTCAGTGTGGTTGCTTCATAATAGGCCTATGACATTTTATAAAGAACTGACGGAACAGTTTAATGAAAGAAACATTACAACAAAAGGCCATGGTAGATTTGAAGCAAGGGGCAGTGTGGAGAACTGCAGAAAAGTGCACCTGAGATTCGAGGTTTTTTTTTTTTTTTTTTGTTAATGATGTGGTCGATCTTTTTGACCTTGTCATCTCAAAAGTAGCTTGCAAGCTGAAAAAGGTTGGGCACCCCTGCTGTAACACATTTAGAAATGCCTGCATAAAATTGCCTTCCCTCTGTGCTATGGCTCTGCCAATTCACCATACATTCATTGATTTTCCAGCGGGGAAGAGAGCAGAATTCCAGTTTCAGGAACCTCAGCATGAAGTTGCCAGTGGCCCTAGTTCTATTGCCACTCAGGAGGAGATTGCTGAAGACACCTATCAGCCCAAAGCTGTTGTTGTGGAGAACATTCCAGAAGACGTGACCAGAGACCTTCTGGCACTGATAGTGGAGAATGTATCTGGTGTATCTGAGGATGACTACTCAATGGAAATGATCTATGAATTCTGTCTTGCAGTTGTAACATTCCTTAACCCTGAAGGTATGTGTAGGTGTATTACAGATGAACTATTTCCCTAGTATTTCTGTATTATTGTATTTCATCTACACATTGTGGTATCATAATCATATAGTCCAGGCAAAATAGCATTTTTCGGCAGACTAATTGTATTAACTATGACATGACTTTGTCATGAATCTGTCATGCACTTTATACACCTGATAGATGTCTGTCATTAAGTGTCACCCGGTATTTGTCATGATTAGGGTTAGGGTATGTCAGAAGTCATGACAGGTTTATAAAGTTTATGTCATGTCATGTCATAGTTAATGACAGTGTCATGTCAGTCTTATGACAGTACCTTCAAATAAAGTGTTACCCTAGGCATACAGGCCTGAAGCATGAAGGGGAAACTAATTTCACCATATATCCCATACATTTTCTGAAAGCAAACACCCTCAGGATATTATATAGCATGGTATGGTTTGACATTGAGGTATGCCCCACCCTCCTCATTACAATAAATCCCAAAATTTGGCATTTGCAAAATGGGCAATTTTTGGTGACACTTTGGCCAGTGGTATGTAGGGGAAACATATTAGACCCCATAAACCATATCTTTTCTGAAAGCTTATATGCCCAATATTTCATCCCCAATTTTTTTCACATCCCACTCCCCTCCTTATTTTAAAGCTTATGCCTATTTCAGGGGGAAATGAATAAGAAAAAGATGTGCATTTCATGTACAAAAGTGCGTATGGAATATATTAGAAAGTAATAAACCTTGACATGTAATAATTTCTTTGAAAGCAGAGGGCTTCAGGATCACAGTAAACATAAATGTAGACAGGTTCCACCCCTTCCTCCCCATGATCAGCTGGTATTGGTGATTTTGGTGTATAGCCAATGCATTTGGACCTGGAGAAAACTAATCTACCCCTTATGCCAGTGGTCCCCAAATATTTTTCCTCAAGGGCCGAATTTTATTAAGCATACCAACCCAAGGGCCAACCCCACAAACACTCAAAACCACGCGTTGAAAGGATGCTAGTTATAACATCACAAAGTAGTCTTCTTTTAGTCTTCTGCTTTCTTTAATGCACCTCAATAAACCTCATAGTATGATTTCCTGTATAGGCCTACTGCTTATGAGGTCTGTAAGCATGTTTATGGAGAAAACTGATAAGTCAGATGGTGCTGCGGGCCACTCATTTGGTTCCTGCGGGCCGGATCTGGCCCACGGGCCGCCATTTGGGGACCAGGGCCTTATGCTATACCTTTTCTGGAAGCTTACACCCACAGGGTGTCACATAAAATGAATTGAGACAGGTCCCATCTTCTTCATCTCTTCACTATCTGTGTACAGTCCATGGGTGTATTTGGGGCTAATTTGATTAGTGTATACCTCATTTGCATATTAAAATTATTTTTCAGAAAAACTTGCAATACAAAAAATGCTTCTTTTCATAGTTACCTTCCTTGTATTAAGTTTTATTTTTGATAAAACTAAAGGAAACTAAAGGAAAAAATGTGAATTGTTACACATATTGGATTGACGAGAATTTCCTCAACTAAGATTTCTTAGAACTTTTAGCACCTCAAAGAAATGATCTTAGCTGAAAAAAAACTGACAATTTCTCCTGTTTTTGGCTCAAAAATGCTATGTTCTATTCTATTTTCCCTGGACTTATGATAATGATTATGATTATCTACAGTAAAGCACACACTTCACCATTATTATTCCAATGCCTCTTTCAGATATGAAGAAATTTCTGACAGAAGCCAAGACCAACAAAAAGTTTCAGAAAAACAGTCTGACTGCAAGGGTCCTAGAAAGAACAAGCAGTTTAAAGATGGAAGATCTGCCACCTCAAGCCAGTAAAGATTTGCTAGAACTCTACTGTGAGAAACAGAAAGTTGTTGTAAAGAGCATCACTATGATACCAGAAGAAAGTGCAGCTGTTGTGACATTTGAAGAGCCTGAACGTAAGTCATCATAAGACTTTTAATTTTCACTTTACAGACTTTCAGCTCTCCTCAGCTTAAACTTGTATTTGTTTATTGTAACATCACATTGTAACATTGAAACAAAAGTTCATAGATTAGCAGTTCATAGAAGTTTATAGTAGCAGTAGTAGTAGTAGAAGAAGTTATCAGCCTTAAATAAATAGATAAATAAATAAATATTGGATACAATGGTGAGTTGATGTGCACTCCTATAGAGACTATAATTGGTTGTGTCTCTTGCACATGAAGGCCTAACATTAGGCTAAATCTGTTATGAAAAAATAACAGATGTTAAAGTACGGGTTCACTCAAAATGATGTTAAGCCCTGTTTTCAGATATCTTGCGATGAAATACGATTGACATTTTGACAAACGCTTCTGTTCCGAGAATTTCCGCTTGTTGCTGTAGCTTCTTAACAGCAGCCTATGGCTGCTGGAACAATCCTTCCTAAAACACATTAAACGTCTGTCTACAAAGGTATGAACACTACAGACCACTTGGTGAGTTTCATACCTTTGTAGACAGACGTTTAATGTGTTTTAGGAAGGATTGTTCCAGCGGCCATAGGCTGCTTTTAAGACGCTACAGCAACAAACGAAAATTCTCGGAAGAGGAGTCAAAATGTCAATCTTAACCATCTTATTTCATCGTAAGATATCTGAAAACAGGGCTTAACATCATTTTGAGTGAACCCGTGCTTTAAGTTTAGGATTACATGGCAGAGGTTGAAAAATATTGAACACATCAATATTTTTGTCAGTACTGGTATTTATGATTAAGCTACTGGCATTCCATTCTTAGCAGACATTGATACTAACTTAAGAAATCACATGTGAAGAATAAAAAAAAAAAAACAGTAAAAAAAAAAGTCAGAAAAGGCAAAGGACCACGTTGAATCGATATTTAGTCTGAAGGTAATTCTGCCCCCAATGTATGCTTTACATTATCAGCCTGATTAGCACATTTTGGTGGGCAGCAAAAAGGTTTATCAATACAGAGGTGTAGCGCAATAATGTCTCTATGTCTCTACCAGAATTTCTGCCATCTTATTCTTGCCAATGCAAATCAATTGAGCTGCTCACAGATATACAGTATTTCACAATATTTGACATGTGGTTGCAGTTGCAGTCCTGGGGGCTCATTTCACATCAACAGTGCGTAGAAAACATTCTAAATCCTATCGTACGTTAGAAATTTAAGATGTGCGTAAGTACAAAAAAATCGGTATATATCAAACGTGCGCAGACTGGTCGTACACACACCAGCAATGATAAATCCCACACCTTCTAAATCACTGTGTTCGCGCACGCTCAGGTTCATTTACATGCCGACACACCCCAGATTAATAATATATATCATGAATAACCTCTCTGACACGGGTACATTTCAGACAGGTGCACACAATCATTCTGCTCACTAAAATCACGCTTCCTCTTACATACAATGCCTTCTAAATATTTACAGTGAGTTATACATTTTCAAATGACTTTCCAAAGTGTGTCAATAAAATGTTTGTCACGAGTAATCCACGTGTTTGTCTCGAAGTATACGGATTCGTCTGTTTGGCAATTGTGAATAAACTGAAACTCGAGACTTATATAAAACTTTTGTTTACTATTGGCTGTGAGATTTGCAGACGTTTTTACTTGCAGTTTCGCAAATTCTACCACTGGGTTTTGTGCTTACGTGTGGTCAGAGATGTGCTTACATTTAAGCACATTTCTAAGCTCAAGTACAAGTTCATAAATCCCACCCTTTGCGCAGGAATGATAGTACGCTTCCTTTACGCACAGATATGTGCTTAAGTACGGTTGATAAATGAGCCCCCTGGAGAGGTCTTTGCCTTTTGCCTTTGAATACAAATTTTCACCACTGTATGATGCCGTTTAGCCTGTATTTAAATGCTACTGTAGCTCACTTGAAATCGTGTTTGCCTCTGCTAACTTTTCATAACAGAAATGGCCTAAAAGGGGACTCCATAGGAAGACATATCGACTTAACATTGTGTCCAATATATAGCCTACACATTAAATTCACAGAAATTAGATGCATGAGCTATTCCCTAACATTGGCTGCAATTCAAATTTATGCCCCTTTACGATAGTCTGTTGAATATACAGTAGTTGGCTACCGTCAGAACATGTTGCCACACTGTTGCCATTTGTGCGTTCTGTAGCCTACCGCTCTGCTTGACAGCCTGCTCTGTCTCTATATTGATTGGCAAAATGGTGGTTGGTTTGCAGCAAACAAGAATAATTTTAAAGTGGTGCTCCAGAGTGATTCCAAGCATAGCCCTGTTGTACAAGCCTGCTAAATGCACTAGTTAGCGAGTGGAACAAAAGGATTTGGAACAGCATAGATCGAACGTGAACGCAGAAGCAAACAAGCACTGTACATGAATCAATGGAAACACATTTTTTGATACCGAAAGTAAGATCTGAGGTACCTCTGACTCAATGTAATGCTGTAACGCAATGCTGTTCGAAATTTGTTCATTCCATGCAAAATCTGTTGCTGTTTGGAAGGCTCGTGCAACAGGGCTATGCTTAAACTTACTCTGGAGCTATCCTTTAAGGATGGCCTTACAGTAAATACACTAACACAATTATTCAAAGTAGACATTATCCTGCTGATATTTATTCTTTTCATTTTGATAACACCTTTCAGATGTTGACACAATGCTTAGAGGAAACCACAAGATCAGCAAAGTTGAAGTCAGCGTTTATCCATACTACAAGTCACTAGGCACAGCACTTTATGGTAAAGACAGACCAAGATGGAAGATTCCAGACTCTTTCACTGTAAGCATTCAGCCAGCACTACACGAGTTTCTCTTGAAGAAAAAACTAACATCTCACATAAATGACCTGATGGAGGCTAACCACTGCCAGATCAGCATGAAGAGCTCTGATGTTCTGATCAGTCCACTCCCAACCCTGCTGAAGATGAAGGGCCTGACAGCCAAACACATAGACAACTGGAGAGAGAACACCTCAGAGGCTTTCCACAGAATCATGTCCAAGTATGGGACACTTGAGAAAGTGATGAACTCAGAAGTGTGTGCCCTAGTGGCAGAAGAGCTACAGTCAATTGTAAAGGACCATGTTGTCATGAAGATGGATTCCAAGAATGGACAGTTGACACTGGCAGGGATGGCGAAAGACATAGATAACCTGAGACAAATTGTGGATGGCATTGTGAAGAAGACTACAAGTCAGTTTGAGCGAGAGAAAAACAGCATTTCAGAAGAAATGGATTTGCCTGCTGATATGTATAGTCTCTTGCAGGCTGATGGCCTGCCCCAGTACATCAAAGGGTCCTGCCCCCAGGTGTCTCTGGATTACAAATTCAGCAGCAAGAAACTGACCCTTTTTGGCCTGACCAACGAAGTCCTATCAGTGAAGACCTGGATTCTTGAAAGGAGAATGCAGATGAAACAGGTGCCAGTGGAGCTTGACCATCACATTGTAGAGTATCTGATGACAGTGGACAGCGAGAAGATGTCTGATCATCTTTTCTTTTCCCGTGGAATCTATGCTATATATGTGATTAAGGACAGATCTGTAGTCTTGACTGCAAGCTCAGAAAGATTACTGAATGAGTCTATGCAGAAGATAAAAGAGACTCTGACTTTTAGGATCCTTCCTGTTGAAGATCAAGAGGTACTCAGAAAGGCAGAGTGGAAAACTCTGAACACTGAAGTCCTGAATATGTTCAACACACCTGGGAAGATCATAGCATTGAAATTAAGTTTAAATAAACCTGACAATCTTAGTGTAACTGGCTTTTTTGAACCTGTCAAAGAAGCAAGCCAGATTCTTGATGACTTTCTGCAAAATCATGCTAGAATTGAAGACACAGTGAAGGTCAAATGCTGTGCTGCTAAAAGATTCATTGAAGATTATAAATCAGAAGAATGGAAAACATTTGCAAAAGCCGGCGAGGTGGTGGTCAATTTTGATCCAAGACGTCCACGAATCAAGCTGTCCGGAGAACGGATTTATGTTAAACCTGCTGTGGATGCTTTCAAGAAGATAGTGACCAGTTTGTTCATCGATGAACTGAAAGTTTCTAAGCCTGGAGCAAAGAAGTATTTTCAGGAACAAGGGAGCTTTTTTCTGTCAATGATGTTAAGGGACCATCGCTGCATTGTTCTGCTTCAGGATGACAGTATGCTGGAGGATTATGAAGATGATGATGATACTCAATTATCAACAATTTCAGACCCTCAGCAAGGCTGCTGTAATGTACAGATGCCTTGTGGGGTTGCTATTACAGTCAGAAAAGCAGACATCTGTAAATTCCAAGCAGATGCTGTTGTGAATGCTGCCAATGAAGACTTGAAACACATTGGAGGTTTGGCCAAAGCCTTGCTTGATGCTGCTGGATATCAGCTCCAGAGTGACTGTGACCGGTACACAAAAAATCATGGACCCCTACGGCCTGGAGATGCCATTATCACGCAAGCAGGACGTCTCCCTTGCAAACATGTCATCCATGCTGTGGGTCCACGATTCTCAGACACTGATAGAAAGACAGCAGTTTGGCGTCTAACACGTGCCATCACTGAAAGCCTGGATAAGGCCTCTGGGTCTAAATGTACTTCCATTGCAATCCCTGCTATCAGCTCAGGAATTTTTGGATTCCCACTTGACCTTTGCACAGACACCATTGCCAAGGCTGTGCGTGACTACTTTGAGAAGGGTCAACACCAAGGTAGGAATTCGCTGAACAAGGTCTATCTGGTCAACAATGATGATAGGACTGTAGATGCAATGATTCAGGCTGTTAAGAAGGTATTCCGTGACATGAATCCAAGATCTGAATCATCACAACAAGCTCTGTCCAGATCAAATTATGAGTCTAAAAATGAGTGGGAGGGAGAAAAACCATGGCAAAACTCATCTTCACAGTCGCATTCAGACAGAGGACAGAGGGAGAGGCCGAGCTCATCCACACGCTCACATGCAGACAAAAGACAGAGTGAATGGCAGAACTTATCTACACGGTCACATGCAGACAGAGAAAAGGAGAGGGAAACTTCATCCACACAATCATATTCAAACAGAGGAGCAGAGAGGGAATGGCCAGGCTCATCCTCAACAAAGTCAGGCACATCCAGAGTCCTGGAGAGAAGACAAACACCTGTTGGAGTCAGGATAGTTCTGAAGGAAGGAAACATTCAAGATGCATCTGTAAGTATGTTTTGCTGTTATAGACTTCAAACTGTTAGTTTGTGTTTAGTGAAACACTCATAATTTAGGTGATTGATCTTTTAGTATTTATTGCATAATGGGAGCATTTCCATTTAAAAATAACAACAGTAGTAGACTTATTCAAAAAAGCAAGAGGAGATCTGAGGGACTCTGACATGTAAAAGTCCTTTATTAGACTTGGACCAGCAGACACGTTTCGGTCACGTATGACCTTCTTCAGGGCTTAATTAAAATTGATGACACAGTTGCATTTTTTTTAAAAAAAGGTAGAGGTCAGTCTTATGGTGTGATCATATGACCATCATTACCAGGGGATGGTCACAAGTAACGCAAATGAGTAAAAAAGTACTTTTTTCAGGTAACGAGTACTCTTTGCGTTCCTTTTTAAAGTCTGCACTTTTACTCTCACTCGAGTACGTATTTGAACTAGAATTCTACTCTTTACTCAATTACATTTTCCATTGTCCCTTCATTAAAATGAGTATTTTGATCATCAAATTACAGTATCTTCACGCTTACGTTAGCTTCACGGCCTCCCCAGCTGCAACATTGTTGCGATTCCACAGCTGGGGAGACTGCTGGATGTGGAGATAAACGCCGATATACCTGCAGTCTAAAAGCGCAACGAGTGTGCGTGCTGCTCATAACTGTAAATTTTCTTGCAAAGTAAAAGTAAACAGTCAATGTGTAGGCTTTGTGTAGGCTATAGCACTCGTGTTAATTTTACCTTCAGAAGGAGCGTTAATGACAGAGAGAATGTTGCATCGTGGAATGAACAGTGTAGTCTACGGCATGTTCAACATAAACAGTGTGTGGCGCGGCTTTGATCATGCTCTGCACGTGTCCATTTGACCGGCAAAAAAATCGGCATATTTCATTTCCATTGCCAATAACGGGAAAACTGCGATTTCCAATAGTTGGCCTATATAGTTGGACCATATGGTTATGGATTTGGAGCATAAGCCTATTTGTAGGCTATGATTAATGAAATATAGCCTACACAATGAAACAACTCTTTCAGTCACGTTTTTTCTCCCACTGATCCAAGCACTTCAATCCAAAAAAGTAACTTGTAATTTTAGTAATATTGCAAGGAAGTACTTTTTTACTCTTACTCTAGTAAATTTTTGTTGGAATTTTTGGAATATTTACTTTTACTCAAGTCAATTTTGAAGTAAGTAATTGTACTTTTACTTGAGTACTGATTTTCAGTACTCTATCCACCTCTGATCATTACACAACATACCAATACACATACAAACACCAATACAAATACAAATATAGAGACGCTATAGTCAAACTAACCTCATATATAAATACCACCAGCAAATAATATAGTAACACATAGGACATAAACAGTCAATAACCCCTCATGCTTACCCCTAACTTACCCCTTACTATACTGTAATCTCCAAGTACAAACAATCACAATAAATCACAAACACATGGAGAAAATCTCTTCACTGAGCCCAGGGTGTTTCAGAGCTTGTAAGGTATCTATCCAGTAGGTTTCCCTCTGGGCCATGTTAGCTCTGCTAACCAGAGCTAACCTTTATCTACATCTCCTTTAGTCTATGGATATGCATGCTAATCTGACATCCAAAGTGACACTGCCATCTACAGGGTCAATTTGGGGGTATCATTTTCCACGTAGAAGTCAAGGTTTGGCAGGTCCTCACGCAGCCCTACTAATCTACTGTATATCTGCACCATCTTCAGACAGAGGTTGTGGTGAACACAGTAGCTGAAAACCTGAACCTCAGCCAAGGAGCCGTCTCCAAAGCTCTTCTCCAGGCAGCTGGGCCACAGCTCCAGTCAGCAGCCATTGAGGAGGCCAGTAGAGGCATACGTTTTGGGGAAATGGTGATAACTGATGGATTCAACCTGAGATGCAGGAAAGTCTTCCATACTGCCTGCCCTTCATGGGACAACAGAGGTGGCAAGTCAGAAGAGGTATGCATTTTTCGAAGGGATATGATGGTTGGTTTTACGTAGATTAATATAGTCTGTATACATCTTTACAGTAATGTTTACCATGTATCAAAACCATAGCCATGTATAAACTAGATGACAGGGTTTTATACTAGTCTGCATTTCTTGATTAAGAGCACCCATGTATTAACCACAGTTCCTAAAACATTGCAGTAGGACTGCAGCAGGGATGCACCAATACCAATACCTGGATATGGACAAAATAGCTGGATTTGCTATGGGCCGGTGAAGCATTCGATTCAGTGCCCTGATTGGAATGTTTGTTCCCCCTCGAAACTCAATGCAAGCTGACTCCACCCTCAGAAACAACCCAGCGCACCTGGCTTTACGGAAAGCGAAACAGGACAAACTTAATATCGCTAAAACCAAGAACACACACGAGACATGAGATTTTTTGGGGATCCATATCGCTTGCCGTACATCCAGATGTTCTTCGACTTGTCTAAAGTGGCGTGAAGGGGACACAGGAATGCAAGGGGAACCAAATCGAATGCTTCACCGTTCCGTTTCTTTTGACTTCAGATCATAACAACCCCCTGTGTACACTGATACATTAGAAAACATAATATTCATCTCCAGCACCTTATTTTCTCTAGCACCTTTCTTACAGAAACAAAGTCAGACCATAAATGTTATTGCTGTAACATACTGTAGGTCCACACTGAGATTTAAAGTGACAGACACCTAATTAGACCCTCCAATCAGCAAAATACAACTCAATAAACATGGCATTGTCAATCTACTACTACAACTTCTGCCAATCTACTCTACCATTTTTAGACAGAGGTTGTGGTGAACACAGTTGCTGAGAACCTGAACCTCAGCCAAGGAGCCGTCTCCAATGCTCTTTTCCAGGCTGCATGGCCCCAGCTCCAGTCAGCAGCCAATGAGCGTAGTTGTTTACGCCGTCAATGACTTCTAAATATCAATTTAGTAAATTTAAATCTGTCATTTTTTATAGGCTTATTAGTCTATGTCTTCATTATGAATGTGTTTATTAATTTAATGGTGATATCGGATCGGTATTGGGTATCGACCAATAAGCGATACCCAGATATTGGAATTGGTATATGAATCAAAACAGCTAGATCGATGCATCCCTTGTCTGCAGTTTTGAGAAGGAAAATTGATAAAAATAATCGCTCAATGCTAACCAAGGAATAATGATAACGTTATTAGTGGGTTGTAAGTGGCATTTGTGATGTGATTTCAATATAGAATTCAATGACATTAGTGGATATGCTGACAATCAATTTCAATTATTCTCTCTGTAGTTACTGTATGTAAATGTTTTGTTTAACAATAATTCCCAAGGTTCTGAAGCAAATCATAAAGGATTGTCTCAGAGAGGTTGACAAGCGTGGGCTGACCTCAATTACTTTTCCTGCTATTGGAACTGGGAATTTGGGGTTTCCCAAGGACCTGGTCCCCATGATCATGTTGGATGTAATAGAGAAGTTCTGCAGCAAAGTTGATCCTCAACATTTAAATGAAGTGGTTATCATAGTGCATCCCTCAGACAAAGAGAGTGTGAAAGTAAGTCTTTTTCATGTGTTTAACCAGTTTCTTAAACTGAACTTTCAACCTAGCAACAAAGATTCAGATTCATGATGCAGATTCAAATGCAGATTCAAACTAGGAAACAAGGACAAGCAAATTAACTTCAGGGCAAACCAGGGAACGATATTCCATAGTTACTACACTTCTGCTCAAATGGTAGGCCAATGAAACCAAAACGGAATGAAATTCAAATTTAATTTTTAATTGAAATTACCTGGTCAGTCAACATAACTCATAACTCCCATTCTTTGGTCATTAAACAAATCCACATGGATTTCTGAAAATGAATAACTATTGTAATTATTGTTTAATCAGAGACTAAAGGGGAGACCATATAAAGTTTAATCACAGACTTTGAAGGTATGCCTTAAAGTTGACGAGGCCTGTACTTTAATGATGTGTAGTAATATCCATTTGATTATTTGGTTGATATCAATATTCTTTGTTTGCTTATTCATATTCATGAAAAAAAGAAAATATAATTATTTGAAAGTATGTCAGGCCTTCATAACATTTTTTTCTGAATGTGCCATTCTTGCATAATGCAACATTTAGGTAGTTCCGAAATGAGGTGACCCAGCTTCTGTCATCAGTATCTGTTAATTTCATTTTTTAAATATTGGACAAAACTACAGTATACAGAATACTGTATGTGCATTGCATTGTGTTTGTAATACCATAAAAGATGATCACATTGTTCAATATATTTGTTCCTTTAAAGTCCTTCAAGAGGGCATTCCAAGGGGGAGCCCTCATAAAGCGAGGAGAGAACAAAGGTGAACCATATGGGTCTAGCAAGAGGACAGGGCAGGATACACACAAAGAAAAAACACAACAGCCTTCAGGTAACACTTTCATCAACGTAAATCATTTTCAATTGGGTTTGATAATGCAAATAGATTTTTAGCCTATGGTGAAAAGAATGATAATTTAGCTCAGTGCTCATACAATGGTAGGTCATGCACAAAAAGATAAATAGTTAACAGAGTAAAGTGTTCCTGTTACTCTGTCTGAATTTACTTCAGCCCCTATTTAGAGTGAATGGAGATAAGGCCATGACAGTTTGTTATTTTCACACAGGACTATGGGGTCAAGTCAAAACGCTGTCTTTGGGGAAACACTCTGTGTGTATTGGTCACTTGACCCTGGAGATTTCAAGTGGTGACATCACTAAAGAGACAACTGATGTTATTGTCAATTCCTCTAACAACACATTCTCCCTCAAAACTGGTGAGTCTATGGTGTTTGACATCATAAACTATCTAAAAGTATAAAAACCCAAGCTATCTTACCTCTGTATTAACTTTGTGTTCTGTTCACATCAGATTGCAGATACATATTGAAATGCACAAAAGTACAAATAAACCTGAACCCCATTGAAAGAAACTGAAATAACATAATTTTGAGTAGTGGCATGAAACATTGAAGCATTAATGAAGCATCAATCTCTTACTTATACAGTATTCAAAACTTAAAGCTTTTACCATTCCATGGGTTCTGACTCGTCAGGTCCTCTGACTGTCTGGTCTTGTATAAAGCAATGCTTTCTGGGGGTACTGAAAGTCTAAGTTCAAAAAAGAAAAACACACACAACCATCTCAAAAAAGTTTTGGGTGGAAGACTAGAAAAGTCACATGAAAACTGAGAGTAAAGTCCGCACACCAAGCTCCCATTTATCTTCATTTAATGTAATGTTTCGGGCAGCATGCCCTTCATCCGACAGGGTACGGAAAGTCTGACATGGCTGGCTGGCTAACTGGCTTAAAGCAATGCATTCTGGGCTTGAAATGGTGATGCTTTGGCCTACCATGTGGTACTACTTGTGGGATCAAAAAACTTATGTCAGATCAGATGGCAACAGACAACTGATCCAACCTCTGGGCTGAAATTTGCTTTAGGCTAATACTACAGGGATCCTTCAGGTGTTCTACATCATGTGAGCAAGATCACAGTTTCACCTTGGGCTAATGCCAAAAAAAATATGCCCACCTAGCCCAGTGTGTTCAATCGAGTGGAAGGCAGCGCACTACAGCATACTGCAATGACTTTGCACTTTCAAGGAAAATTATAATTCCTGCTGTTCATATTCCATCTTTTTTTATGAAATTGTGTTGTTTACAGTCTTAACTGGAGTTACATATGTGGGTAAATGCATTTTGATCTCAGTGCATGCGTTTTCCTAGTCTGCCAACTTCAATTTTAGTTTCAGTTTAGTGTAACAGATGTCATGCGTTGTGTTGAAAGTAGACTACCACACGGAGATTCAGTCGTGATGTTTACTGATAAAGAAGACAAACTAAAGTTCACTTATCACAAAATCACTCGCAGTCCAACCTGGCAATGCTGCCACACTTGCGTGGGCAAGATAAACTGGGCGTAAACAGAAAGCATCTTTACAATAATGTATATAAAAGAAAACAGACATGTACCTGGCAAAGAAGATAGACTAATGTTACATCACTCGCAGTCCAACCTGGCAATGCTGCCACTATAAATATAGAGACACGTAGCCTGTGTTAGCAACAACAGCAAATAGACATACTGGAATAAGCTAATGGTCTATATGTACTGGAGCATGTGTTGTCTATCAACTGTCTATCAAAGTCTTGGTACATGTACACTGAAATATGTGACAAAATGCAAATAAAATAATCAGAATGTTAAGAATTATTAAGAGTATAAAACTCTTGAGATATAAAACTCTTGCACGGGCAAGATAAACTGGGAAGAGCCGAATGCATCATTCCCCTAGTGGCTGCTGGTTTCTTAAACAGAACATTTACATTTAACTGGCAAGTGGAAATATCAATCCTGTTACATTAGCATAGGCACTGGAATGTAATGTTGCCAAATCGTTGCTATCTGGCCACTTTACATTTCAGTCCCAATGCTAAGCTAAAGCTAAGAAAAAGGTTAAATTGGGGTTACCAGACTAGGAAAATACATGCACTGAGACCAAAATGCTTCTACCTAAATAACTCCAGGTAAGGGGGTAAATAATTCATTTTCATAAAAGGTGGAGTATTCCTTTAAATTTGAATAGATATATCCAGAATGTTAATTAACTTGACCTCATGCTTTTATTTAATGATTTTGAGGAACCATCAAGTCCAATAAGTTATCACCAGCAAATGTTTTATGTTCAAATAATATATTAAAATAATAACGTAATATAATAACCTAATACTTTTCCAAAATGGGCAAACCTTGTTTACAAAGCCAAAAGATGTACCAAACTATTAAAAGTTTGGGAGCACTGACTTTTACATTATGAAACACAAAGCCTCCATGTTCTGTTCATGTCAGTTATAAGGATATCTTCTCTATAATGGCCAGTTAACTGAACAAGGCACAGAAAATCGAAACAGCAAGTGAGTTTCCCTGCTCCATTCAGTTTGTTCATGTTGTATCAAGTTTTCTAGATCTTTTCCTTATGGACAGCACTCAGTGACCTTGAAAACCAGGGTAATTGATTGGATTGGATCAGACTGGATTTCTCCTTTAAAAGCAACATTATTTTCTAATCATGTCAAAGTGATATTAACGCATTAAATTAATAGTATATTATATATTTGACAGCCAAAGTATTAATGTAGACATGTAATTGTGTGTCTTTTAGGGGTTTCCATGGCAATTCTCAAGGCTGCTGGCTCAAGAGTAGAAGCAGAGTGCACTGAAATTGGTTAGTGCTCATGAAAAAAAAAAATCACAATTCTTAAAAGGTAAAGGTGGGTGGTGAAACATGCAGATTTTGTTGAGAAATCACATAATGTTTTTTGATTCACAGTGACCGCACCAAATTTCCAATCCAGTGAAATGATTTTGACGTCATCTGGAAATCTTCCATGTAAACAAATTGTCCATCTTGTGGGAAGAAATAACCCGAGTGATATTATGAATAATGTTTGTGAGGTTCTCACATTTTGTGAGAAGAGACAAATGACTTCCATCTCCTTTCCAGCTCTTGGTACAGGTACAGGATATATTTACTGTTCAACTTTCTATATTTAAAGTAGGCCAAATGGTAGAAAAAATCAACTAGTTATCTCATCTCAAAATCACTGTTTCAAAGCATGATGGAAATGTGCACACTCTATTAGTCAATCGTCAAATTTGGCCTACATTTGTGTGTGACAAAACAAAAACAACCTATTGTACATTTGGATATTATTGTATTATTTTTTTCCCTTGATTACTAATATTCTTCATTTTTGCAAATGCAATGTTTAAATGTTCATCTCTTACAGGCCAAGGAGGGGCTAACGCATCTGCAGTGGCTGATGCAATGATTGAAGCCATTGTTAACTTTGTTAAGAAGACCAAGAGTCAGAATATACAGTTTGTGAAGATCCTCATCTTCCAAACTGCAATGGTTTCAGAGTTCCACAAGAGCTTGATGGCTCGTCAAGCAAAAGGAGACGAAGTTGACAAGAGCATTCTACAAAAAGTGAAGGGTAAGTGAACCCACTTTTTTTCAGTATTCAATCCAAGGAATATGCTCCTTTCAGTCCAATTTACTTGTTTTCCACCTCCGTTTGCATTAACCAAGTTTTACCTTGCTTCAGTTCATCCAGCCAGTTATGGGGGAATCACATGTCATCATGGCCGTAGCCAGCATTTTTAAATTACCGAGGTCCTAGATGCGTGTGGAGCGCGCCGAAAATTTTTCAACATAAGAGATCTACTGAAATAGTGTTTGAACTAATCTTTGAACTTCCCCTGCTCATACTGACTTTGCTAAACTCACTTATTGTATTAGATACACTATTGTATGCATAGCTGCCACAGTAAAGGGAAAGGTCTGAGACACTCCAAACCATCTCTCTCTTTGCATTCTCCCATCAGTTGTGTGAGACTTCAGCACCACCTAAAATGAGGGTGCTCCATTTCTGAAATTGGGTGATAGAAAACCTCAAAGTGATCTCACAGCAATCTGTGAACTGAACACAATTCTTAAAAATGCAATGGTGGGAGTACATCATGATAGACTTTTTTCTGATGGAAACACAGAAATTACACCCACTGAAAGTCAATGAGACACAGCTCCTCCTTCCTTCCTAATAGGCTTCATAACTGAGCAATGCTGAATATGCAGCTGTATCTTTTTAGCACAGAATTATTTAGGCAATTTATGATTTTGTGACAACAGTGTAAGCTGCCACTGATTGTGTTTGGAGAAAATAATATATTTTATTTCAGCGAATGAGTTGTGTCCAGTGGATGTGATTTAAGTGCTCCAATCATTTAGTCCACAATAATGTGCTCCCACCACAGATTACAGTTTTAAAAGTTGTGTTCATTTCACAGGTTTCAATGAGATTGAAAACTTGAAAACTTGTCTCAAATTCTGCAAATTATAGGTCTATATTATAATGTGTGATGATCTAGCAAGTTCAGTCTTTAACACTAGATAAATATAGGCGATCTTTACACTGAAATTAAACCCTCTCATTCTCTAGCAAGTACGTTACCAATGATACCAATGGATAGATCTGGTTGTCTAGTTTAATTCAATACCAAATACCTCGATTGTAAGAGGTATCATGCCCATATAAAGCTTCAGAAAGACAATGAAGCAAAACCGGAGATATGTTTTGCGGCACTAACGCGCGCAATAGGATTAATTAATTGGCGCGTCTGAAGAATGTTTAACTTATTTTCGGCTCGAAAAAATTACCGAGGTCCGGACCTCGGTGTCCTCTATTGTAGCTACGGCCATGCATGTCATATCTAACCTATGCAATCGTCAATAACAGCGTTTATGTCTAATGTAAATCAAATTGTACTTGCATATTCCCATGTCTTTTGTCTTCTGATTTCTCACCGGGAAGCATGACATAATAGCTTTTGATTTTTGGGTGGGATGGGTAGTATTGAATATGGCAATCACAATGGTGGCATACTTAGTATGCAGCAGCAGTTTGCCAAAAAAAAGTTGTCTGTAATTGGCAATATGACATGTCATTTTGTAACTGTCGTTAGATATAGCCGCGTGTGTGCGCATTAAAGTTGAGGAACAGATCCATGTCCATGTTTTTCTACAGCAATAAAGGCCTGAATTAGTGGTAGGCTAACCAAAGTAATTGAAAGTAATGTAAACAAGAGCATAACTGTTAACGTCAGTAAGCTATTCATTGGAATGGTTGCTGTTTTTTCCTTTTTTCGGGTGTTGTAGTGAGGTGTTGGTTGTCAAGGCAGCTATCTTAACTATAAAGCACTGCAGGAAACCCTGATATGACATGGAACGATTGTCTCCTTCCAGCAAAATAATCAAGAAACAGTAAATCACTTGGATCAGCTTGGAATACTTGATAATTATACCAGTTTAGAAAATGGCCACTCTCCTTCATTTTCATTTTCCATCGTTTGCGCATATTGTAAATGCAGAATACTCAAGTTTTTAGTAGGAGGAGAAGTACCAAAATTCTGTGGACATTTTTAAGGGTGACCTCGAACAAGGCAAAACTCAATTGTTTAACTTAAGGGTAGGTAGAAAATGAGTGAATTGGAATGAAAGCCATTCCTTAAAGAGTTCTTTTTGTTTTGTATTTAAGATGCAGGTGCTAAGTTTCTGAGCTTGTTCTCATCTGGTGGTATTGAGGAATGGACATCTGCTGATGAGGAGTTTGTGATGGTGGGGGAGGAGTTTGAACCAGCAGTATTCCAGCTCTGTGGAGAGACTCCCCAAGACGTCAGCAGAGCCAAGGACGTTGTCACCAGCTGCATCATGAAAGAGCAGGCCTCTACCAAGATCCAGGACCCACTGATTAACAGTTTTACACAGGATAATCGAAAAGATCTCCAGGATCTCCAGAGGGAAATGAACGTCAGCATCAGGCTGGACCGGAGTAGTCCTGAGCCTGTTATCCACCTGGAGGGCTTGACTAGAGATGTGTTCCAGGTTGAGTCACGAATCAGGGACATGATTAGGGCGGCAGAGAGGAAGGAGACAACCAAACGAGAAGCCTTCATGATCAGCACCGTAGTAGAATGGCAGTATCTGGATAGAAGCAATCAGCTGGTGTCTTTCGACATGTATACTAACATGACATTGGAGAAGGCCTTCCAGACAAGACTGCGTAGTGTGAAAATCAAAATTGGCAGACATGAGTATGATGCAGATGTGAGAGGCAGAAAAGCTACAAGTTCTGGAAGGTGTATAGAATTGAAACGAGTTGATCTCAAAGGTGGGTTTAATTCATTATTAAATATTATTCTTATTATTTTATTATTGGGTGGGAAGAAGGAAGTGTAAATAGAATACATGTTACTCCAGTTTCAGACGATTCATCTGTGAGCTTACCCACTCATTGGGATGACATGAAGGGAAAGAACGTTGTTCAGATCCAACTTAATGCAACAACCTCTGAATATCAGGATGTTGAGAATGAGTTCAGCAAAACTGGATTAAGATCATCAATAATTCAGGTGGAAAGTTATCCTACATGATTTGTTTATTATTTACTAGAGCATGCAAATAAAGAATATTTAGGCGTTTTCAGCGGTATTCTCTCAGGTGCTTGTACAGGCTACAACACATAGAGCTAAGCACTTTTTTTGCACCTAGGTGAATACTGCCCTTTGTGAGTAGAATAGGTGTGTGCAGGAGTAATATTTTCTTTCAAACAAGTGCTCTAACTTGGTAACCTTACAGCTGCAATCAAATTGCCTTGTGAAAGCTAAAGCCAGAATTATTTTGACTTTGTTTTCTTTTAGATTGAAAGAGTCCAGAACAGCACCCTCTGGAAAAGCTACATGATTAAAAAACAGGAATTGGAGAAGAAGAACAATCACACAAATAATGAGAAAAGGCTTTGGCACGGCACCACTGCAAATATCATAAACCAGATCAACCAACAGGGGTTTAACCGTAGCTTTGCTGGTAGTATGGTCGGTAAGGAGCTTACTAACACAACAGTATTTTGATCATAGTTTGACATGTTGTTGGTGTAGTCCAGTTCGTAATGTCATTTTGTGGGAATGTTTTGGTTTTGGGGATTATGTAAATCATACATTTTTGGAAAGGTAATTCACCTTTGGCTAAGCCCCACCCATTGAACGCAGAAAACCAATAGCAGGGTTTCCATCACATGATCATGGGAGCGTGAAAAGCTCGAACTATGTCCGTTACGTTCAGATCTTTGTAAATTACGTTAAATTACTGGGCTCCCATCTTTTTTACTTTCCCTAGAAGAGATCTTCTACTAAACCATAACGAGATGACAACATGCCTGTGCCTGTGGATTAAGTCACACAGTTGATTCAATATGAAATAAATAATCACGGGTAGTTATTTGGCCTTATGCAAGACAACGTTGTAGAAGATAATATGCGTGTCACTTTAAGAAAACAAAGATAGCTGTCATTCTTCTTTCAGTGTTGTGAGCGAGAGTTTCGTCTGGACAAATATAAATAATCTTTGGAAGAAACGGCTTGTAGGAACAGTTAAAAGGGACTTGGTCTTGTGGTTTCCACGCAAAGTGGAGAGGTGAGAGATGACGGGTCAACAGAGCAACGGTAGTTGTTCAGGTAGCACTGCAGCCTAAATAAACGCGTGCTAATATGGGTTAACAGCCCAGCATGTTCGGCCACTACAGTTGGGAAAATATTATTTATTATACGTTGAGGTGTAGAGGCGCTTCAATGTACTTAACTGTTCATTTATTTATTTGTCACCTGTTTGTTAAAAAACAGTAACATCCTTATCCTTATAGTTATCATCCTGATCCACAGACACAACGTATTGCTATTAAATCTGACATTAGCCATCAATGAATAACCAGCTCTTGGCACTCAACAAAGTGATTTTGAAAAAAAATCCACAATGTCATACTGGCTTCTGCCAATGCAGACTTATTGAAATTAGATTATTTGGTTATGAGGTGTTCATTTTTAGACAGACAAACTGCTTCCCATTATAATTCTATGCAACTCTAGTAAGGGATGTCGGAGTCTAGAATGTCAACAATGGGGGGCAGGGCTTAGCCAAAGGCAAATTGCATACTGAGTCAGAAAATCAATGTTTGCATTTGCCTAAATGTCTATGTCGCGGAAATTAGTTTATGGAAATGAATTTAAGTTCCCATTGAAATCAATGGGTTTGGTTGGATTGGTGGATTTTGCAGGAAAATATGCACAACTACATTTTGGTCTCTGAAGCATGAAGGGGAAACTAATTTCACTATACGTCCTATATTTTCTGAAAGCATACACCCTCATACATCCCAAGGGGTGATGTGTAGGCCTATTGTTTCATATTGGCAATGTATTAAACTTAAATATGGCCACCACATAGATATCTGAGCAAACATTGATTTTCTGATTCCTTAAACAATAACCTTTCCAAAGATAATATAGTTTACCTAATCTCCCAAAAAATCCCACTAAGGTCTGACATAAGCCCCCATAGCCAAACCATTTGTGACCACTAGTATACAATATTCAATAAACTTGATCATATTTTCAAATTCTATCTACAGGTGCTAGGTTTGGAAAAGGCACCTATTTTGCTGTTGATCCCCAGTACTCCGCCAGTGGTTATGCCCAAGCTGATGCAAGTGGACACCAGCGCATGTACCTGGCAAGGGTTCTGGTTGGAGACTACACTAAAGGAGCAAGTACCATGGTTGTACCTCCTGCCAAGAATTCAGGGAATTCAGTTGACTTATATGATAGTGTCACAGACAACAGCGGAAATCCCACCATGTTTGTAATCTTTCATGATTCTCAAGCCTATCCTGAGTACATCGTCACATTCCAATGAGACTTACTAGTCTATTTGCTGTCTATAGCCTATTATTGTTATTCTGTATTGCTATAATGAGGCTGAAAAGCCTTCAGTAAAGTTTGTAAGAATTTGAGGTAATTTATGAATGTTGAATACGAAACACTGAACATGGAGTAAGATTGAAATGAAAGAAATTTGTTAATTAAGCTTTGCTCCCTGGTAAGTTCATAGATTTAATTCTTGATTGTGAGTCTGCTCTAATTGTGTGTATTTGACAGTTTAGCTGCTTATTTTGGAGGGGTTGTATTAAAGGATAGCTCCGGAGTAAGTATAAGTATAGCCCTGTTGCATGAGCCTTCTAACAGCAATAGATTTCGCATGGAATGAAAGAATTTTGAAGAGCATAGACCGAACGCGAACGTGAAGCACTTTACATTGAGTCAAAGGTACCGCAAATCTTACTTTCGGTTTCGAATAATGAGTGTCCATTGATTCAGTGTGAAGTGCTTGTTCGCTTCTGCGTTCACGTTCGGTTTATGCTGTCACACTGCTTGTTCCACTCGTTAATTAGTGCATTTAGCATGCTCTTTCAACAGGGCTATGCTTGAAATCACTCCGGAGCACCCCCTTAAGGGAAATGCAGCTCTTGTTATCAGCCAGGCAATTGGGATTCATCAATTCAGCTTGAAAGCTGCTGGTTCACCTTTTAGAAGGTTATTTCCCTCTCCATAATGCACTGTGCAGTCCTAGACAAATTATATATACCTCTACAATCTGCAGTAATAAAAAAAAATATTAGCTCAATACATGGATCCCTTGTAGTTGAATCTGTAACCAATCCTGAAGCACCATCTTGTGGCAAGCATTGACACTGCAGCACTGTTTACTGTATGTCCATACTGATTAAACATGGCCATGTAAAGAACTACTGGTAACACTCTTTGGATTATAGCCTGTTAAGTACTGGGTAGAGAGTAGGTACAGTAGGAACGACATTACAAAAAAAAAAAAAAAAAATTTACTTCATAAGTTTACTGGAATACCATTAAATTACTTGAAAGTTAAATGCTTTACCTCTCCCAACATCGCCTTACTCCAATGCAGGCGTTAATTTGGTCCCTGTGTGATTAGATTAGGTTTATGCCATGCATTCTTGATGAATCAGTGAACAGCCCTACCACTGGGTAGTCTATGCTTAAATTAAATTTAAGGTGTGATATTCCCATAATGTCTGATACACCCCTGCTCCAGCAGTTTCTAGACAGAACTTAAAACTACTTTCCTGTCCTTTGTGGTTTTCTAGCATATATATGTTTAAGGCAAACCTGTTGACATACTGTATTATATAATTGATTCCATGGTGTCAAAACTTTTAATGACAGAGTATAACAAATTATCTTGTACCATTACATACTTAAATGTCCTGCCAAATAAAGCATTTGAATGAGTATGTGGAATGAATAAGTTGCCTTGAGAGAACTGTAGGTTTAAAGCTGGTAGTTGGTAGTTTAAAACAGTGAGTTGGCTACCAACACCTTGCTTGATGCCCCTGATAGTTAAAACAAGCAAGCGGTGTTCTCTGCTCTGCACACACTTATCAGTGTACTTACCCTTGGCCCTTGGCCAAAGTTAAATTTTTTTATAATGTTGTAAAGTACTTTCAGACATAACCACACCTGCATTCTCCTGACATTCTCCTGCAATGACAGTCTTTGGAGAAGAAACCCCTCCCATGAATCTGAAATGAAACTGAAACTTACAAATGCTTTCAGAAACAGGTTGTTTAACAATGTTAATATAACTCCAAAACCCCTCCCATGAGTCTGAAATAAAACTGAAACTTACAAAATGCTTTCAGAAACAGGTTGTTTAACAATGTTAATGTAACTCGAAAACCCCTCCCATGAATCTGAAATGAAACTGAAACTTACAAATGCTTTCAGAAACAGGTTATTTGACGGTGTTAATGTAAGTCCAAAAGAGTCAGGATGGACAAGCATCCATACCGTATTTTCGTAAAGGGTGATTGGTCCCCCTTCCACCAAAAAGTAGTTCGGCAAAAACTGCAGATATATTTTCAGAGTAAGAAAAAATCTGGAGGGGGTGATTGTGTTGTGGAATATGATGAGCAAGACCACTTGGCAATCGTTTGGTTCAAGGCTGAGGAGGGTAAGTCATGGAAGTAGGTTCTTATTTTTATTAGTATTAGGTCTAGTAGCAGCAGCAGTTGTATAGCTAAGTTGTAACAGAAGCCTTGGCTATAAGAGCAGGATTGTTCTTGTAGCCTATTAAGACGCCTATCTGTCAACAATATTAATTAGTCTTTCATTTTAGTCCAACAACGGGTCTTGCTTCAAACTCATCATCAAATCACTATTGACAAGGAGCATATTAAGATACATCTAATGACTGAAAATAAGTCGGTAAGTTGACCTATGGTGTGGTGGTAGCATGTGTCAAGTTAAGTGTGAGCATTCCAGGTCTCTGAATCTTTAAAATGAATCTATACAGTACATAAGCTACAGTATACAATAGCCCCTTGTGTGTCAATTTGCCTACATTTGCTAACAGTTGCATAATTGATTTCCTTTTAGGACACAACTGAACGCTCCTCTGCAGGTAGGCTACTGCATTACTGCATGATCACATTGATCACATGGTTGAAAAAAATAATAGTTTGAAATATTTACAGTAATGTGTAGGCTATGTCTTACAGGTTAGTGTCTTCAATGTAATAAGACATTGGTGTGTAGCGATAATTCAATTCAATTCATTTTTGTAGATCGTTCAAAAACCATACATTGTCGTTGCGGCGCTTTACAGTATGGGGTCGGGGAGCACTCTTGAGTAACATGGGCAAGGAAAAACTCGCTTTCTAATAATTCATTTAAAACCTTGGCTAGATCCACCCTCTTGGGCTCAACCCACCTGCCTGGGGCCTAATGGAGTAGTCGTACAGTCGTATAGATAATTAATTAGGCTATCTGGAAAGGGTTTTATTTTTTTACAACTTGCAATTGGTAGGCCCTAATGAACATTCCCTACCATTTTAAAGGAAAATACCAGAGTGAATTCAAGCATAGCCCTGTTGAAAGAGCTTGCTAAATGCGCTAGCTAGCAAATGGAACAAAATAATTTGGTACAGCACAGACCGAACGCAAATGCAGAAGCCAACCGGCTGAATCAATGGGACCTGACTGTTGGAAACCGAAAGGAGGATTTGAGGTTACATGTACTCAATGTAAAGTGTTTCGCGGTCGCATTAGCTCTATGCTGTTCGAAATTCTTTCATTTAATGCGAAATATTTTGCTGTTAGAAGGCTTGTGCAGCAGGGCTATGCTTAAACTTACTCCGGTATTTTCCTTTAACTCCTAGATACTCAGCATGAAGGTGCCAGTGCCTCTGGTTCTACTGCCACTCAGGAGGAGAGGGCTGAAGACACCTATCAGCCCAAAGCTGTTGTTGTGGAGAACATCCCAGAGGACCTGACCAGGGAGGTTCTAGGACTAATGGTGGAGAACATCACTGGTGTATCGGAGGATGACTACTCAATGGAAATGATCTATGAGTCTTCTGTTGCAGTTGTAACATTTGTTAACCCTGATGGTAGGTGTTTGAACAACTTAAAACCATTATTGACTTTACAACTAAAGGAACTCATTACAAATATAAGATCCTCTTAAGTGCTGAAATTAATTGTTTTGCCAATGGTATTGACATTGTTTTCATCTTTAGCCTGTACAGTATCTAGCCCTCAACTACAGTTCGTAATTAATTACTGTGCTGCTGCACCCTATTTACAAAGCAATATTGTTGCAGATGTAAGGACATGTGTTAGCGAAGCCAAACTCAGCAAAAAAGTTCAGCAGTATGATCTGGCCGTCCGGGCTCTGGAAAGAACCTGTAGTGTAAGGATGGAGGATCTGCCACCTCAGGCTGACATAGACCTGCTGCAGCTCTACTGGGAGAATCAGAGAGTTCAACTGAAGACTGTTGTTATGATACCAGAAGAAAATGCTGCTGTTTTCACATTCTCAAACCCAGAGGGTAATTCCTTATGTAATTCATTACTTGTGCTTGTTGTGCAAACCTTGACAGCTTCTCACTATACTAACTTTATAGTATCAGAGTATATACATAATATTTTGTGCTGATGTTTTTTTTCTGATACTTTCATTAAATAATTCATTCAGATGTTGAGATCATGCTAGGCAAACAGCACAAAATCGGCAAAGTTGACATTAGCATCCATCCATACTATGAGTCACTAGGGACAGCACTATATGGTAAAGACAGACCAAGATCATCCTCTGTAAGTATACACCACACATTACATCAACCACTCTTAAATACAGTTCAACCCCTGTATTCATGGGGGTCGGGTTATAGGACCTACCACAGAAATCTGAACCTGTACATAATAACTTTTTCTTATATGTTGAAGCCACAAACAACAAGATGGTCATTTTTGTTTGACATAATGGGACATTTCTGAGTCTGTCATGTTTGGCTTTGGAATATGTAAGGGATAATGTATTGTTTGCCAGTCTTTACATGAAAATATTAGCCTAGACTCTAGACGTACCTCTAGTGGTAGCAAATTTGAATTTGCACAGAGGTACGTCTAGAGACCACTGATAGAAACCCGTTTTAGCCTTCCTCTGGAGGCGGATAACCAATCACAGCGCGGTATGTGTACAGGAAATCGTAAGGCGGGCTTTGTACGATGACGACAGCCCTGCTCAAACCAGAGCGGAATCGTCTTTGGCTTTAGTTTTGGACGAATTGCACTTGTCATTTTCTTTGAAAGTGAAACAAGAAAGTGCACTGAAGTTTTTCGTTCTGAAAAAGATGTCTTTGCCGTGTTACCGACGGGCTACGGGAAAAGTTTGATATACCAGCTGGTACCACTGGCCGGAACGCTAGCCTATTACGTGGAGAGGCAGTTTGAAAGACAACGCAATCACCCGCCCCTCCATTGAGGTACAGTCTATCAGTGGTCTTCAGATACATTCTTATGATATAGTCTGACGTGTCAGGCTATGAAAATATTTCCCGAGAGGTAGAATCCAGTTCTCTTTACTGGCTTTATTCTCTTTACATAGCTCTTTATAATGCAGTAGAATGCTTCATTCCCCAGCATCATTCTGCCTGGAGATATTCGTCGATAACGACCGCCTCACTGAACATTGTTCCTTGCATATTTTTACATTTCCTAAGACAGAGGTGTCTAAGATTAAGTTGGTTGTCCAGGTCTAAACCAAATTGTTACTTCTTTAGGCAAAAAGCAGTGAAGTAACCAACATGCCACCTTCTGACAATAATGATGGAGGTAAGTGTGTTAACAAAAATTAATCTTAAACTAGAAGAATATAACTCAAATTGTAAATCTGTCTGTTTTTGTGATAAACGGTATTTGTTTGACAAATGTAAATACATGGATGGAATTTGGCTCATCAATTATATTCTGTGCATTGTTATGTCCTCACTAGGTTTTTATTTAGTTATTTATTTTTTGTTTTGACTATCTTATCTGCTCCCATGGCTTATCGTGGCACATACATATAATGAAAAATATTTCTCAGTATCCCAGGTAGCTACACTAAACAAAGTTCCCAGCAACGTTGCCTCTGTTGAAGCTCAGGAGAAGAAAGCTGACAAAACTTATCAGCCCAAAGCTGCTGTTGTAGGAAACATTCCAGAGCATATGTCAAGTGACCTAAGCCTACTGGGCTTCATTGTGGAAAAGATCAGTGCCATTTCTGAAGAGGACTACACAATGGAGCTGATGTTTGAGTCCTCTCTTGCTGTTGTAACATTTAGTCATTCTAATGGTAAGTATTTCAGTAATCTTCTCTAACTGAGAATGTGATTGGTTAAATATGCATAATTACTTTGCAGCCTAATAAGAACTTAAGATGGTAAAGCGAGAAAATTGTAACAATGTCAGCTGCCTCAAATATTTGTTACCTGAAAAGGAAAACAAAGTAAACAAAAGCAAAATATAATATAGTATACTTTCAGGCTGTACTATTCATTTTCAGATTTGGAGAGATTTCTGACAGAAGCAGATATTAGCAAAATGTTCAAGCAAAATAATCTAAGTGTTCGGGAACTAGAAAGAACATGTAGTTTCAGGATGGAAGGCCTTCCACCTCAGGCTAACCAAGACTTATTAGAGTTCTACTATGAAACTCAAAAAGTTGAAGTAAACAGCCTTCAAATGATACCAGAGGAAAATGCTGCAATCGTCACACTTTCCAAGCCAGAGGGTAAGCTATTCTAATCATGCATTGTTTCAAGACTGTTTCAAGTTGGCCTTTCTAATAAGCAGCTTGCCATTTAAGATTCTAAAGTAAGAATGCATCCTTAATTTCCTTACCTCACTCACGTCAGATGTAGCGCTACGCGCGTTCATCTGATATTCAGCTATAGACGAATTATTTCAGGAGCCAGAAATCCTTGAATCTAACTGGGCAAACGGCTTGTCCATCAATTTAATTGACGTACACTGCAGCCAACCACATCGAAACCAACCGATGACGCTCGTTACGTTTGTTGGATTGGTTGGATTCAAAACAGTTGCTTCTTCGCTACGTCACACCCTCTACAGCAGCCAGCGGCCCTGATTGGTCTGGTTAGAGAATAATGGCTTGAAATCTCTCTGATGGGCTTCAACATCAGATCGTTGCGCGGAAGTGCCTTACGAAAGTTACGTAGCGCATGATCTGACGTGAGTGAGGTAATTAATTTCCCCAAAAGTTGGTGGTCGTTTAAGCTCAGTGGAAGATTGGCTGTTCCAATGATTGTTCCATGCAGAGTGTTGATATGTAATTTTCCATTTCTGACATATCTGTACGTAGATGTTGTGGGCGTGTTACACAGAAAGCACCACATCTGTAAAGTTGAAGTGTACATGTATCCATACTATGAGTCACTAGGGACAGCACTTTATGGTAAAGACAGACCAAGATGGAAGACTTCAGGACCTTCTATGGTATGTACTCTACCCACCACATCTAATTAGAAATAAGTTGGTAAGCTTCTCCATGGTGCAAAAGACTGATACTGTTTATTGTGGAAAAACAATCTATGTACTGTATATGGGCAATGCTGGCAAAGTAACAGCATGGCTAGATTGGCTGCCACTGTTGTGCCCTTGAACAAGACATTTAACCCTAATGCCAAGTTCACATCACACGATTTTAGCCACAACACGACAAAACAAGACATTTGACTATACAGGCATGACTGGCGTTTGTTAGTTTGCCACTGATCTCATGTTGTTTGTAGCCTACTGTTTAGTTTTTGTTATTGCCGAAAAAATATTTTAGAGTTATTGACGAGTTTATCTGGATAGCCAATTGTATGTATTGTCTGTTTTCGCAAATACATTTCACATGACTGTTTTCAAAGAAGGCTATTGCTTGGTGAAGAAGTGCTACTTCAAATACGGTTTTGGAGTTTGGAAATGTTAAAAATGTCATGTTTCTTGATTGGCTGTTGCCTGGAAAATAGCTTGCGACTTCTCCAAATATCTAACATGCTCGATGTCCCCCGACAACTTGCGTCAAGACCACAATTGTCCTAAATCGTGTCGGAGGGTAATTCACACATGACTACTTGCGCTCGCAGATCCACTGCCGAGTTTCCCTACGACCACCTGTGATTTCTAATCGACCCTGCGACCTCAGAATCGTCTCTAAAATCGTGTAATGTGAACTTGGCTTAAGTTACTCTAAGGAAGACTCACCCTAAATAGCAATTGAAAATGTAAGTCACTTTGGAAAGAAACAGTCTGCTAAATGCCTGCATGTACTGTATGTTATGAATGCAAAACTTGCCATTATTTGCATCTATATGCACGCACATGCACACCACAGTACATGGCATAACACTACTGGAACCATAGTCTTTATGTGAGGGTTTTGGACTTTGTTCTTTGTTTTGTCTCTAGTTTCTAGTCTCTCGTGTGTTTTCGGTCTATAGTTCATTTTACTAGTTTCTCCTGTATTTTCTGTGTCTTTAGTTCATGTCCTGAGTTTCTAGTTTTATAGTGTTCTCTGTGTGGAACTCTTGTGTTTTGCCATGTACTTGTGTTTACTCTTTGTCCACACCCCCTGTGTATTTCCTCTATGCCTCCTGGTTTAGTCACATGATCTTGTCTCCTGTCTCTAGTTCCTGGTTTGTCATGTGATCCTTGTGTTTCCTTTTTAGTTCCTAGTCTTGGGACATATTTAACGATGTCGGGCTGAATATACTGTTGTGTTAGCCTAGAACTCTAGACGTACCCCTAGCGGTAGCAAATTTGAATTTGCATTCTGATAGAAACCCGTTGTATCCTGACTCTGGCGGCGGATAACCAATCACAGCGCGGTATGTGTACAGAAAATCGTAAGGCGGGCTTTGTACGATGATGACAGCCCTGCTCAAACCAGAGCAGAATCGTCTTTGGCTTTAGTTTTGGACGAATTGCACTTGTCATTTTCTTTGAAAGTGAAACAAGAAAGTGCACTGAAGTTTTTCGTTCTGAAAAAGATGTCTTTGCCATGTTACCAACGGGCTACGGGAAAAGTTTGATATACCAGCTGGTACCTGTCACAAATCACAACTGGAAGTAAGACCTATTTGCGAAGTGAGTTTTAATTAAAAGACAGTTCATAGGCACTGGTACATCCAAAGTCCAAATCAGAATCAAAGTCTTCAAAATCCAAAATGAGAAGTTCAATAAATCCAAAAATCCAAAACACAAAAGCAAGAGACAGACCTTCAGGTGAACGGTAACACAGTGCAGTATCCAGGGGTAGAACAAAGACTTAGCAAAGAGACAGGAAATCAGCGGGGTTAAATACACAAGTCAATTAACTCAAATAGCACACAGGTGAGAGCACACAGGTGAAATCACAAAATGGAGGGAAAGGGGCATGTGACAGGTTGGGGGCGGAGACACGATCACATTGCACAACATGAGCACATGGTGGATGAAAACAAAACATGAAGTCACATGACACATGAGAAGTCCATTGGCCTAATACTCAGGAGAGGCAGAACGCAGACTTGTGACAGAACCCCCCTGTCCATGGGCGGCTCCTGAAGCCGAAACCCGCCGTCCCCGACCGGACCTGCCGCGGGGAAGAGGACCTGGGCTTTCCGGGTGCGACTGATGGAAGTCGGTGATGAGGGAGGGGTCAAGGATATCTGAAGTTGACACCCACGACCTCTCGTCAGGTCCATAGCCCTCCCAATCGACAAGGTACTGGAGGCGTCCATTGCGGCGCCGGGAGCGGAGCAAAGACCTTACAGAGTATGCCAAGCCATCATCCAGGATCAGGGGGGGTGGGGGTTGAGCATGCTCCCGAGGAGTCCTGGCCATCAGAAGCGGGCACTGCTGGCTTCAGCAAGGAGACATGGAAGGTTGGGTGTATCCTGTAACTAGAAGGCAACTGTAAGCGGTATGACACAGGATTGACTCGCTGAAGGACCTTAAAAGGACCAATAAAACGAGGACTTAGCTTTTTGGACGGCAGTCGTAGGCGGATGTCTCGTGTCGAAAGCCAGACTTCCTGCCCTGGCTCGAATTGGGGCGCAGGTCTTCTACCTCTATCAGCATTCATCTTTTGACGTCTGATGGCTCTGCAGAGATGAACGTGAGCATTTCGCCAGACTTCTGCACTATGCCGGAACCAGTCGTTCACAGCAGGGACCTCTGTGTGTTCACCCGACCATGGGAACAAGGGGGGCTGGAATCCCAAGACACACTGGAACGGTGTCAGGCCTGTTGAGGAGCTTCTGAGGGAGTTTTGGGCATACTCCGCCCAAGGAAGATACCGGCTCCAGTCACCTTGACGTTGGCTGCAGTAGGTGCGTAGGAAACGGACCACTTCCTGGTTCAGCCTCTCTGTTTGGCCGTTACTCTGCGGATGATAGCCAGAAGACAGGTTAACTTGGACATTCAAAAGCTTAAAAAACGCTGACCATACCCTTGATGTAAATTGGGGCCCTCTATCGGATACAATCTCTTCAGGTAGACCAAAGGTCCGGAACACATGATGGAAAAGCGTTTCGGCAGTTTCCAGGGCAGATGGCAGCTTCTTCAGTGGCACCAACCGACAAGCCTTTGAGAACCGGTCCACTGCAGCAAGGATCGTGGTGAACCCTTCAGAATTGGGGAGGTCTGTGATGAAATCAATAGCAATGTGAGACCACGGTCTGTTCGGTATAGGCAATGGTTCTAGGAGCCCAGCGGGTAACTGTCGGGAAGACTTAGTCTGAGCACAGACAGGACAGGATTTGACAAACTGAGCAACATCCTGGGCCATAGACGGCCACCAGAACTTGTTACTAACCAGTGACAGGGTACGTTGGTTTCCAGGATGACCTGAGCTGGGAGTAGAATGGATCCACTGAAGGAGCCGAGGGCGGACAGCCAATGGCACATACGTCTTATCGGGTGGACATTGATGGGGGACTGGGTCCGATGGAAGGGCCTGTTGGATCTGGTCCATCAACTCCCATCTAATGGGTGCGACAATGTGCTGAGGCATCAGGATAGGTCCCGGGGTCTTTTCTGTTGGCAAAACATCATGGATCCTGGAGAGAGCATCAGCTTTCACATTCTTAGAACCTGGTCTGTATGTGAGGGTAAACTGAAAACGGCTGAAAAACAGTGACCAGCGAGCTTGACGGGTGTTCAACCTTTTGGCTGCTTGAATGTACTCAAGGTTACGGTGGTCAGTCAACACCAAGAAAGGATGAGCAGCACCCTCAAGCCAGTGTCGCCATTCCTCAAAGGCAAGTTTTACAGCCAAAAGTTCCCGATTGCCTATATCATAATTTTTCTCCGCTGGTGTTAGCTTACGGGAAAAAAAAGCACACGGGTGCAATTTGGCTGGCTTACCATGCCGCTGGGACAAGATGGCTCCAACTCCAGATTCTGACGCATCAACCTCGACAACAAAGGGAAGACTGGGATCAGGGTGCTTGAGAATTGGAGCTGTGGTGAACATGGTCTTCAGTCTCGTAAAGGCCTCTTCTGCAGCATCATTCCAGGGAAGCCTTCTAGGAAATCCCTTCAACAGAGAAGTTAGTGGTGCAGCAACAGTACTGAAACTTCTAATAAATCTGCGGTAAAAATTGGCAAACCCCAGAAAACGCTGCAGATCCTTGGTGGTCTTAGGCTTGGGCCATTCAGTGACAGCCTTGATTTTGCCCTCATCCATCTGAACACCCTTTGAGGATACTATGTATCCCAGGAACTGGACCTCTGTCTTGTGAAACTCACATTTTTCCAATTTAACATATAATTTATTCTCAAGGAGTCGACGGAGTACCTGGCGAACATGTATAACATGGTTATTAACATCAGAAGAGTATACAGGAATGTCATCTATATAGACGATGACAAATTTGCCAATGAATTCTCTGAGAATTTCATTAATGAATGCTTGAAAAACTGAAGGTGCATTAACTAGCCCATATGGCATCACCAGATACTCATAATGGCCTGACGTAGTGTGGAAAGCAGTCTTCCATTCATCCCCTTCTCTGATTCGGATGAGATTGTAAGCACTACGCAGGTCCAGTTTAGTGAAGCACTGCGCGTTCCGAAGTTGCTCAACTGCAGAGGGTACTAAAGGCAGGGGGTATCGGAACTTCACTGTGATGTTATTGAGCCCCCTATAATCGATACAGGGACGGAGACCTCCATCTTTCTTCTCAACAAAGAAGAAACTTGCAGCAGCTGGAGAGGTGGAAGGACGAATAAAGCCATTAGACAATGCCTCTTCTACATAGGCCTCCATGGCCTGAGCCTCAGGGAGCGACAGTGGATAGATCCGACCTCTAGGGGGAGTAGACCCTGGAATCAGGTCTATTGCACAATCCCAAGGTCTGTGTGGAGGAAGACAAGTGGCACTCTTCTTACTGAAAACAGCTGCAAGGTCTTGATAGGCAGGAGGAATATCTGGAGTTTCTGATACTGGAGGGCTCTCAATGGCCGTAGCCCTGGCAGGTACAGAAAGGCACTGAGAGAAACAGTTATTACCCCAATTAAGTAACTCACATTTGGACCAGGAAATTTGGGGATCATGAAAAGCAAGCCATGGTATACCAAGGATCACATCATTCACTGTATTGTCAATGATCAGGAGAGAGAGGGATTCAGTGTGAAGTGCACCCACCTGCAATGTGATCGGGGTTGTACTCTGGGTAACGAGTCCAGAACCAATAGGGTGATCATCAATGGCTTTTATTGGCAGTGGAGGGGAGCAAGGTGAAGTAGGAATGTGCAATTGTTGAACTAAACGTAGACTTATGAAGTTTCCTGCAGATCCCGAATCAATTAAAGCAGAGACAGTAACGTGATTATAGTTCCAGGAGATAGTCACAGGTAGTAAGAATTGCTTAACAGAGACTTGCGGACATAGTAGGGTACTCACGCGTAGATGATCTTCAGGTTTGACTGGGCGACTTGGGCAAGAGTTCTTGAAATGGCCTGCTTTACCACAATACAGACACAATCGTTCTTCAAGGCGGCGCTGTCTCTCTAAAACTGACAAACGGGTGCCTCCTATCTGCATTGGTTCATCTGCTGTAGAAGTCGGAGAGCCCATGTAGGGTGAAGAAGAGGACTCTTGGACTGGAGGATAGTTAACAACTCGAAGGCCGCGCTCAGCCTGACGCTCACGCAGCCGACGGTCCAGCTGAGTAGCCAGAGAAATCAGATCTTCCAGTTCTGTTCCCCAGTCACGGTTCACCAACTCGTCTTTCATGTGTTCACTCAAACCTTGGTAGAAAGTAGAAACCAGTGCAGCATTTTCCCATCCAGTTTCAGCAGCGATGGTTCGAAAATCTATTGCGAAATCAGCAACTGACCTCCGGCCCTGTCTGAGAGTCAACAGGCGCTTTGCTGCCTCACGCTGGTTAGTTGGGTGGTCAAACACCTGTTTTAGTTGCTTGATGAATGCTTCGCTGTCTGAACAGAGGTTATCCTTTCGGTCCCAAATGGCTGTGGCCCACTCAAGAGCTCTCCCGGTGAGGCGGCTGATAATGAAGGCCACTTTGGCTTCCTCTGAAGCAAACTGTGAGGGTTGGAACTGAAAAGCCAGAGAGCATTGTGTTAAGAACCCTCTACATGCTTTGGGATTGCCATCATATGGCTGAGGTGGCTTCAAGTGCAGTTCAGCATCTCGATTGGCTTGGGGTGGTGCTACTGGTGGGGAAACTGCAGGTGGCGCAGGCGGCGCTGATGTAGAGAGGCTTACAACATGGGCCTGCAGCTCTTTGAAACATTTAGCAAGATTGTTAATAGACTCTCCCACTTGGTTGATGCGGTTACCTTGCTCCCCCTGTATAGCAGCCAAGTGGGTCACCGCCTGTTGCCAGTCTACTGGTCCGATTTTTGCTGGATCAGTCATTCTTGAATACCATGCTCACTTCACTAGGTCTTAGATAATGGCTAAGTCTTCTGTCACAAATCACAACTGGAAGTAAGACCTATTTGCGAAGTGAGTTTTAATTAAAAGAAAGTTCATAGGCACTGGTACATCCAAAGTCCAAATCAGAATCAAAGTCTTCAAAATCCAAAATGAGAAGTTCAATAAATCCAAAAATCCAAAACACAAAAGCAAGAGACAGACCTTCAGGTGAACGGTAACACAGTGCAGTATCCAGGGGTAGAACAAAGACTTAGCAAAGAGACAGGAAATCAGCGGGGTTAAATACACAAGTCAATTAACTCAAATAGCACACAGGTGAGAGCACACAGGTGAAATCACAAAATGGAGGGAAAGGGGCATGTGACAGGTTGGGGGCGGAGACACGATCACATTGCACAACATGAGCACATGGTGGATGAAAACAAAACATGAAGTCACATGACACATGAGAAGTCCATTGGCCTAATACTCAGGAGAGGCAGAACGCAGACTTGTGACAGTACCACTGGCCGGAACACTAGCCTATTACGTGGAGAGGCAGTTTGAAAGACAACACAATCACCCGCCCCTCCATTGAGGTACAGTCTATCAGTGGTCTTCAGACTATACATTCTTATGATATAGTCTGGCGTGTCAGGCTACTGTTGTGTCGCGTCAGTGCAGCAACCAGGGGGTCAGGATTTGGCTGATTAGCTTTGCCAATTAGCATTGCACGTCCTCGTCGCCATTTTCCAGAAATGACATCATATCTGACTCCATTTGACATATGCTGATTGGTTAATGCTACACTTTCAGCTCATGCTAACGAGCTCCCTGTGCACATCAGGTGTGTGCCGCCCTCATCTCCATTAGTAACATGGGCCCTCATTGGCCTAATGAAATGGAGTCGGAAGTGAGCTCCATGAAACGCCATCTTGACAACTGAAAATTTTGTTCAATTTTGGATGAATTTCTCTAGCCTAGCATTCCACATTGGAATGAATGGGAGGCGGGACTTGGTATGTTTCTCCAGGTTTATTAATACCTCCATGGCAGCAACTATGGAAGCCTGGAGGGTCATTCTGCTTGTGGTGTCAATGAAGGAAATAGCCTAACTGGACAACAACCTCAGTAATTTAAATGCATCATTGTTAGGAATACTACAAAATTATAATATGACCACTGCTTTTGCTGTCACCAGAGGACTATCCTACACAACATGAATTTGTGTTATATTTCGCACTAGTGCTTTAAATCTCAGAGCTTCCAATACACCTACATGCTGATTGGTGAACACCTCTGACACACCCATCAAACGAGAGTGAACTACCTCAGAGGCATGTTGTGCACCAGTGTGGAGCGTAACGGGCAAACGTATCATTCAATTAGGCGAACGTAACACACCGGTGCGTTACATTATGTCGTTGAACAGACTGCTGTGCTTCTTTGTCTCCTGTGTCTCCGCCGCTCACCTGTGCCTTGTGATAGCCTGTTCATTGGATTATTGTTTCTAGTCTCGTGCTCACCTGTCTCTTGTTCCCTGTCCACCTGTGTCTTATGATTGTAGTCTCTAGTCCTGTCTATTTAAGCCCTTGTGTCTCCAGTGTTCTTTGCTCAGTCATTGTTTGTACGTCGCGTTTCTTCTGTTCTTTGTGTCTCGAGTAAAGCTAAGCAATCGAAAGTCTCAAGTCTCTAGTCTCAAGTTTGGAGTCTCAAGTTTATCTCGCCTGCATTTGGGTTCTTAAACCCTTTTTCCTTGCTGGAATCGTGACACGTTAATAATGAACATTTTCACATTTTCAGACTAAAGAACGTGAAAAAACACATTCAGACAAACAATATGCAGGTAAGGCACAGAGAACTCAACTCAACATACCTTAGATGATAATAATAACACCAACAATTTTGTTATTATTGTGTTACTGATTACATTTATTTTTTGGTCAAAAGCTGTTGTTGTGGAGAACATCCCAGATGAAATAAGCAGAGAACTTCTAGGACTGATAATTGAGAGCATCAGTGGGGTTTCTGAGGATGGCTACTCAATGGAGATGATCTACGAGTCCTGTATTGCTGTAGTAACTTTCAGTAACGCTAATGGTATGTGTTTGTATTTCTAAGTTTTAATTATTCTTGGGCATAGTACTATAATGCCTGTTTTTTTTTTTTTTTTAATGCGGAGAAACACAGCTATTTCCACTTTATAGGCAGGTCAACTTGTGGGAACTGTGGGATTACCATCAGTTCTTGAGTGCAAGGTTTTTTTCACGGTGACTACTGTATCAGTTAAGTTAAATCCTTCCAGCTCCATGTGTCAGCATCAGGCGGTGACCATCTGTTTCCCTAACCTGTATGACTACAGTGGCGTGTTAGCTTTGTTAAAACTGTGTTGCGAAACGGTTCATGAGACTATTAACCTTCAATGCACATTACATTTCTAAAGATATTCTGCAGAAAAAAATATGAAGTATTGGACTCTCCTTCTATATACCATGCCACCATCTGCAAACATCATTATAGACTAGAAAAGCGCTCAGGGCACACCTATGCCAAGACAATGTGGTCACAGATGGTGTCCTGGATCACTGCCACCAAAATCGAATTAGTTCTTACTTGTCCGAATGCACAAGTTGTCAAAAATTTCATCCAAGTCTGTGCAGTACTTTTCAAGTTATGTTGAACACAGACAGACAGGCGAACACACACAGAGACGCACACTTGCCGGCGAAAACATAACCTCCTTGGCTGGGGTAAAAATACCCAGCACACATGCCCCAGCACAGGGCTGGCTTTAGCCTTTTTTGCTGCCTTAGGCCAGAGTTTAGTTTTCACTTGAAATACAAGTAAAAACTAAAGAAAAAGAAAAATCTGATATTTGGCTCCCTAAGCACTTGCCTAGTCTGTCTATGCCGGGAGCTGGCCCTGCAGGGGTCCATGCAGGGTTTTTCGGGGGTAGTGTGGGCTAGTGCCAGCCCAAACCAAACCCAAACAGGGCCAGCGAGGGCTTGCTCTGCTCAGGAATTAATCATTTGATTATTGATGCCATACTGTTTAGTTTAAGGTGACATTAAATTGTGGAATTGTGGAAATTGTAGATTTGTCATGTTAGTGGACTGTTAAAATGACAAACTGCTGTTTCAGATATGGAGAGATTTCTGTTAGAAGCTCATCTCAGCAAAAAGTTTCAGCAGTGGAATTTGACTGCCCGAGCCCTGGAAAGTACTTGTTCTCTGAGGATAGAAGGTCTGCCACCTCAGGCCAACAAAGACCTGCTGGTCCTCTACTGTGAGAAGTATGGAGCTAAAATTAAGTCTATTTTGACAAAAACAGAGGAAAATGTGGCAGTTATTACATTCGTATCCCCCCAAGGTAGTGTTTTTTTTCCCTTCTCTCTACTGTTTGCACTAATTGCACTGCATCAGTCATCATAATTGCTCTAAAGTACATTACACATAATTGCTTTTACATTTAAGTATTACTTATTATTTCTAACAAGTTTATACAACCTTTCAGATACTGTGACAATGTTAAACACGCAGCACAAGATCTGCGAAGCTGATGTCAACATGTATCCATACTATGAGTCACTAGGCACAGCACTATATGGTAAAGACAGACCAAAATGGAAGATGCCAGAATCATTCACTGTGAGCATTCACCCAGCACTGCTGGAGTTTCTGCTGAAGACAGAGCTAACTTCTCACATTAGTGACCAGATGCAGGAACACCACAGCCAGATTAGTTTGAAGAGCTCTGATGTTCTGATCAGTCCACTCCCAACCCTGCTGAAGATAAAGGGCCTCACAGCTAAGTACATAGACAACTGGAGAGAAAACACCTCAGAGGCTTTCTGCAGAATAATGTCCAAGTATGGAACACATGAGAAAGTGATGAACTCAGAAGTGTGTGCCCTAGTGGCAGAGGAGCTGCAACCAATGGTGCAGGACCATGTAGTCATGAAGATGGATTCCATAAGTGGACAGTTGACACTGGCAGGGATGGTGAAAGACATAGATAACCTGAGACAAATAGTGGATGACAAAGTACAGGACACAACAAATCAGTTTGAGCGAGAGAAAAACAGTGTTTCAGAAGAAATGGATTTGCCTGCTGACATATTTAAGCTCCTAAAGCTTGATGGCCTGTCCCAGTACATAAAGGGGTCTTGCCCCCAGGTGTCTCACAATTACAAATCCAGCAGCAAGAAACTGACCCTTTTTGGCCTGACCAACGAAGTCCTGTCTGTAAAGACCTGGATCCTTGAGAGGAGAATGCAGATGAAACAAATGCCAGTGGAGCTTGACCATCACATTATAGAGTATATGATGGAAGTGGACAGCGAGATTATGTCTGATCATCTTTTCTTTTCCCGTGGAATCCATGCCATTTATGTGATGAGAGACAGAGTTGTGGTATTAATTGCAAGCTCTGAAAGATTTCTGAATGAATCGGCGCAGAAAATTAAAGAGACATTTGCTTTTCGAGTCCTTGCTGTTGAAGACCAAGAGGTACTCAGAAAATCAGAATGGAAGAATCTGAACAAGGAGATAATAGATATGTACAACACACCCGGAAAGATAAAAGTGTTGAAGTTATCTTCAAATCAGCCAGACAATCTTACAGTTACTGGCTTTACTGAGCCTGTAAAGGAAGCTAGTCAGATCCTTGTGGAGTTCCTGGAAAATAATTCAGAAATAGCCACAGTTAATGTAAAATGCAATGCTGTGGTGCAATTCATTAAAGAATGTAAACTACAGGAATGGAAAAGATTTGCAACAGAGGGTCAGGTGGAGGTAAGCTTCCATCCCCAACATGCTCAAATCAGGCTGTCAGGAAAAAGCTATCATGTTAAGCAAGCTGTGAGAGGTTTTAACAGGATGGCCAGCAGTTTGTTCATAGAGGAACTTAAAATCTGCAAACCTGGAGCAAAGAAGTTTTTCCAAAAACAAGGAAACTTGTTTCTGTCCATGATGCTGAGGGACCATCGCTGTGTTGTTCTGCTTCAGGATGATCCCACATTGAAGAATTTTAAGGATAATAAAGATGATGGTGGTGAGTTCTGCCATTCTTTTTCCTACCATCAGCTCTCTGTGATCTTAGCCATCGCAGTTAAGACCTTAAATACTCAACCAATGTGGCTTCTACTGACTTCCACTGAGCTGTTTTTATAATTCTTTGACAAAAAGCCAGCTGCTCCATCTCAGATTGTAATAGAGGAGACTGAGTCCTTATTGTTGTTTATGTTTATGTCATTTAAAATGATGCCGAAGACACTGCAAAATGCAATCCTGTGGTTTGGCTGTTCAGATGGGTTGCATACATTTTCATTACTATAATTTAAAGTTAGATACAATCTATTGGCCAAAGTCAGCATTTGTGGTCTGGCGGTCTGAAAAAGCTCATGCTAATAAGGCCAATAAGCATAAATGACCAACACTTGGTAGTTCATAAACATAGTCCATTAGTCTATGGGCTAGCCCGTTTTTGTGCTCACCCCACTCAGGCAGTTTTGACACCTATTTGTTATGGAAATGCTAACCAACCGAGTATAATAGGTTAGAGTAGGTATTTTGTATGGAAAAGCACAAATAGTTGTGTAATTTTCCTGCCATTTAAATTAGTGATGTGGAGTATGTGAAGTTAGGCCTTCTTGTCTCGTTTTTTGTACAATTAACAGAATAAAGTGTTCCTATTATTCTGTCTTTATTATTATTATTATTATTATTATTATTATTATTCTTTTTTTCTGTCTTTATTATTTCCACACAGGACTATGGGGTCAAGTCAGAACTCTGTCTTTGGGGAAACACTCTGTGCGTATTGGTCATCTGACCCTAGAGATATCAAGCGGTGACATCACTAAAGAGACTACTGATGCTATTGTCAATTCCTCTAATAGCACATTCTCCCTTCAAGCTGGTAAGTCCATTGAACTGTGGTAAAGTTGTTAAGATATTTGAAATCTGATAAAAAGATTTACATAAAAATGTCTTTTTTTCACCCAAACACCCCACCCCTTAATCTTAAAATAATTTACAGCCGTATTCTGTAAAATAAAGGCATGAATATAACATTGTGACACTTTGACCTCTTTGTGTACCCTGGTTTAGGCCGCGATCACACCGGGGCGGAATTTTCAGCTGGAGGCGGATTTTTTCTGTTGTTTCTTAATGGCAGGGAGCGTATTCCACGCTGATTTTCCGCTGAGCGCGGAACGCGGATTTTCCGCGGGTCCGCTGCAGGTGGACAGAATAGAAAAAATTCAACTCAGTGCGGAAAATCCGCGGACACGTCACTCACGTATTGACCATTCTCGACGCAGAAAACGCAATATATTCAAAACCTTTGTCATTTACAAACGTTTTTATGACATATCTAGTGAGATTTATATCTTTACTTTCATAATCTTTGTTCATTCAGTCAATAGAAACTTTAGTTACTCAGTTTGCTTAGCGAAATAAGGGCTATGCTAAGCGGAGTGAGCCTGTGGTTGTCTTAGCAACGGCAAACAAAATCCGCCCCTGAATCCTTGTTTTTTCAACTTTCGTCTGCACAACCTCGCGGATTACACGCGGAAATTGCGCCCCGGTGTGATCGCGCCCTTAGAGCCCTATATCCATTCAGTCTTAACATTAGAACCGTGAAATAGGTGCTGTCCTGTCTGTAGGGGAAGAATTACGACCTCTGTCTACACAATCGAGGGGTGTTTCACTTTGGAGAGCAAAACAATTGCTAATGTTAAAGAGAAATGGGACTGGGCCTAACAGCCTGTAGTATTCTCACACTGCACTGACAATACCTCCCTCTTTTGGTGATTGGCCAAGAGGAAATTCTTCCTGAGGTCAATGGGACTAATCCCAGGCAGAGCACTGAAGCACGATGAGCATCAAGCAGAATCTCGTAGAACGCAATGGCAAGGTCATATGCCCCAGGTCAGCAGCAGATCTCAAGTGATACATAAAGGTTTAACTCTGGGGTCTGGGTCCCCGGTGGGGGTCCGTAGACCAACAATATATGAATAAGCAGTTAAATTGACAATGTCCTCATATGGTTTTTTTTAGTGTTGTGCACATGGTTGTTGGGCTTTTGCTGCTTGGCCACATTCCTGCTTGCAGCTATATCTTATATTGCATCTGTGACCACATTGCCTTGGCGGAGGTCTGCACTCTGCGTGCTTTTTATAGCTATGAACTTTAAAACTAGCTGCTAGCTAATAGCTATCTTAGCCAGAGCTACAGTACAATCAATCATAGTTAGGCCTAGTTAGGCCTACCTAGAGTAGTACCTACACTTAGAGTAGTTTTGCTGTTCACTTTTTACATGAACTAGTTCACAAATTTTAAAATGAACTAGCTCAGTTCATACATGTAGTTCATAATTCAGAGTTTGAACTAGGTTCACTGCTGCAAAAAAATTAACTAGTCCAGTTCTTTTCCTCAATGTGTTGCGAGCTATAACTTCTCTAAATTATTTCCACAACCTCCATAAATTGGATTCAAAAGAAAGGCTCTGCACACTTATATCCATGCAAAATAGTCAGTATTTATCCAAGTTTTCGGTCACACAACCTTCATCAGGGCATTCTGAACTTTAATTTAATGAACTTGTTCAGACACAACACTGTTTGCTGTCGTCAGGAAGCTTTGGAAAAGATATTTAGTAAGTAGCTTTAGCGAGTAAACCGTGTTGCACCAAAATAGGCCAACCACAAATACGAGAGTTAGCCAGCATCAGGGCACAGCAGAGGAATTTGGCTTTAGTTAGTGAAAGCAAGTCTTTAAAACGTTATGTTATGCTCAACTCATTTCAATTCAATTCAAAGTGCTGCTTTTTCTCCTTACTTTGAAAAAGGTGTTAACCACATTGTTATGACAAAGTTCCCAGATCTATTATATTATATGTGTATTGTATATGATGATCTATTATATTAATGTAAATGTGAGATCCTGTGTCTTTCAGGGGTTTCCATGGCAATCCTCAAGGCTGCTGGTTCCACAGTTGAGGCAGAATGCTCTCAGATAGGTTAGTTCTGTTTAGATTTAACATGGGTACCATCACTGTGTGTAGAAGATAGTATGGATGGTGAACCAAGCAGAATTTGAAGAGATATAGTAAAAATGTTGTTTTTGTATTCACAGTGAGCTCACCCAATTTCCAATCCACTGAAATGATTTTGACATCGTCCGGAAGACTTCCATGTAAACACATTGTCCATCTTGTAGGAAGAAATAACCCAAGTGATATTATGAATAATGTCTGTGATGTTCTCACATTTTGTGAGAAGAGACAATTTACTTCCATCTCCTTTCCAGCTCTTGGCACAGGTACAGGATTAACTTACCTATATTGGGTATATAAATATATTTTATATCTACCTATAATTTTATTTCTTGATTGCTGATATTCTTCAGTATGTAATGTAAAAATGTTCATCTCTTACAGGCCAAGGAGGGGCTAAAGCATCTGCAGTGGCTGATGCAATGGTTGAGGCCATTGTTAACTTTGTTAAAAAGACCAAGAGTCAGAATATACAGTTTGTGAAGATCCTCATCTTCCAAACTGCCATGGTTTCAGAGTTCCACAAGAGCTTGATGGCTCGCAAGCAAGAAGAAGGGAATATGACCAAAACCCTTTACAAAAACTGAAATGTAAGAGCCATGAAAATAAGTAAAAAATCTACAGTACACCTCAAGGAACATAGACACGGCTACGTTGCAGTCGACGTAGAGTTTCTAGAATTCTGACGATGATACAATATTACGCAGCCAGCCTCTCTATTCCGCAGACTAGCGATGAAGGAAAAATTACCTAGCCTGTCTAAATAACTATTATTTGCAATTAATTCAAAGTGAATATATTATTAGCAATATAATCAAAATGACCTTTATGTTAAAGAGCTTGACCAGGATCGTTTTTAGATGGCAATTCTTAGCCTATTCTAAAACAAACCAGAAGTCACCAGACTATGCCTAACAATAAGCAAAATCATACAACAGAATGACCTGCACCAAGGTTGAAACTGCATTTACTGACAAAAATTGACAAATGACTAAAATACAGATCTATGAATACCAGTGTTTTGGGTATGTTTTATTTGTGGGCCAATAAATGGCGCCACATGTCTGGAGATTACCTCCTACTTTAAGGCAGAAAAGAGCCGTTTCTTCACATTACAGTTTTTCTCAATTGGTTTGGCTCATTTCTTGAAACCGAGATTACATTCTCAAAACTAGAAAAGCGCTCAGAGAGCGCAGACCTCCGCCAAGGCAATGAGGTCACAGACACAAAATAAATTCCAGATCATGTTCTGGACCACCGATCGCCACCAAAATCTAATCAGTTTTCGCTTGTCCCAATATACATATTGTCCGAAACTTTCATCCAAATCCGTGCAGTACTTTTCGAGTTATCCTGCTGGCAAATAAACAGAGAGACAAACCAACACGACCGAAGATATAACCTCCTTGGCGGAGGTAATGATAATAATAATAACATGGACAAATCTCCAAACTATACTTCAGTTGTTCAAAACATAGTTGTATTTCTCATTGCTTTCATCAAATTCTAATTGCATTAGTACATGTCTCTATTTTCTTGGTTCATTTTGGAAATTATTAAGTTTAAGTAGTCAACAGTTAGCACAGTTTGCCTACATTTAGCACATATTCCAATTGATTAGATCTTGTTCATCTCAACTGATTAGTACATTTTCTGTCTAATGGCTTTTCTCTCCAAAATATGTCAGCATGATTTCATTGTATAAGTAATCAAATGCATAATGGTCTGTTCAATTGTCAAAATGAGTCTAGAGTAGAATACCTTGAATACGTATGTCTCTTGAAATACTGTACCATAAATATAATTTTCCTTATTTATTTTGTTCATAAGATTGTGCACTCAAAATATACATTTTCCTTTTATTTTGGTGTATCAAAATAGTTTTATTGTGAGAATAGTGTTTTTCACAATTGCTATAACACATTTGTCTAAACTTTTCATCATTTTCTTCAAACAGTGTCGATGAAGGACAGGCGAAGAGACATGTTAGAAATGAGTGTTATTTCAATGGTCTTCTGCCACATGAGAAAACATCTAAACATTTTCACTTGTAGTGCTCACACAATGCAAAAGAGATGATGCATTTTGGGGGCACTGACTATTTGAATGAGAAAGAAACTTAATTGTTGGCACATGGGTGAACTGTTTTGAGAGAGATATGAGCTTGTGCTGGTGATCCATGGTGTTTTGCTGAACCATCCGATTTGGGCCCGGTTCCGTGATAGCGCTTCCTCTTAGCGCACTAAGAAGACTCGAAAGATATATTTTACCAAAGTTGTTTACTTTTTGAGTGTGTTCCCCGAACTATCTCTTACAGTCTTCTTAACTACGTTGTTCTTAGCTATCACTTAAGGTGCCAAATCCATGTTTCTGGCATTGATTGATTGCGCTACTTTAGAGCATGCGTGAAAATGTCTTTTCCGGAATTAAGGTGCTGCAATTAACAAGAAATATGCGTAATACGATATAAGTTAGAATATAATGTGTCCCAATATGAGTTGTGTATGTGGCATGTTTGCATTTTAGAAGGGCTGAAAAGCAAAGCAACTTAATGAATTTTGGCCATTTTTAATTTATGCAAAATAAAAAACAAAATGCAAGGAAACCAATTCAGATGTTCCTTGGCAGTAAGTGTGCAAGTATTGAGATCAATACAACACTTTTTAAAGCTGTAAAGCATATGTTTAAGCCAAAAACTGTGATAAGATAAAGGTTACGAATGGTGCAGACCAACCTTACAAAAGTGTGACTTACAGAAGATAGACTTAGTGTACGAACATTTCGGGAATCACGTCTTAACGTTATGAGGAAGGTTAAGGAAGAGGTAAAGAAATGTGATTTTGCAGGTTAGTTATGGTGTTGTGCAGAATTGTACGAGTGTTATGCCAAATGATCTTAGAGTTTTGAGAATGTCATTTCTGTTTCAAGAAACCAATTGAGAAAAACTGTAATACAGTTACCGACCTGACGAAAGCAGCATGGTGTTGTGTGAACCATCTATCATCTATTACCATAGAACGATTTCTCCACTCATCAGGAGTGTAGCCTAGCACAAACAACAACAACCTTATCATTTTAAGATAAATTATATTTTCGTGCGGAATAAGATGAAGGCTTTGCAACCAGGGGGTGCTGAAGCTCCTGCAGCACCCCTACTTCCCGCGAATTTGACTCTGACAACGTTTATGCAGACCCTGTCAAAATGTTGTCCTGGGCCCATTTTCAGACCTCATGACATCAAAGAGTGAAAATCAAGATAGGCAATGACGAATATGAAGTAGATCTAATTGGTAAAGTATCATCAAGACATGGAAAGAATGATATAGGCTAGAACTGAAAAGAGTTGATTGAAAAGGTAAATTATTAGATTTGTAAATAAGTAAGTATTGTTAACATTGATAGGGGCAAATATGATAATGATAATCTCCTATATTCCACTATTCAGATGCATCAGTGAGCTTACCTTCTCATTGGGATGACATGAAGGGCAAGACTGTTGATCAGATCCCACTTACTGCATCATCCGTGGCTCAGAGAACGTTTTTAAAACCCTGTCAAAACGTACGTCTGGTTACTAATAGCAGATACATATCTCAGAGAATGTTTTTGTTAAAAAACAAACAACTTTCTACACGAACATTGTTCATATATGAAGAGTTTTCCTTTTTTGATTCAGGAAGAATTTTCATATATGAACAGTGCTTCTAATTTTTTGTGGCAGTGGTGGCATAGCAGCTAGTTGTGTCGTTTGGTAATTGGAGGGTTGCAGGTTCAAGTACCAGGCTTGAGCGAGGACACTTGATGGGGGCAGAAAGAGTAGGCGCTTGAGCCTGCAACCCTTTGGTCACCAGATTTTTTCTTTTTTTATGACAATGTTCTGTTTTGACAAAGAGATCAGGTTGCAACAAGAATAGTTCCATGTCATGTTGGCTTAGAAAATGGCTTCACTGCAGAAGACTAGAGTTATTAGTACCAAAGTACCGAAATTCTTTGACATTTGTAAGTCTTTAAGACATTTTTAATTTTTAAATGACACCTAATGATTCAGTGATATATGCTAATCTGAATCTAAAAACAGTACTATCAGACTGAGAGACTGGCTGGATGATCTAAAACAAGGCAAAACTCAATTGTTTAAGTCGAGGAGAGGTAGAAAATGAGTGAATTGGAATGAAAGGTATTTCTTTAAGAATTCCTTTTGTTTTGTATTTAAGATGCAGGTTCTAAGAGTATGAGCTGGTTCTCATCTGGTGGTTCTGAGGAATGGACATAATGTATGTTGATGAGGAGTTTGTGATGGTGGGGGAGGAGTTTGAACCAAAATGTGATCTGATATAGTAAATTTATACTTTAATCTTTTTTTGCATTGAAGATGCATTTGCAGGTTTGTTTTCATCGGGTGGTTCTGAGGAATGGACTTCTAGTGATAAGGGTTTTGTGATGGCCGGGGAGGAGTTTGAACCAGCAGTATTCCAGTTCTGTGGAGAGACGCCCCAAGATGTCAGCAGAGCCAAGGACATGGTGACCAGCTTCATCATGAAAGAGCAGGCCTCTACCAAGATCCAGGACCCACTGATTAACAGTTTTACACAGGAGGATGCTAAAGATCTCCAGGATCTTCAGAGGGAGTTGAACATCAGCATCAGGCTGGAACGGAGGAGTCCTGAGCCTGTTATCCACCTGGAGGGCTTGACTAGAGATGTGTTCCAGGTTGAGTCACGAATCAGGGACATGATTAGGAGGGCAGAGAGGAAGGAGACAACCAAACGAGAAGCCTTTATGATCAGCACTCTAGTAGAATGGCAGTATGTGGATAGAAGCAATCAGCTGGTGTCTTTCGACATGTATACTAACATGACTTTGGAGAAGGCCTTCCAGACAAGACTGCGTAGTGTGAAAATCAAAATTGGCAGACATGAGTATGATGCAGATGTGAGAGGCAGAAAAGCTACAAGTTCTGGAAGGTGTATAGAATTGAAACGAGTTGATCTCAAAGGTGGGATGAAATTATTATTATTATTATTGTTGTTGTTGTTGTTGTTGTTGTTGTTGTTGTGGAGAGAAGAAACAGTTAATAGAGTACACATTACTCCAGTTTCAGATGATTCATCTGTGAGCTTACCCTCTCATTGGGATGACATGAAGGGAAAGAACGTTCTCCAGGTCCAATTTACAAGGACCTCCGAATATCAAGATGTTGAGAATGAGTTCAGGAGAACTGGATTAGGATTGCATAGAATACTTAAGGTGAAAAGATATGCTATATGTTTTGCTTATTCACTTATTGAGCATGCAACAATTAATATTTAGGCATTTTATGAGTAAACGTTAGAATAGGTCTGTGCAGTTTAATATTTTCATGCAAGTGTTATAACTTGGTAACCATAGAGCTGCAATTAAACAAATTGTCTTTATTTTCTTTTAGATTGAAAGAGTCCAGAACAGCACTCTGTGGACAAGCTACATGATTAAAAAACAGGAATTAGAGAAGAAGAACAATCACACAAATAATGAGAAAAGGCTTTGGCACGGCGTCACTGCAAATATCATAAACCAGATCAACCAACAGGGGTTTAACCGTAGCTTTGCTGGGAGTATGGTTGGTAAGGAGCTTGCTTAAACAACAGTATTTTGATCATAGTTTGACATTTTGGTGGTGTAGTCCAGTCCGTAATGTCTTTTTGTGGATTATGTACATCAAACATTTTTGTTTGCATTTGCCCAGATGTCTATGTGGCGGAAAGGAATATATGGAAATGAAATTCATTTCCCATTGAAATCAATGGTATTGGTTGTGGATTTCTGAAAGCATACACACTCATACACGCCACGGGGAAGGGGAAACTGATTTCTCCATAAATCCCATATATTTTCTGAAAGCATACAACCTCATACACCCCAATGGATACTTTCACTGTATAAAGTTTTATTTTGATTGGACTAAAGGGGAAAAAATAGTCCCATGGAGGGATAGGCCTTTTTCATATTGGCAATTTATTAAACTGAAATACCTGTATACCTGTATAAATATCTGAGCAAATGCAAATATTGATTTACTGATTCCTTATACAATAACCTTTCCAAAAATATATAGTTTACTTAAACAACCCCCCCCCCCCCCCCAACCAAAAAAAAAAAAAAAAATCCCACTAAGGTCTGACATAAGGAACTGGATTAGTGATATTGTAAAGCCAACCTATGGCACATTTTATATACCGAGAGACAACATCTCCATCACTGTGCAAAAACTCCCAGTTATAATAATTTTATATATTATATTTTTACAAAGTCTATTAAAATGTGACAATCAACTGACAACAGTTACACTCTTGCAAATATGTAGGTGTAAAAAAAACAAGACCATTTTGAAACTGAAAGTCCAGGTTCACCACTTACTCTGAGTTAACATACCCAGTTTAGTCAGTAAAACAGCTTTTTGGAATGACCTCCAATTACAGTGCCAAGTCAGACCATAACATCAAAATGTATAGGCTATAACTGATTGAAAGAGTCCAAGGGGTGGAATCAGGATGGGTTTTCAAATTGTCTCTGCATGCAATAGTAGCATATTATGGTATCACTAGGCTAGAACGTTATGACTGGTCTGACCAAACTCGGGAGAACAGCTACTGAAGCCTTAAGATTCATTTGTAGATGTGCATGCATAGCCAAACCATTTGTGACCGTTAGGATACATCTAGATATGGACCAATCCAAATTAAAACATCTGTTGTATATATATATATTTTATTGAAATCAGTCTCAAACACACACACACACACACACACAGTAGTGACCTTACCTGACTGTGCTCACACTCAGTCCCTTTTCATGGTAACAGTCCTTTTCAATAAACTTGATCACATTTTCTTATTCTTATCTACAGGCGCTAGGTTTGGAAAAGGCACCTATTTTGCTGTTGATCCCCAGTACTCTGCCAGTGGTTATGCCCGGCCTGATGCGCGTGGACACAGGCGCATGTACCTGGCAAGGGTTTTGGTTGGAGACTACATTCAAGGAACAAGTACCATGGTTGTACCTCCTGCCAAGAATCCACATTCAGTTGAATTATATGATAGTGTCACAGACAACAGCGGAAATCCCACCATGTTTGTAATCTTTTATGATTTTCAGGCCTATCCCGAGTACCTTGTCACATTCCAATGAGACACACTAATCTATTTGCTGTCTATAGACTATTATTGTTTTTCTGTATTGCTATTATGATGAATAGCCCTCTGTGAAGTTTGTAAGAATTTAAGGAAATTTATGAATGCTGAATATATGAAAAACTGAGCATGGAGTAAGATTTAAATGAAAGAAATGTGTTAATTAAGCTTTGCTCCCTGATATGATCATAGATTTACAATCTTGATACAGTAAGATGTGCAGCCATTAATGTTATTAGCCAGGCAATTGGGATTTGTCAATTCAGCTTGAAAGCTGCTGGTTCCCCTTTTAGCAGATTATTCCCCTCTCCAAAATGCACTGTCCAAGACATATATACTTCTACACTTAACAATGGGAAAATTGAAAAAAAAAGTTAGCTAAATACATGGATGTCCATCTAGTGACAAGCATTTACACTGCAGTATTGCTTATTCCTAGCCTGACAAGCCATGCTATAGAGATAGACCGAACTCAATCGTGGGTGGAACAAGGCTATTATCTTTTAAACTATTTCTGCACGTAATAGGATAGCCTATGACCAATCAGAGGAACGAACAATAAACCTCAATTATCAAATTCCCAATTGCTTGCTACTAGGACGTACTGGCTGAGCAAATCTATTTGCCGCCACTACAGTACGTCTAGAATTCTAGGCTAGCTTATGCCCATACTGATTAATCAAGAACTACTGGTAACCAGAGTTGTATAAAGTACTGGAGTAGAGGAGTGGAGTAGAAGTAGAAGTACCATATCAAAAAAAAATGACTTGAATGGAAGTAGAAGTGGTCTCTAAACATCATACTTAAGTGGAAGTACTAAAGTATTCAACATTTTTTGTACTTAAGTATTGCAAGTAAAAGTATTTTGAAATATTGCTACTCAAGTACTGAAAGTAAAAGTAGAAGTACTGTGTATATCAAAGAAAGCAGTCAAAAGTTTGAATATCATATTGTTTTACATTTATTTGGCTGAAATAGTCTGTTTGGCCATGGACTCTAAGTAGGGCCAGGGATGGTCACCACCATTCCCCTCACTTAAAATCATTTGAAGTTAAAGAACTTGGTGTACTCCTTCTATCTCGAAATGGAGCAGTAGACTGACCCTTACTAATGGTTCCCAATTGACTGCATTCAGTACTCCGAAAGGCCGAAGAGGTGCATGAGGGCTCATATACTTCTTGAATCGTCCAATAATGATTATGAAAACCTGATGAGGCTCTCGCCTGCATTGATAGGCTATCATTGGATGTGGTAACATTTTTTATAAAAGTAACGAGTAACTAATCAGCACATCAAAAATGTAACGAAGTAGAAGTATTAAATTCATCCAAAAAATGTAGTGAAGTAAAAGTGGAAGTAGGAGAAAAAAACAAATACTCCAGTAAAGTACAGATACTGCATTTTAGTACTTAAGTAGGCTACTTAAGTAGTTCTACTTAGCTACTATACATCTCTGCTGGTAACACTCTTTGGATTATAGCCTGTTGGATAGAGAGTAGGTAGGAACAGCATTCTAAAAAAATATTTGCTGCATAAGTATACTGGAATAACACTAGCTGTCTTTAATTTTATTCAGTTTCTACTCTGTGTGTTTATTTCTGTGTGTACTTTCTGTCTTCCTCTGTTCACCATGTACATGTGTTTACCTTGTATCCAAGCCCTTTGTGTACTTCCTGTTTTTTCTCCCGCTTGTGTCTACTTCCTACCAGAGAACTTTTAATAGGGGAGAATTAGCACTCCCCTTTTACATCCGTGGTACTGCGCCTAGATGGCGCACACGAGTAAGTGAAGAGTGAATTGGGTTCTATGCAGCTGCACCATCAAATGCTGTATTTCTTTAGACACAATTTTTTTCTTGAATAAATGTATTTATGCATCCAGTTCAGAGTAATTTGACTTAATTCTCAGTCCACACATAATATTTTTAGCATTTTTTGTTAACTTGTAAAATCCCTTCTAAAGTGTCTGTCACGTGACACAGCAAGTCTTTCCCTATGGCCATTCACCAGAATAGAGTAGCAGAATGCTAGTCAGTCAGGGGAAAAAAATTGCTCACAGAATGAAAAACGTAATGGTCATATGTATTAATACATTTAATTTTGATTGACATCCATGTCAAAGTTGCTTACAATAAAATGCAATCTGTGATATGTTGTCCCTAAATATGTGAAAATTATATATTTAGCCTTATACCTCATAGGTGCCCATTGATTTGCCACTGACTCGCGATCGCCCCTAGCAGATTTGCAATTGGAATTGCAGGTTGAATGGCGTTAATAGGGAGTGCCATGGCTCACCGTAAACGGGCTCTGTTCCTACTTTGTCTACTTAGCCTATTCAAAACTGCCGTAACGGTGCATAACGTTGAACCCAACGCAAACAATGTCAGCCTGAACATATTGTTGTGTGACGTCAATGCAGCAACAATGGAAGCCTGGAGGGCCATTATGCACGAACAACCTCAGTAGTATCATTGTTAGGAATACTACAAAATGATATTACCACTGATTTTGCTGTCACCAGAGGACAATCCAGCGCAACATGAATTTGTGCTATATTTAGCACTAGCTTTTAAATCTCAGAGCTTCCGATACACCTAGATGCTCATTGGTGAACAACTCTGACACATCCATCAAACGAGAGTGAACTACCTCAGAAGCATGTTGCGCACTGGTGTGGAGCGTAACGGGCAAACTTATCATTCAATTAGGCTAACGCAACCAGGGGGTCAAGAACGCGCAGATTAGCGGCGGCACGTTAGCATCGCCATATTTCAGTATGGAGTCAGAATCTGAACCATGGCAGCGCATGCACGAGAGTCATGCTGGGCACAAGCTCTCATGCACTCACAAGTTGGTGGGCGGTTACATGCGAAATGTTAGTTCTCCGGGGAGAGTAAAAGCAATATTTCATGATCTCTGGTTACTCTGCTTATTTCTTGATGAGCTTGTGGAAAAAAAAGTATGCTGTCATGAATGCTATAAAACTTCAGGCACGTTCTCGACAGAACTTTCTTCCTCGTGTTGTATGGCAAACAAACTAGGTGCATTATCACCACCGTCTGGACTGAAGGACTAGTGTTTTTGCAAAGAGATTCAACGTGAGTCCATGCGTCATTTCCTACTTTGGAACTTTGCGCAAGGGCAGCATGGGCATGGCCGTGGTCTGTTAGCTACAGTGTTCACAATGGCGTTGACTGTCAATTCGCTTCATTTACTAGCCTAGCCTCGGCCATTCAGATCTATGGAGGGCGGGACTTAGTCGTTGTCTCCAGTTTATACATAACCTCCTTGAATGCAATGCACCGGTGCATAACAATGTGCCGTTGAATGGACCCCATATTCTTCCTGTCTTAGTTCCTGGTTCCCCTGTTCAATGTGCTTTGGTTTGTTCCCCTCATTGTCCTCACCTGTGTCTGGTTGTCTCTGTCCAATGGTTGTTCCTCAATTAATTTGCCCTGTTATCTTGTTAGTGTTGGTATTATTGGTGTGTGTGTGTGTGTGTGTGTAGTCTGTGTAACCCCTGAGTCCTGGGGTATGTTCAGCTCGACATTGTTTATGTTAGATTTTATGTAATGCAACGTCCTTGAATACACCCCTGTGCTGGTTCGTCTGTTCTGTTTGCCGTAATCCCTGTGAGAATCTCTGTGTTCTTTTAGGCCTTCAGTGCCTTGTTTTTGTAATACATTATTTTCTAGATTAATAAATCTGTAGTTTGAACGCTAGTCTGCACTTGGGTCCTGTTCACAATCCTGACATACTTTTTCTGTCATGCTTTATGTGGTATTTTGAACATTCTGGAACTTTTTTTTTTTTTTTTTAAATAGTACTTACTAGTACAACACAAGGCAATGAAAACAGGATGGGAACTGTATTTTGTTACAACATGTATTTTGGAACCTCAACCACGATATCAATGATGATAAAAATATTCGTCTTTGGCATTAATTTCACGTTCTCTCAGTTCTCTTGGGTGTGATGTAGCTTGTATAAAGCAGCAGCCTAGTGTTTTATTATGTTTGCTGTAGAGCAATGGATGATGTTGTTGACTTTTAATACCCAATTTAAAAACCCAATTTAAAAACATACATATTTTATGTCCCACAGCTGACCTGGAACAAAATTAATCGGTTCAGGAACTATATATGCTTTTGTTATAACCAGTTTGGGAACATCATTTTAGGGTGGGAACCAAAACCAGAAACGTTAAAATACTGTTTCTGTTTAGAATGAACCAATTGGCGAAAAAATCTAGTTCAAAGCCCTTATAAAAAAAAGGTTTAGAGGGAAATACCGGAGTGAATTCAAGCATAGACCTGTTGAAAGAGCTTGCTAAATGTGCTAGTTAGTGAGTAGAACAAAATAATTTGGTACAGCACAGACCGAACGCAGAAGCGAACAGGCACTTTACACTGAATCAATGGGACCTGACTGTTGACTCAATGTAAAGTGTTGTGCGTTCGCGTTAGGTGTATGCTGTTCGAAATTCTTTCATTGATACCTTCTACGGCAGGTAACTTTGTAGAGAGTGAAGGCAGCAAGCCACTACCTTCCTGTTTCGGATTTTTAGGCCTCAGGAAAAGGAAATTGCTCGTTGCTTGGGGATAGATTGGTCAATATTAACAAATATACATTATAGTGTCCCACTATGACACAACACTTTAATTTACAAAAATAGCTATTTTTAGGCCCAAGGGAAAACAGGATTGCATCTGCATATAGTGCTCAATATTATTCATCATTGTGAAGCTTTTGAATAGTCCCATAATAAGTGTTGAAGTCTTTGTGCATGCAGACCCCTCACAGCCCATAGACCACAAGGAACAGTAAATTAGTTTGTAGACTTAATTTGTTGCGTTTGTTAACATGCACTCCTAAGAAAGAGGGGCTGTTGGTTTGAGACTTATTAGCACCCGGCACCCTTAACACCCGGCCTGATATCTCTAAGGAATGTCTGCAACATTTAATTACAACAATTTATTAGCTTAATTTATTATCATTTAGCCATTGTTAAACATAATAATACTAATACAAT
>JAODXP020000020.1:13470749-13484228 GCA_027497455.2 Sardinella longiceps | reverse complement strand
AATTCAAATATGCTTTATTGGCATGACTGTTAAAATTCACAATATTGCCAAAGCATTAAATAATAATAATACAGAAAGTAGAATAAACAATGTATCAATAATAGTAAAATAAAAATAGATTAAGATAGTATTATATAAAAAGGAGATGGGGGGGGGGGGGTCAAAAAATGAGTAAAGTAAAGCAAAATGATTTTTTTTTTTTTTTTTTTCTGAATGAATAAGATGATGTAGAAGGGTGGTTTCACTGGATTGAGGTTACATCCTGCCGTCTTTTATGGCATGCAAGTACAAACTTTGCAGCTGTTAATGCTGTTTCTTTAACCTCTCCTAAAATGTATTTAAGTTTTTCCTCATTTGTCTGCATTGCCATCTCTGGGCAAATTCGGTTGAGTTTTTCATTGTATTCAATCCTGAGGTCTGTATACAGACAACACTCAGTTAGGAAATGCAGTTCCGTTTCAACTGCACCTTGACTGCAATGAGGGCACAGCCTGTCTTCTCTCGGCAGCCAAGTTTTTTTCCACCTTCCACATTCAATGGCCAGGTTGTGGTTGCTGAGCCTGTACATTGTCAATGCTTTGGAGAGATTTTGGTCTTTAAGTAATGATAGGTATGGGGCTAATTTGTAATCATGGTTTAGGGCCAAATAGCATTGAAGTTTGTGTTGAGATTTGGTGACTTGGTTCCAATATGAAATATATTTTTCTTTCTCTATGTTTATAATTTTGTTTGGGTGTATTTCCGCTGCCAATTGAATTGATTCTTGGTGTTTTTTTGTTGTAGTCAGATTATATGGGGTTAGATTACTCACATCTAGAATTAGTTGGCTGAGGGGACTCTTTTCTATGTTTGTCTCTTGACTTTTTAGAGCTTTATAATGCAATGAACTGGGATCACTCTTTTGGATGTGCATCCAAAATTTTATAGCTCTTTTCTTTATATTTATTATAAGTGGGTATTGTCCCAGTTCAGCCCTGCATCCATTATGGGGGGTGTTTCTGTGTACCTTGAGGATGCTTTTGCAAAATTCGGTATGCAGAGTCTCTATTGGGTGGGTGTCCCATTTAGAAAAATCACAGTTTGTGAGCGGACCCCATATTTCGCTACTGTATAGAGCAATTGGCTCAATTATATATTTAAAAATTTTGAGCCAAATTCTGGTTGGGGTTTGTATTTGAATAGTTTTTCTAATAGTATAAAATGTACGCCTTGCCTTTTCTTTCAGTTCCTTCATAGCCAGGTCAAATGAACCAGTAGAACTAATTGTGATCCCTAGATAAGTATAATGATTTGTTCTTTCGATTTTATTGTTGCCAATTGAAAATGTGTAATTTTTGTGCTGACGTTTGGTCTTTTTTTGAAAAATCATAAATTTAGTCTTTTTTGGGTTGACTTTGAGTGCCCATGATTTACAGAATTCATCTAGAATGTGTAGACTCTCCTGAAGGCTTTCATCAGATGGACTTAGAAGAACCAAGTCATCGGCAAATAAAAGGCATTTGACCTCAGTGTCCATTAAAGTGAGGCCAGGGGATGAAGAGTTCTGTAACTTTTCAGCCAATTCATTAATATAAATATTGAATAGTATGGGGCTCATTACACAACCTTGACGAACGCCACGAGATTGTTTGAAAAATTCTGTTCTCATATTTCCAATTTTGATTGCACATTCACTTGTCGAATACATTGACTTAATGATGTCATATATTTGGCCTCCTACCCCGCATTCTAGTAATTTATAGAGCAATCCCTTGTGCCACACAGAATCAAACGCTTTTTGAAAATCAATGAAGCAGGCAAATATTTTGCCTTTTTCTTGGTTGACGTATTTATCGATCAAACTGTGGATGGTAAAAATGTGATCTGAAGTCCTGTAATTTGGGAGAAATCCAATTTGTGCTTTGTTTAGAATGTTGTTTTCAATGAGGAATTCAGTTATTCTTGTGTTGATGATGGAACAAAATAGTTTGCCCAGGTTGCTGTTGACACAAATACCCCTATAATTATCAGGGTCTAGTTTGTCCCCACTTTTGAATAAGGGAGTAATGAGTCCCTTACTCCATATATCTGGAAATTGTCCAACTTTAAGAACTAAATTGAAAAGTTTTAGGATGGCCAGTTTGAACAAGGGATCTGAGTTTTTGATCATTTCATTTAGAATGTTGTCAAGACCACAAGCTTTGTTGGGTGATAATTTTGTTATCTTTTCCTCCAATTCATTTTCAGTAATTGGAGAGTCAAGGGCATTTTGGTAAGGTTTTATAATTTGTTCTAATTTACATAGTTTTTCTAATATTTGTTTTTGAGGAACATTTAATGGGGTTTCCTCATATAGGCTTTCAAAATGATCTACCCAAATATCTCCATTCTGTATTGGCAAATTCTCAGATTTTTTATTTTGCAATATTTTCCAATAATCCCAAAATTTATTTGAGTCAATTGATTCTTCTAATTGGTTCATTTGGTTTCTGTAGTAATTCAATTTGTTACTCTTTAATTTATGTTTGTATTGTTTTAGAGAATCCACATATTGTTTGCGAATGTTCTGGTCATTTGGCTGTCTGTGTTTTTTGTTGGATAATTTCCGTAATTCTTTTCTTAAATTACAACATTCTTGGTCAAACCATTTTGGTTCTTTTTTGGGTGGGGTTGTTTTATACTTTCTTGGAATCAACTCTGAATTTTTAGCAACATGGTTGAATATTTTGTTCAAATCATCAACAGCTTTGTTTACCCCATCTTTGTTGAATGGATAAGAATTTGTCAGAAACCTGTTTAAAAGCAATTGTGTATCAATTTGCTTCATTGCTTGATTATATAGGTCTGTGCTTTTTGTGGTCCATCTGTAAGTATTGCCTATGCTGTGCATTTTAGATGAATTCTGGAAACTGGATGTTGAATATGATTTGTTTAGATAAATAGTCATTTGACTGTGATCAGAAAGAGGTGACAATGGCTTGACTATGAAGGCTCTTATGTAACTTTCATGTAGGTCAGTAATGGAGTAATCAACAGTACTGCAGCCAAGAGTGGAACTATAAGTATAGTGTCCAAGAGAGTCCCCTCGTAGCCTTCCATTGACAATGTACAGGCCCAGATCTTGGCAGAGCTCAAGCAATGCCTTTCCATGTGCATTTATTGTTTTGTCATAGTTATTCCTGGCCACATGTGTGGGAAAATGTATATTTTCGCCTAAGATAAATTTGTCACCAGATGTATTAATAGTGTCTAATCCTTCTCCAGTTCTAGAGTTTAGATCCCCACAAATCATTACATGACCTTTTGATTGGAAGTTACTTACTTCTGTGTGCAGTTCATGAAATGTATTTTCATCATAATATGGAGACTCTGCTGGTGGTATGTAAATGGCACACAGGAAAAGGTCTTTGGGGCTTGATATATATTGTTTTCCAATTTTTAACCAAACATTAAATTTTCCCTTTCGAATAATTTCAAAGTGATATTCACATTTGTACCATATCAACATTCCCCCGAATCTCTGCCCTGTTTCACTGTTTTTAGTTTTATGGATGGAACTATTACCTCATGATATCCAGGTGGACAACCAGTGAGATCACCTCCTCTAAACCATGTTTCTTGTAGTATTATGATATCTAAATCTTTAATAGCATTAATAAATTCAGGGTTTTGGCTCTTTAGTCCAAATGTAGATGAATTTAGACCCTGAATATTCCATGTAGATATATAGAAAGACATTTTGATAAAAATCTAGATAAATCCTATATTTGACTATTGGCTCAGTAACAGTTGGAGAAAGAATGAAAAGCTCTTGAAATATTTATGATTTAGATGCTAAAATAATAATAATAAAAATATTAAAGTAGAAAAATAAAAAATATTAAGAGTAGAAAAAGGGGGAAAAGATATTGGGATGGAAATGGAAAGAATAGAGGGAAACAAAAAGAGAGAGAGAGAGAGAAAATTGTGTAGTGCTAGGTGTGTGTGTGTGTGTGTGTGTGTGTGTGTGTGTGTGTGTGCGTGCATGCATGTGTGCGTTAAATGTTGGTGGAATAAGAAAAGTAATTAATTGAAAGAAAGAAAGATGGAGAGGGAAAAATAAATAAATAAAAATGTGTTTGTGTGTGTGTGTGTGTGTGTCTGTATCTGTGTGTGTGTGTGTGTGTGTGTCTGTGTGTGTGTGTGTGTCTGTGTGTGTGTGTGTGTGTGTGTGTGTGTGTGTCCGTGTGTCTGTGTCTGTGTCTGTGTGTGTGTGTGTGTGTGTGTGTCTGTGTGTGTGCATGTGTGCATGTGTAGTTGCATGGATCTATGGGAGTATGTCTGAATGTGTTGGGTCTTACCACCTATTGTGGTTTAGAAGACGGGCACATATGATGCCTAACATGTTATGGATGTCTTTCAAGTTGCTGGAACCATCACCAGAGGCTCCACTTGGGGCTTGAGCATAGTTCGTTGTTTCCGGTCTAGGAGTAGCCTGTCCGGGCAAAGACACTGGCTGACGATCCTGCAGTTGAATGTCCACTGAGTTGGACGGCTGCCTGTCCTGCCTGACCGGTTGAACTGTCCAAGGTGATCTTCGTGGAATGTGCGGATGTCTTTGCGGAGCTGTTCGATGTGTCCACGTTGAGGGTACCACAGACTGTCTTGCTGTATGAATTGTAACACTTCTATTTCGACCAAAGGTGGCATCCTTTATGCTTTTTATGAACATAGGGACAGCATTTTTCAAAAGGTGCACATGGTCAAACAAACAGTCTGTTCTGATGGTAGGATGATGTACAATATGTACATTTGGGTGTAAAGCACATGTCCTAGACAAGGTAGCATTAACCCTCTGTATGAGGTGAGGTTGGAAGTCTGTGCGAGGGAGGATTGTTGACATCACGATCTTACTGTGAGGAAAGGTGTTGCAGGCCTTGTCAATGACATTCTTTAGAGAGTCGGCAACTCTTTCCTGTTGTGTCCTCAGATCGTTCGTTCCAGTGTGGATGATGATATGGCTTGGTGAGCCCAGTCGAGATGGAGAAAGGAGCTCAAGGGCTTTTTCTGTCGTAGGAGTCTATGAGTGAGTAAGTCTGACAGTGAATCTAGGGCAATTCTCACGCTTGTGTTCGTGGGTGACGTTATTGATCTGACGTGGGCGTTGGCCAGATCACTGGATCGGTGCTCCCCTCTAGGCCCCAGGGCACTGTACCCATGCGTGCGCTCCACTACACTACTGCTGCCACGGGGGCACAGACCTCCCAGCCCTGCACTGGCCATCTCTCTCTCTCTCTCTGTCCGTCTGTGTGTCTGTGTGTCAGTTATTCCCCTCCTGTACCTCTTGGCAGTACTCCAGTCCTTTGGCTTACTACACTCATCTTAACGACCATAGAGTGTGACTAGAGAGTGACTCATAGGAAGAGCTCTAGGGGAAGCAGACTAATTAAAAAAAAAGAATAATTAATAATAAATTATATATAAAATTAGTACCTCGAAGTAGCAACCTAATCAGCCGACTTGTTTATCATAGCATGCTTGAAAGTAGAACACTCTTGTATCATAGCACTTTAAGGATCCTTGTGGTTTACAGAATCCGTAATAAACTGAAAGAAATGTACTTAATATTCCTCTGTGAGAAACCCCCTGTTTCTAAGTGTGTGTGGTGGATTTTGAAGCACAGAGCACACAAACAACAGCACATTTCTCTGGCGCTGGGGTGATTATCCGCTAAATTACGGCCCTCCTCATCCTCTTAACCCCCCATCCCCACCCCGCCCCCAGCAGTCTCCTCCCCTACCTACATCTGCTCATCTCAGCCAAAGCCCCAATGGCCTCATGGAAGTAAACAAAGAAACACAACAACACAACAAAAGCCACAAAGACCTTCCACTATTAGAAGCTGCTTTATTTTAGAGAAAATGAACAAATATTAGCTCAATGCTAATATTAGGCTAAGATAAAGCCAGTGTTTCTCCTTGAACCTTTGATGTAGACAGTGATGAGGTGGGTGTGTCATCATCTGAAAAGCTCAGCGCATGCATGCGCCTTTGTCTGTAGCCCTGCCAGCCATTCCTTTGTCTGTGAGTCTGTGTTTTAATCTGTCCACTGTTAAAGCTGCCAAACCCAGGATCTCTTTCAGGGACCATATTCATTTTATTCATTCATTTTTACAGGATTTTGGGATGTGATTCATGGCACCAATCATCTTCTAAGCTTTAAGACCAAATGGACAAGAGAGTTACCAGCAAACAGTGTCTTTGTGTGTGCGTGTGTGTGCGTGTGTGTGTGTGTGTGTGTGTGAGCGAGTGAGAATGTCATAGTCCGTAGCTGTGTGTTGAAGGCAGTCACCCCCCCCCCCCCCCATGCCCATTTACCCTACAAGCGGTGAGAGAGGGAGGAAGCATGTCATTTCTCTCTCTTTCTTTCCATGTCTGTTGCCATAGTTACCTGGCTCCTTGCTCATGTTGGTCCTCTCCCTCCCTCCGGGTGTGTGGTAGCAGTTGCGTGTGTGTGTGTGTGTGTGTGTGTGTGTGTGTGTGTGTGTGTGTGTGTGCTCGAGTGTGTGAGTGTTACAGCGTGTGAACAACAATATGTGTGTATGTTCATAGGCTAGGCTTTGTCTATCACTCCTTGCGTCTGAAATCCTTCTAGAGATAAGGGCACTGGAGCACAGCATTACAATGAATGAGAGATGAGACACAAGGAGAAGAGAAAGAGAGGAGAGTGAGAGAGAGAGAGAGAGAGAAAGAGAGAGAAAGAGAGACAGTAATCCTCTTATTGGGAAATAGTATTTCAGTCGCTTGATGTTTTTTTCTGCTGGTGTTGTGTGACCGCGGCAGCAGCATCTAGCGAGGGCTGGTAACCAGGCGAGTGATGTGGAGTGGCTTGCAGACAAAGGAGACTGGACTTCCCAGTCACCATCAGTCTTCCAGTGTGTCATCATTTTAGTCAGCTCCACAGACACACAACCAGTTTGTATGTGCGCTGACATACAAGGATTTTTAGTTGGGATTGCATGGCCACAACATATGCACACACACACACACACACACACACACATATGCACACCCTATCTTGAAGACTTCAGTCTAGCTCCTCCTTTCCCTGATACCCCCAGAATGTAGGTTGAGAGGGATGAGGGGTTGCCATGGTAACGGTGGGGGCGGAGGCGGAGGCTGGTGGGGAAAGAGGGAATCGGGGGAGCAGGCATGTTTGATGAAGTCTCTGCAGAATGTCTGTGCACCATGCCCCATAAATATTACAGGGCGCAGGGCTAGAGAACCGTGGCAGGCTAGAGAGTGGCCATGAAGAGACGGATAAAGGACTGACAAAATATATAAATAGTGCACAGGGAAGAAGCAGAGAGAGAGGGAGATGGAGTATGAGAGAGCAAGAGAGTGTGTTGTTGTGTGTGTGTGTGAGAGAGAGAGAGTGAGAGAGAGAGAGAGTGTGTGTGTGTGTGAGAGAGAGAGAGAGAGAGAGAGAGAGAGAGAGAGAGAGAGAACCGGACAGAAGGAGAAGAAAGGTGCTGCAGAGGTGGCATGACGTCACGCTGTTTTAGCTTTGATGCGCTCAAGTAAGCCGAGGGGGCGGACAGGCAGCCCAAGCTTTTCTTAGAATATCTCTCAGCACCTCATGATTATTTAACCTAACCTCTTTTGCGTCTCCCTGCTTGGGTCAATTAGCATAGAATGAAACCAGGCTACATGCATTTTGCCGGTTCATCTCGGAACCAGCAGCATCTACTGAGGGAAACTACTGTACAAATGACATACTCAGTTTGACTATACTGAGGAGTAGTAGCTCAGACATTTACGTCCATAGCCTACACATGTTCATGCATGATGAGTCTTTTGTGTGTGTGTGTGTGTGTGTGTGTGTGTACGCATATGTGTTTGGACAGAGATTTAAAAAAAAGATTATAAAACCTTAGCCCTGAATTCTTCCTCCCTCAAATGATGAATTTTTTTTTTTGTCTCTTTCTGTCTCTCTCTTCATGACTGCTGTCGGTGGGAGGGCTGAGTTGACATTGCCCAGTTTCCATGACAACGGCAGCTGCAGTGGATTTCATTTCCTTTCATTCGGGGCTCCGAGGCAGTGTGTGCTACGCTGTTGGTCGTCAGTGGAGAGCGGGTGGGGGTGGGGTGGGGAGGAGGAGGGGTGTTGGCTGGGGGTTGGGGGATTGGTTGACTCGTTCGCTTACCAGATGGAGTCCTTTATTCCAGCAGAATAACTCTCTCTTCCCCCCTCCTTTCTGCCTGGCTCTTTTATGCACAGTGAATGACTTCAGCACCGTGTGCCACAGAACAAAAGCAGAACAAAGAAAGTGTCGCCACACCGCAAACACACATACTCAAACATACACACAGCTATGCTGGAGGTTTCAAATGACTATACTCTGGCTTCTTTTTCACACACACACACACACACACACACACACACACACACACACACACACACACACACACACACACACACACAGTCCATACAAGTCGCCTGCATTCTGACAAACCATTCACTTAACTTTATCTTTCATGTGAGTAATCTGAGCAGTAGCCTACACAACCTGTTGTCAAATCTGCATTGGCATTCTGCCAAGCTCGTGCCTCCTTGAAGTCTCTGTGACGCAATAGGCATTTGACCTTTCCTCATGAAAGCGACCTTAGGCACGGGCCACTGGCATCTGCCCGGAACATCTGCCACAAACACGGACGCGTGACCCTCCACTGAGCAGTCACAAGGGACTGGTCAGCAGAGCTGTGATGACCAATGAGATGTTTTTGTTTTTTTGCACCCTGTTCACACCTCTTCCTCCCTTTTCAAGGTCTGCCTAGTAACAGTGAGAGGTGATGAAATGTAGGAGAGCAAGTCAGAGGCCAGCCAACACTGGCCCATCGCTGGCCCAGATCTGAGCCAGATACTGTATTATTGGAGTGGATCACTAGAGATTTCTCTGCTTTCTCAAGGAGAAAGTTTAGTTTAATAGTAAAGCATAGGCTTTAGCGTAGGCTAGCACTAGAGAATAGGGAGGGTTAGTGAAAGGAGGAGGCTTGATGCTGGTGCTTTTTGCACTGTAGTCAAGTTCATGCTGGTCTGTGACATGAGCAGGCTGGGACTGTGCTATGTTAGGCTATTTGCTGTGTAGAGTCAGATGCAGTGTTGGGTCTCTCTTCTCCTCTGTGGTTTCAATGGTTAATGGCCTTGATTGGCCGAATAATCATGCTGTCGGCGTGTGTCTATGAAAAGCTTAGCACCACAGCAGCTGTGAGCAACAAGAGCTCTCTCTCTCTCTCCTTCTCTCCTCTCATCTCATCTGATCCTTTAATGCAGTATGAGCTACTCCACTGCCCTCTCTCTAAAGCGCTTAGGAGGATCGTTGGGATCTTAGCCCAGCAAAGAGGGTGGAAAAGTCAAAAATGGAAAAAAAAGAGGGCACTACTACAACCACATGTCAGAAAACCACCAGAGCTGAACTGTGGCCAAGAGAAAAATCAACCAGGCATGGAGGGAATCCAGACACTGTCTTTGTTATGTAAAACTGCATTGGAAACAAAGATGTATGTCTGTTGAAATTCCAGCTAGCTAGGCTATCTCTTCCTTGCCTCCTCTTGTTGATTCTATTAGGCTGAAGATGGGCTGTCTGGCACAGCAGAGTGCACGCTGACATTGAGCCGGGGCACACTAGCAGGTCTCGTCCAGTATCACACACTGTTTCAGTGACGGAACACACAGAGCATGTGACAGCAATCTGTGTCATAATTAGCATTTTCTGGAACTGATTGCTATTAAGACGTGTGACATTGCTGGTTGAAGGGTGAGTGTTTGTGTGTGTGAGTGTGTGTGCGTGTGTGTGTGTGTGTGTGCGTGTGTGTGTGCATGTTTTCAGTGCTTCACTCTCAACCCCGCCCGCTCACCACAAGGGTGGGAAGCTGCTTCCGAGTATGCAGTTCTTTCACCGTCACCTTGGCAACCGCTGCAGAGGTTTGAGATGTCTGCCATTTTGTAATGGCGGTAGCGGCATTCTGAAGCCGGTCTTTTGCTTGTTTGTTTCTCTTAAGCATTGTAGGCTACATGACAGCTTGCTTTGATAGTTATTTACATGACTCTTGACATTTTAAATTTGTGTTATTAGGCTACCCATTAACAGTGTAGGCCTTTTTTTAAAAGGCTAATGTAAGCCTAAATTGGGGGAAAAAAAGACAGAAAAGACATTTTATGCTTACAAAACACTGTTGTGGCTGTAATTCACCCACAAACTCCTAGCCTACCACTTGTGACTCTGTAAGCAGGAGTCTGCCAAGCGTACAGCTCCTGTTACTATTTATAGACTAGATTATGCCCATGCTACACTGACACTGTTTTCAGTGCTCTCCCGTTTTACCCACGGTCCAGATGTGCATTGTTCCCTGTGTTTCAGTCATCATCTCCCAGGCACCAACACCAACATCCCCTCCCCCCTCCCCTCTTCCATCGTTTAAATCATTTTTTTTTTCATCTTCCTCCTTTCCCTGTCTTTTCATCTGCTGTCCTGAGGGACCATTCATAGCCTTGGATTGCACATGCATTAGAGAGCTTGATCAGATTTGAACAGCATGAAGAGGGACTCCCAGAGGGCTACTCTTATGCTTTATGGGGTAACACATTGCCCACTAGGTCCTCCGGTTGTGTCCCACTGGTTTTTAGTGCTGCAGTGGAAACCAGCGCCAGTCGCGCCTGACGCCTCTTTGACGTATGCTAGCACTAAAAATGGATTTCTGGCGTGAGTGTGTGTGTGAGAGAAAGATAGAGAGAGAAGGGAAAGGGGGTTAACGTCCTACTTCCCAAATCTCTGCAGAGCCTCCCTTTCAAAATTGACTGCGATGTTTTTCCTTCTTGGTGTTTCTGAGCTGATTAAATGCAGGGTGGATAAAATGGGTCATCTCCGATTTAGAGCTACACGGCTTGAAGAGAATGCAGTATGCTGCTGCAGAGTCAGGATTGAGATGGAGAGTACAGAGGGAATAATCACCACAAAAGACACATGTCACAGGGAAGAGTGAGGTTACCCTACTGATAGAAACTCCACTGTTATTATTTGTTGTACTTACTGTCATTGTTAAGTACTGAGGGAGAGTGAGGCTAAGATGGAGATGCCCTGTGGAATTGGGGTGTAGCCTGTGTGTGTGGTTATGTGGCTGAAGGTAACATGTAGTTGGCATATGGATTATGAAGAGGCTCTTAATTTTACAGTCCACATTTAAATACTGTTAATAAATACCAAATGATTAAGCATTGGCTTCAAATCCTTTTAACTCAGCAAGACATTAGTTTGGACTGTTATTAAAAACAAATAATCCATTTGACCCCATTAAATGTAAAAATGCATGTGCAGTGCAGTGTAGAAGCGGTTAGACATTCAACATGAAAAACAGATCGAACCAACCATTTTCAAAAGCTCCAATGAACTTTTATTTTGAAATGTCAGTGTTCAGGGAATAAAGAAAAACATAAACAAATAAACAGCAATATAAATATTAGCATATAAAATAAACGTGTAACATGAAGCTCTACGCATTTAATATGAAAGATATTACAGTATATTAAGTATTCCAGCAGAAGACACACATTAATATATATTTATATTCATTTGGACAGGGATGGCATTCCAGCAACACTAACAATTGATTGAAATTACAAACACAGAAAAGAGTACACAGGAATGAGGAAACACCTCAAAGACATTTTAGTGCGCTGTGTTATTCTTCAAAGTCTCAGTGATCAAACAGAAGAAAATGAGAGAGGGACAGAGAACATGATAGCCTAGAGAGGAAAACACAAAAATATGCACAATATTTCACGAGCCTCAAGCCTACAACTGCGTGTCTTTTGCAAGAGATTAATTTGATTATTTACAAGTTGGTTAGTCTGTGGTCTAAATGCGCATACTATTTCACTACACATAATCTGAAGAGGTTAACTTTTTTTTCATATTTTTTTTCCTTGTTTTTTCTTAAAAATAGTCTAAACATTCCAGTAGATGCCAGTCGGCTGGCCCTAAAGCTCATTCTGACTGGCTATGTGATTTATATACATTAGGGTAGAGTGGTTGTGCTCTTGGGGCAGTGGAATAAATGGCAGGTGTCAAACATTCTGGGCGAGTCTACAAAAAAACAAAAAAATCCCACTAGATCAGAGTGGACAGCCATTGTTTTGTGTTAAGCCTGGTTGGGGCCTAAACTGCTGCCTGTGACAGCCTGTGGCAGGTATTGGCATAGGCTAAATGTTTAGTGTAAAATTAGTTAAAAGCCTGTGTGTGCTCATACAACAGTGAGAGCAACTATGTTGTTACTCAGGTTAGCGAGTGTTGAAGTGGTAGCGTTGTAGTGTAGCTAAAAAGACAACCAGTCTGGTGTTAGTCTGACGTGTCTGCTGTTTTGTATTTTGTCCATCTACATGTTTAGTACCCTTCTGATGTTCCTTTGATTGGGCCAGCTCCAGATGTGGACTCTTAGCGTCTCCTGTCAAAGCTAAGAGCCTCGTACTTCAGTTCACCCACCATTTAGTTTCCACTTCCCCAAAACCTGTGCCTACTTTACCCGGTCCTTCTAATCTGACTTATCAAACGCCTTCATATAGAGTATCTCCACAAGCACTTCAGGATAGCAGAGCTCTGTCTATGGGAGCATCACTACCACATATAACAGGGCCCTGTGTGATTGGGCCAATATGGCGTAACACTAATCCAATGGTAAAGTAGGTACCAAAAACCCATTTGCTGTCAAGCCAACTCTAATCCAAGGTTTGTACAATACTTGGTGTGATGCATGTTCATAAGATAAGAACAGTAAATACACAAAGAGAAAGAGAAACCTTTGGGCTGAAGTCTAAGTACAAGTGGAACAGTGCAGACTTCACATTTATCTCTTGCTATAATTATCTCTTTCTAAAATCTATCTGGTTGTCTAAAATAATCTTATAAACAGGAGTTCGATCTGGTTCTTGTATATGACTCATGTTGAAGGTGGCACTTGCAACAAGCTTTAATTTTAGATCATACCAATTTAGGTTCATAAAAAAAATCTCTTTGCTTCACTGCATAGTCTTAATGGGTCTAATTCCTTGGTTTATGTTGGATCATGCAATTGTCTCGAGCTATGGCACATCCTCTTAGAGTAAGAAGTCTAACAAAACATTGTCATTCTTGTCACCACAAGAAGCATCTACTTTTCATTTAGAAAGGAACGTTAAAAGCCGTTGCATGACAAATGACCTGTAATCATTCTTCTTTAGTCTTTTTTTTTCTTCTTTTTTCCCTCTCAATACAATTATCTTACACAATAGGGATACACATCCCTGTTTTATACTACAGGTCTTGAAATACCATGTGAATACATCTCCCCTATCACATGCAACCCTCACCTTAACTGAAGATGGAAATTGCTGTTCAAAATATGAATTCAAGACCAAGGAGCAAGATAGACTGTATACATATGACTAAATAATGACAGAAAAAAGGAAATAAAAAAGGACAGAAAAAGT
>JAODXP020000020.1:13450749-13465749 GCA_027497455.2 Sardinella longiceps | reverse complement strand
GCGCTATCCACATGGAACTTACATTCATTGGGTGTCACGACCCACTAAAACCATCTCGAGGGAAGTCTTTCCAAAGCCATGATAGCCCTGACAATATTTCAGTCATCCAAAAACAGTTCTGTACAAATTACATCAGCAAAATACAACAAAAAATATAAAAATAGTCATATTCTTTATCAAAGGGGACGTTTATATGTCGCTACAACTGTTTGTCATCTTTCCTTCAAAAATGTTGTGCAACTGACTAGACACCTAGAAATAATTTCCTTTCCTTGAAGGAGTCTGGGGAGTATCTGTTGTAAGATGCTCTGTTTAGTGTGTCAGTGAATGAGCCATACGCGACTTGAGTCAGAGTGCTGAGGGCAGTAGGGTTTGAGTCACTGTGGCTACTGTACTGGTTACACACACAGAGGGGTCACTAAAGGTGACTGAGCTTGATCATCCTCTGGTCCGATAAAAAAAAACAAAAAACACAAACCCACAGAATGGAGATATTCCTGTCTCACTTACATACGTGCACACTCACTCACTCACCCACAGTCATACATAATGCACATCCATCCCATCCCCACCCTCTCTGTGATGCGCATCTACACATACCCAACTTGTCCAGTGTGTACATGAACACTCGCGCGCACACACACACACACACACACACACACACATACCCAACTTGTCCAGTGTGTACATGAACACTCGCGCGCACACACACACACACACACACACATACCCAACTTGTCCAGTGTGTACATGAACACTCGCGCACACACACACACACACACACACACACACACACACATGCGCACACACACATGCACTTTACACACACACGCACACACAAACACACACACACACACACACACACACACACACACACACACACACACACACACACGCCCACATCTCACCACACCACAGGTAGGAAAATCTGCTCACACAAACCAGGAGTGCACTGCTGTGTGAGTGTCTATTTTGTCCTAGGAAGTGCACCAATGTTCTAACTGTGAGCCTACTGCACTACATTATCACTATTTGTCTATGCACCCTCATCTCCCGAAACATCACAGCATGTTTAATTTATCATGTGAAATGGCCTCATTCTTTAGAACTATACCCTCACTAAATCATAACTAAGTCATTTACAAGTTTTGGAGGTAAACTTTTGGAGTGTCGGCATGCTCACCTTTCTCAGTGAGTTAGCAAACAGTTTCTTGGAGAGGCTCATGCTCACTGCGTTCTGACTGGTAATCGGCGACTTAACAAAGACAAAGTCGCTCATGCTCGACAGAGTTGAGTAGCAGGGCCCTAAAGTGCGTTTGTGTGCATCCTGGGAGTCTCCCACCACCTCAATGTATCTCATGGGCCCATCCATGTTGATCTGCAGGTGGAGGTCTTGGTGCCTGTGTTTGTCAAGGGCATGTTTAGAGAAGAAGGTGTATCCAAAACAAGACAGGTGGCCACTGTGTCTGAACCAACGCGCCGCCAGCAGCACAAAGGTCAGGAACGACACCACGGAGACACAGGACAGGGACAGGATGAGATAGAGGGTCATGTCTGACCCACGAGCTTTCTTTGACAATGTGCTGCGTCTTTGAGAGGACACGTCTGTGACCTTCTCAACCAGGGTCACATTCACGGGCACAGTGGTGGAGATGGCAGGCTTGCCGTTGTCCTGCACAAGCATGGTGAAACTAAGCACCAGGCCGGCCTCCTCCTCAGTGAGCTTGCGGGCAATGCGTAGCTCCCCTGTGTGGGGCCCGACGTGGAAGAAGTCAGCATCACGCCCAGAGAGACTGTAGAACAGCCAGGCGTTGTGCCCACTGTCACCATCCATGCAAACCAGCCGCTGGACCATGTGACCTATGCTTGCGGAGCGTGGCACAGTAAGCTGGAGGACACCGTCTGTAGGTAGTGCTGGGTAGAGCACTGAAGGTGCGTGGTCATTCTCATCAAGGACAAAAACGTGGACAGTGGTGTTGGAAGTGCGTGCTGGGCTCCCTGAATCACGAACTTGCACGAGAATCTGGAAAGCGTTCATATGCTCGTGATCGAGAGGACGCAGGGCATAGATGTGGCCCTTGTCAGCATTAATATACACATACGATGAAACGGGGGAGCCGCGCACCTCTGTGTCCAGTATAGAATAAGAGAGACTTCCATTTTCACCCAAGTCTGGATCAGAAGCAGACACAGTCAGAATGGGAGTGTTTGGTGCATTATTCTCGGCTATTTCCACTGTGTAGGAGGCCTGGGTAAATAAGGGGGCATTATCATTTACATCTGAAAGGCTCAGCACAAAAGACTCCTTTTGGGAGCGGGAAGGCGAGCCAGAGTCTGTGGCCGTAATAGTGATGGTGTATTCAGCCATGGTTTCCCTGTCCAGCAGGCCATCTGTCATTAGAGTGTAGTGTTCTTCGAATGGAGGGCTCAACTTGAAAGGCAAGCCTTTGGGAATTTCTACATGGACCTCCCCATTTTTACCTGCATCCTCATCTTTAACTGTGATTACAGCAATCACTGTTCCTGGTTCTACATCCTCCTTGAATACATTGGAGAGGGAGTTAATGACTATGGTTGGCGTGTTGTCATTCACGTCCATAACTTCTACTTTAATGTTGCAGGAACCCTCCATAGCGGGGGTCCCATGGTCCCTGGCTATAATGGTGATGTCATAAACATTTGCCCGTTCGCGATCCAACACCCCTTTCACGTGAATTTCACCTGTTGTGGAATCCACGCTAAACACCTCGAGAACGTCCTGTGGAGTGTATTTATCAAATAAATATGAAATCTCCGCGTTCAGACCATAATCCGAATCAGAAGCATTGATTTTTATGACTAGGGCATCAAGAGGGGCGTTTTCCAACACGCTTACTCTCTTAACGGGGTGGTCAAAGACGGGCGCATTATCATTAACATCCAGGACGTTCATAAAAATGAGAGTGGTACCTGATTTCGCTGGATTTCCACCATCGATAGCGGAAAGGACTAAAGTAAAAGCTTCTTGTTTTTCTCTGTCCAGCGGTTTGTCTAAGATAAGGACGGGGTATTTGCTACCGTCACTTTTAGTTTGAACATTTAAAATGAAATTGTCATTCGGGCTGAGGTCGTATGTGCGCAAAGAATTGACACCAACATCCAAGTCTTGCGCACTCTCCAACCGGAACCTCGTACCTGGTGCGGCTGCCTCTGATACCTCTAATGTTGTGTTTTTAGCCTGAAACTGTGGCGTGTTGTCATTCAAGTCCACAACGTCCACTAGAACACGGTGCATTTCCATAGGATTTTGTAATAGGACTTTGAAACGCAGAGAACATGTAGAGCGCCCCGCACAAAGACTTTCCCTGTCAACAGTTTGATTGACCACCAGGGCACCATTAGCAGCATTGACATCGAAATATCTTGAGTTAGGCTCAGAAACAACCCGAGGGTTCCTCCGATGGATCGTTTTAAACTCTATGCCCAAGTCCTTTGTTATATTCCCGACAACTGTTCCCGGAGGTAATTCCTCAAATACGGAATAGGAGAGGTCCGTTGCACCTGCTGTCAGAAACAAAATCGGAAATAGGTACATAATTCCGTGCTTGCACGAGGTCTCCGCTTCCCAGTTGCGCCGCTCCATCTCCAAAGTGTAATACAATAGCTAGTACCAACAAACTCGAAAAACCTTTTCATCGCAAATGATTGTCAAAATTGTTATCTTAAATAATCCCTCATTGTTTGCTGAATACCTACACACTAACTTTTATATCACATATAACTCTTTAAAACATGTTAGAGATACTTCAGTGTGGTTTGACACCACCTCAATGAGCGCGTGTAAGTCTGACCAGACTGAAAAAGTGAAACTATTCTTGGTGAAGTGTGTGGTGGGGTTAGAGGCAGAGTTTGGGAACAAAGGACATGCGATCCTATTGGAGGACCAGTCTGAACGTCTCTCAAAAGAATAATAATAGAGTTCGCCTTTCTTTTGAAGGCGAAACATCTGCTGTCACACACACTAACACACACACACACACACACACACACACACACACACACACACACACACACACACACACAGAGAGAGAGAGAGACAGAGAGAGAGAGAGAGAGAGAGAGAGAGAGAGAGAGAGAGAGAGAGAGAGAGAGAGAGAGAACTTTACATACATTGAACCAAAAGACCATATAGTGTCTCACCTGTTGACACTCGAACGTCCATGCGCTGTCTGGCAATGACGCATCAAGCCCACGTAATGTGTCTTTAAAGTCAAGTGTGCTGCTGGGCTTGACGAGAGTTAAGTCACTGAATTCCGACATTGGAGACAGATAAGACCCAAACGACTGACTCTGAGACATCATGTCTCCTCCCAGAACCTCCACATACTTAATAGGCCCGTCAGTGTTGAGTTGGATCTGTAAGTTTCTGTTTGGATTCTTGTATCCGTCAGAATCTCTTCTGATACAGCAGCTCGCACTGCCTCTGCTGTTTCTAGCGCACTTAATTAGTAGTATGAAAAAAGTCAATAAAGACAATACAGAGACCGACGCCAAAGACAGGATCAAATAGAAAGTGATTTTACTGTTTTTCTTGTCTTTCTCAGTAGCCTTCTGTCTGAAGTCAGAGATAGGTTCATGTAGTCCGTCCTCTATCAGTATATCCACTGTGACTGTGGTGGACTGGGCTGGCTCTCCATTGTCTTTGATCTCTATAAGCAGTCTCTGAGAGGCGTCATCCTGCTCTGAAACAGAGCGTTTAGTCCTCACCTCTCCAGTATAAAGATTCACAGCGAACAGAGACGAGTCTGTAGCTTCCGCGAGTCTATAGGAAATCCAGGCGTTGTGGCCTGAGTCTGCGTCCACAGCTGTTACCTTGGTAACGAGGTGCCCCATTTTAGCTGTGCGGGGCATCCTCTGGTGAGACACAGAGCCCATGATTGCAGAGGGATATATGACACTGGGAACATTGTCATTTTGATCCAAAATAAAAACATTAACAGTGGTGTTACTGCTAAGAGGTGGCGAACCCTGGTCTTTAGCTTGCACTAAGATCTGGAACACTTTCATTTTCTCATAGTCAAAAGCGTTCATGCTGAAAATACTCCCATTATCTGAATTGATATAGACATATGATGAAACAGTTATATCCTGAACTTTAGATTCTAATATAGAATATGTAATTTTTGAATTGTCCCCAATATCTGCGTCTGATGCAGACACCGAGTGAATGATCGAACCCGGAGTGTTATTTTCATTTATATAAACGTTGTATGAAGACTGGGAAAACATTGGTGCATTATCATTAACATCAAGTATTCTTACTGGAATCCTTCGTTGGCTATTGAGTGGAGGAGAACCTAAATCTGAGGCAGATATCTCTATGTTATATTCAGGAAATTTCTCACGATCTAAACGCCCGTTTGTCACCAATGCGTAATTGTTGGAGAAGGAGTGCTTCAGCGCAAACGGGACCTTTGGTGGAATATTTACTGTTACTTTACCGTTTTCGTTTGTGTCAGGGTCTCTCACCCTGATCAGTGCCACTACTGTCCCGTTTGGCACGTCCTCCTTCACTGGGCTCGGCTGTGAGGTAAGAATAATCTCGGGAGGGTTGTCATTCACGTCTACTACATCTATCTGAACTGTGGATTCTCCTTCCATTTCTGGAATCCCTTTATCTCTAGCCTTCACAGTTATTCTGTACGAAGGATTAGTTTCATAGTCGACAGTTCCACTTAAAACTATTTCCCCAGTTTCTGGCTCAATTTGAAATATAGAACGCACAGAATCTGATGTGCCCTCACCGAACGAGTATTCAATTTCTCCATTGGGGCCATCATCAATATCAGTGGCGTCAACTTTGATTACAGAAGTACCTATCGTACTATCTTCTCTAAGAATGGCTTTGTATAAAGCACTCCCAAAAACTGGGTTATTGTCATTATTATCAAGTACAGTAATTATAATCGTTGTTGTTCCAGAATTTGCTGGACTGCCACCATCAAGGGCGGTCAATAGCAACTGATGTACTGCCTTAGATTCACGGTCTAATAATCTATCCAGAACTAATTCAGGGACTTTCCTTCCATCGCCAAGATCTTTTACATTTAATTTGAAATTTTCATTTTTGCTTAAAGTGTATGACCTCAAGGAATTGCTGCCTACATCAGGATCTTGTGCACTCTCAAGAGAGAAACGTACACCAGGGGCAGTCGATTCTGCAATTTTTAACACGCGTTCTTTTGACTGAAACTGAGGCGAGTTGTCATTTATGTCCTGTATTTCTACCTCAACTCTGTAGAGCTGGAGAGGATTCTCAATAATAACCTCTAAGGGTATCGTACAACTATTGCTATGACTGCACAGTTGTTCTCTGTCGATCCTATCGCTTACCAACAAATTTCCCCTCAATAAATCCACAGAGAAATGTCCAGCTTCTGAAGCAATTCGTAAATTACGGCCTGAAATCTCAGAGACGTCTAAACCAAGGTCCTTTGCAATACGTCCAACAATAGACCCCACGCTTAACTCCTCAGGTATTGTATACCGAATCTGAGCTGTTGTAGTCGTCCAGATGACAAATATATGGAGCCATAGCTCTAGCCTTATTCCAGAAATGAATGACCGGCTTGACATCCTCGTTATCTCCCATCAGCACATTATCCTGAATAAAGAAAATGAATGATTAAATCCAAAGACTTAAATAAAAAAATGTTAAAGGAAAAAAATGGCCATTCCTATGTAAAAATGTATTCATATATTTATATCCATAATGATTCTCAGTAAGAGGAGCGACTCTTTCTCTCCACATTCTAATCATTGTTGGCTACAAGGCTGAGACTGGAGGGAGGGAGTAGATCTCTTTGTACAGTCGAACACCCCATTGGCGCAAACCAACCACCTCTATAATCCAATAGGAAACGAGACGTTTCTTAAAGACACAGTTCATGAAACCACACGATAGACCAATAACCCACTGAATCTAAGGGTGATTACTCACTCATTCTCATTAAAGTATTATCATCGTGCATAAATCAAGATTGATTCCTACATCAGTGAACACAGAGGCATTGGTTGCATTCACACTGTATGGCGCGTGGCAATGGGTCGCTGTCCACATCGTGGTGCTGAAATACAATGCATTTCAATGAACACTGCACTGTGCTTACAACGGCACTGTTAAAATAGACCTACATTAATGACTTAAATACAATTAAATTTGTCTGTATATCTGCACAGGTGGTGGAGGGAGGGCAGTATAATGCAGTCTAAATGAATATGTATCATTGCAGTGTTTGTGATGAGAATTGAATAATCAAGTGTTTGTAATTCTCATTGCTACCGTCCTCAGAGTTATTTGTAACCACCTTTAACTCTCACCTGTTGACACTCAAAAGTCCATGCACTGTCAGGCAATGACGCATCAAGCCCGCGTAATGTGTCCTTAAAGTCAAGTGTGCTGCTGGGCTTGACAAGAGTTAAGTCACTGAACTCCGACATTGGAGACAGATAAGACCCAAACGACTGACTCTGAGACATCATGTCTCCTCCCAGAACCTCCACATACTTAATAGGCCCATCAGTGTTGAGTTGGATCTGTAGATTTCTGTTTGGATTCTTGTATCCGTCAGAATCTCTTCTAATGCAGCAGCTGGCACCGTTTCTGCCGTTTCTAGCGCATTTTATTAGAAGTATGAAAAATGTTAGCAATGACAAAACGGATACTGAGGCTAAGGATAATATCAAATAGAAAGTGATTTTGCTGTTTTTCTTGTCCTTTTCTGTCGCTTTTTGATTAAAGCCTGAGATGGGTTCGTGTAATCCGTCCTCTATCAGTATATCCACTGTGACTGTGGTGGACTGGACTGGCTCTCCATTGTCTTTGATCTCTATAAGCAGTCTCTGAGAGGCGTCATCCTGCTCTGAAACAGAGCGTTTAGTCCTCACCTCTCCAGTATAAAGATTCACAGCGAACAGAGACGAGTCTGTAGCTTCCGCGAGTCTATAGGAAATCCAGGCGTTGTGGCCCGAGTCTGCGTCCACAGCTGTTACTTTGGTAACGAGGTGCCCCATTTTAGCAGTGCGGGGCATCCTCTGGTGAGACACAGAGCCCATGACAGCGGAGGGGTAGATGACAGTGGGAACATTGTCGTTTTGATCCAGAATGAAAACATTCACGGTAGCATTACTGTGAAGAGGTGGAGAACCCTGATCTGTAGCTTGTACGGTGATTTTAAAAAGTTTTAATTTTTCAAAGTCAAAAGTGTTCATGCTATAGATTGTCCCATTTTCTGTATTGATATAAAAGTATGAGGAAGCTGGAATGTCATTAAATTTCGAGTCAGCTATTGAATATAATAACTTTGCATTCTTGTCTTGGTCTTTATCTGTTGCTGTTATAGAGAACAGTGACGACCCTGCTGGATTGTTTTCCTTCACAAACACATTGTATTGAGACTGCGCAAAAACCGGTGAATTGTCATTGACATCCCGGACTTCAACTTTAATAATTTTAGATGTTTTCAGTGATGGGATTCCACCGTCTGACGCAATGATTTCTACTTTGTACACTGGAGTTAACTCGCGGTCTAATAAGGAATCAGTTACCAGGGAGTAGTGCTTATCTAGAGACGGTTTTAAAGCAAAAGGAAAATTTGGAGATATGCTTAGATCAACTTTACCATTGTCACCTGAATCCAAATCCTTAACATTAATCAATGCCACTACCGTACCTTTTGGCGCATTTTCGTCAACGGGACTGGGCAAAGATTTTAATATTATTTCTGGGGCATTATCGTTCTCATCAACAATATCAATTTGGACATTAGATTGACCCTCTAGTTCAAGAGTCCCTTTGTCGGTAGCAATAACATCGAAAGAATATGACTTGTACTCTTCATAGTCTAATGTGGCTATCACTGATATTTCACCCGTGTCTGGATTTATCCCAAATGTCTGCTTAACAGTATCAGACGTGTGCGTATGAAATGAGTAATGTATTTCCCCATTTGGACCTTCATCCAGGTCAGTGGCTTGTAATTTCATTATAACATGTCCAATTTCTGCGTTTTCCTGTACAGATGCTTTGTAAGTCGCCAATTCAAACTTTGGTTCATTATCATTTATATCTTGTACGTTTACATGTAGCACCATAGTGCCTGTTTTTGCAGGACTGCCTCCATCCAAAGCAGTCAATACAAGTTGGTGAGAAGATACAGTCTCTCTGTCTAATGTTTTTTCAACAATTAATTCAGGAACCTTTTCTCCATCTTTAAGAGATTTAACATTTAGTCGAAAATACTCGTTGTCACTTAATGTGTAAGAACGCAAATTATTGCTTCCAACATCGGGGTCAGTTGCTTTTTCTAGAGGAAGTCTTTTACCTGTCGTAATAGATTCAGCTATCTTAAGAATGCTTTCTTTAACGTGGAACTCGGGGGCATTGTCATTAATATCCTGAATGTTGATCTCTATGCCGTGCAGTTGTAAAGGATTCTCTACAACAGCTTGCAAAGACAATACACAAACAGCACTTTGCCCGCACAGCTTCTCTCTGTCTATTCTGTCATTTACCAACAACTCACCCTTGGCGAGGTCGACGTTAAAATAACTGTTACCAGATTCAGAAGCTATCCGTAATTTGCGACTTGTAATGTCAGATACATCGAGACCAAGATCCTTTGCGATATTTCCTACAACAGATCCTTCTTTTAACTCCTCTGGAATGGTATAACGGATCTGTGACTGGACATTATTCCACAAGAACACAAAAGGTAAAATCCATAGTGTCCGCCAACTCCACCCGCGATTGTGCAAAGCACTCTTCATTGTTCTGCCGTTATCGTTATCCGTCCATATATATCTTCATCTTGTACGGATGAACCCAACTCTTGACAACGAATTTATCTTAATTCAAAATACCATGTTAAAAACGACTCAACCATTTTCCTATAGATATAGTAGCATTCTTCCCCAGCACGACACTGAGCATTGTGTGGTTGTTGCAAGATGAACGAGGGGAGGGAGTAGATCTCTCTCTACAATCTCACATGCTATTGGACGAGCTCCCACAGCGCCATAGTCCAATGAACAATAAGACATATCTTAAAGTTGTAGCACCGTTTTAAGCGCGGTGCATTGACGCGTATATTGCTAGACGGCGAATGCTGCTTTATGTTTCCCATACTGAAGAATAATCTTATACATAATATTACATACATAATATCATAACTAAAAATATATAAGATTTCTTTAAGAGAGTTCCATGACATCATGTGCAAAGTGCATCATACTGCAGCCTCTCCATATTGAGCAACAGTGGAAGTCAGTGCTGTGTCGCTGTCCGTTGCAAAAGTGCTGAAATGCCTTGTACACACGTGCTCAGGGAGGGGTCCAAATACTCATGCGCAACTACTTAGACGGGGAAAATGAGAAAAAAACTTAAATGTTATATTCGTTGTCACATCAACATTTATACGAGCAAAGGTACATACTAAGATCTAAGCTAACAGGTGAAAACTAAACCGATTTACTTTCTTACCTGTTGACTTTCAAATGTCCATGCACTGTCTGGCAGTGAGGCGTCAAGCCCACGTAATGTGTCTTTAAAGTCAAGTGTGCTGCTGGGCTTGACAAGAGTTAAGTCACTGAACTCCGACATTGGAGACAGATAAGACCCAAACGACTGACTCTGAGACATCATGTCTCCTCCCAGAACCTCCACATACTTAATAGGTCCATCAGTGTTGAGTTGGATCTGTAGATTTCTGTTTGGATTTTTGTACCCGTCAGAATCTCTTCTGATACAGCAGGTGGCGCTGCCTCTACTGTTTCTAGCACACTTAATTAATAATATGAAAAACGTCAATAATGACAGAACAGACACCGAGGCTAACGATAAGATCAAGTAGAAAGTGATTTTACTGTTTTTCTTGTCTTTCTCTGTAGCTTTCTGTCTGAAATCAGAGATTGGTTCGTGTAATCCGTCCTCTATCAGTATATCCACTGTGACTGTGGTGGACTGGGCTGGCTCTCCATTGTCTTTGATCTCTATAAGCAGTCTCTGAGAGGCGTCATCCTGCTCTGAAATAGAGCGTTTAGTCCTCACCTCTCCAGTATAAAGATTCACAGCGAACAGAGACGAGTCTGTAGCTTCCGCGAGTCTATAGGAAATCCAGGCGTTGTGGCCCGAGTCTGCGTCCACAGCTGTTACTTTGGTAACGAGGTGCCCCATTTTAGCAGTGCGGGGCATCCTCTGGTGAGACACAGAGCCCATTACAGCGGACGGGTAAATGATAGTGGGAACATTGTCGTTTTGGTCCAAAATAAAAACATTTATAGTGACATTACTGCTCAGTGACGGGGAACCCTGATCTGAGGCTTGTATTATGATTTTGAACAATTTTATTTTTTCATAATCAAATGAATTCATACTGTAAATTGTTCCATTATCTGCGTTGATATAAAAGTACGAAGAAGCTGGAATGTCATTAAATTTCGACTCGGCTATTGAATAAAGTAACTTAGCATTCTTATCTTGGTCTTTATCTGTCGCAGTTATAGAGAACAATGATGATCCTGCAGGGTTATTTTCATTTAGAAAGACGTTGTAGAAAGACTGAGAGAAAACTGGTGGGTTATCGTTGACATCCAGAATTTCAACTTTGATAATTTTACTTGTTGTCAGAGATGGGGTACCGGTGTCCGATGCTATTATTTCGACGTGGTAGACCGGAGTTACCTCGCGGTCCAATGAGGAATCTGTTATTAAGGAGTAGTGTTTATCCAGAGATGGTTTTAAAGTAAATGGATAACCAGGGGATATACTGAGTTCAACTTTACCATTATCACCAGAATCCAAATCTTTGACATTGATTAAAGCCACAACAGTACCAATTGGCGCATTTTCTTTAACAGGACTGGGCAAAGATTTTAAAATGATTTCTGGTGCGTTATCGTTTTCATCAAGAACATCAATTTGGACTGCTGAATTTCCCTCCAATTCAGGAGTTCCTTTGTCTTTAGCAATGACGTCAAATACATAAGACTTAGACTCTTCATAATCAAGAGCCGCAATCACTGATATTTCACCTGTGTCTGAATTTATCGCAAATGTTTGCTTAATACTCTCAGGCGTATGAGTATGAAATGAGTACTCAATTTCCCCATTTGGACCTTCATCCAGGTCTGTAGCTTTTAACCTAATTACAACATGTCCAATTACTGCGTTTTCGTGTACAGGCGCTTTGTATGTTGCCATGTCGAATTTGGGTTCATTGTCATTATTATCCTGTACTGTTACCAGCACAAGCGTCGTGCCTGTTTTTGGTGGATTACCCCCATCCAAAGCAGTTAATATAAGTCGGTGTGACGACTTAGTTTCTCTGTCTAAAGCCTTTTCCACAATCAATTCAGGGATTTTTACTCCATCTTTCAAGGCCTTTACGTTTAACTTAAAGTACTCGTTATTGCTCAATGTATACGAATGTAAGGTATTAGCACCCACATCTGGGTCGCTTGCCTTTTCGAGAAGAAATCTTTTTCCTGGAGTAATTGATTCGGGGATTTTAAGTATACTTTCTTTTGCATGGAATTCAGGGGCATTGTCGTTAATATCCTGAATGTCTATTTCTATGCCATGCAGTTGTAGAGGGTTTTCGACGACAACTTGTAAAGCCATTAGACAAACAGCATTTTGCCCACACAATTTCTCTCTGTCTATTCGCTCATTCACAACTAATTCACCCTTAGTCAAATCTACAGTAAAATACTGATTACCAGATTCAGATGTTATTCTTAATTTGCGGTTTGTAATGTCAGCCACATCCAGACCCAGATCCTTTGCGATATTCCCTACAACAGATCCCTCTTTTAACTCCTCTGGAATGGTATATCGGGTCTGGGCTCGGACATTATTCCACAATAGCACAAAGGATAAAATCCACAGTGTCCGCCAACTCCACCCACGAATGTGCAAAGCGCGCTTCATATTTCTGACGTTATCCTTTCCCGTTGACATTTATCTTCATCTTTTACTGATGAACGCGGCTCTTTACACCTATTCAGTTCAGCTCAAAACATCATCCTTCTTGAAACAGGCCTTAGCCATTTTCCTCATCGTTATGTGCGCATCCTGTCCGGCTATACCACTGAGCATTGTGTGGTTGTTGCAAGATGAACGAGGAGAGGGAGTAGATCACTCTGTACAGTCTCACATGCTATTGGATAAGCTCAGGCAGCGCTATAGTCCAATGGACATTAAGACATCTCTTAAAGTTGTAGCACCGTTTTATGCGCCATGCTTTGATGGGTGTATGGTGCTTAACGGTGTATGCTCCTTTATTGATCCCGAACAAAAGCATAAGACACACGTGTACATAAAATTTTGCCTATTACAAAACAGGCAATAATACAAATAATGAAATAGTGTATCATATCACCACTACAACTTCTCCATACTAAAATATTTAATGTTAACTAGAAAAGTACTCGGAGAGCGCAGACCTTCACCATGGCATATGGTCACAAACACAATCCAGATCGTGTTCTGAATCACCGATCACCACCAAAATTGAGTCAGTTCTTACTTGTCCCAATACACAAGATGTCCGAAAATGTCATCCAAATTTCATCCAAATCTGTGCAGTACTTTTCGAGTTATGTTGTGCACACACAGACAGACGCCGGGGAAAACATGACCTCCTTGGCAGAAGTAAATAATTAGACAGTGGTGTGCGCTCATCGGTGACTTCACTGTGTTACTGTCCCTTACAAAAGTGCTGAAATGCTCTGAACGCATACGAACATCCATGCCAGGATGAACACAAGCGTGCAAACTCACAGGCATAAGATATAACAAATGAAAGTCTTTCAAGGGGAAATAGTCAGTGGTGTGCCCTCATCAGTGACTGCACTGTGTCGCTGTCCCTTACAAAAGTGCTGAAATGCTCTGAACGCACACGAACATCCATACCAAGATGAACACAAGCGCGCAAACTCACAGGCATGAGATATAACATGAAAGTTTTTCAAGGGGAAATAAAACAAATGTTATACCTAATTCTACATCAAAAACATTACACCAGACACTAATAATATCTTAAACATCTTCAATTTACTTTCTTACCTGTTGACTTTCAAATGTCCATGCACTGTCTGGCATTGACGCATCAAGCCCACGTAACGTGTCTTTAAAGTCAAGTGTGCTGCTGGGCTTGACAAGAGTCAAGTCACTGAACTCCGACATTGGAGACAGATAAGACCCAAACGACTGACTCTGAGACATCATGTCTCCTCCCAGAACCTCCACATACTTAATAGGTCCATCAGTGTTGAGTTGGATCTGCAGATTTCTGTTGGGATTCTTGTATCCATCAGAATCTCCTCTGATACAGCAGGTGGCGCTGCCTCTACTGCTTCTAGCACACTTAATTAATAATATGAAAAACGTCAACAGTGACAGAACAGACACCGAGGCTAACGATAAGATCAAATAGAAAGTGATTTTACTGTTTTTCTTGTCTTTCTCTGTTGCTTTCTGTCTGAAGTCTGAGATGGGTTCGTGTAATCCGTCCTCTATCAGTATATCCACTGTGACTGTGGTGGACTGGACAGGCTCTCCATTGTCTTTGATCTCTATAAGCAGTCTCTGAGAGGCGTCATCCTGCTCTGAAACAGAGCGTTTAGTCCTCACCTCTCCAGTATAAAGATTCACAGCGAACAGAGACGAGTCTGTAGCTTCCGCGAGTCTATAGGAAACCCAGGCGTTGTGGCCCGAGTCTGCGTCCACAGCTGTTACTTTGGTAACGAGGTGCCCCATTTTAGCAGAGCGGGGCATCCTCTGGTGAGACACAGAACCCATGACAGCAGAGGGGTAGATTACCGTGGGTGCGTTATCATTTTGATCTAAAATAAAAACATTAACAGTGGCGTTGCTACTTAAGGATGGCGTGCCCTGATCTGTAGCCAGAATTGTGATTTTGAATAATTTTAGTTTCTCGTAGTCGAATGTGTTCATGCTAT
>JAODXP020000020.1:13374220-13450649 GCA_027497455.2 Sardinella longiceps | reverse complement strand
GCGAGATGTAAATTACTGATTACAAATAGATCTGCCTGATTCCATAACAATGGCACACTCTCCAATGAATAAACATAATTTGTGAGCATGTTTGGACATTGACACGGTAAATGTGTCTGTAAAACCAGAGCTTTTCTTCGAAAGACAGAGAGAGTGCAAGAGAAAGAGATGCTGCATCTGATTCTGTGGTCTGGGCCTGGTCCAGTCTCCCCACTGTAGCACTAACCCAAGGACTCATTCAGACGCTATGTTTTGACATACCGTAAATTCATCTGTAGTAAACAACTGGTAATCTTTCAGTCAACTTATAAAAATGTAGTCAACTGAACTGTGGTTGCTTTGTAAAGCCTGAAACACTGGGCCGATGGTTGAACGTCTGAGGCATTTGGGGTGGCTCGGACATGCTCAATGTCAACAAGAGCTCTATTGCTCAAGCTACTCTAGACTTACAATCTGTGCTTGATATTCATATCAAGATATCAGGAAGAACCTCCATTCGACTTTCCTTAATACACACATGAAGAGATCTCTACACAGCAAATTGGGCAGTGTATACTGTAGCTACTATGAACTATAAAGGAATAGTCTACACTTTACACTGCTTTCTGTGTTTTTATGTCCTAGAGTAACGCAGGTCTATTCAACAATTTGGTGGTATGCCAGCAGGAATGATTTAATCCTCAGATTTGTGTAATTCATTCATTTCATACTTGCACATACACTAAAACAAAATATGACACTGCATGCTCATTTGAAAATATTGGCATGTAGTACTACTTCCTTTTCACTTCCTTCCTTTCCTAAAATAGCATTTATGGAAATAATTGCATTTCAATATAGCCTAGGCTAGTGCAAACAATTGGGCTATAATATTCTCTATGGTCCGTGTAACGCTTTGCAGTGCTTTGATCCATTTTTAGAATTCACATGAAAAAGATGAAAATTGGGTCCACAACTTCAATTTTCCATTTTTCAGACAACTCAGATAATAGATAATTGGTGCTTTTTGTGTATTTCACTGTTGTTTGATGGTTGCTTTTGAGGGAGTGGATAGTTGAATTTGACACCAAAGTAAAAATGCCATTTCCATTTCTGCGCCGTGGTTGGACTGAACCAAGCGCGCGGAGGGATGTCTTGGTTCAGGTAGCGCCAGTTGTCTTTTGTAGAGAGAGGCCTTAGCTATAAATGAGATGGATAGGCTTATCAAGTCAGCTCGAGACGTACAGACCTGACAGAACTACTGGCCCACCTGCAGGCTAACCTGCAAACTTTCTAATACAGAATATGAAGTTGTTGTGATTTATGTTCACCGTGGCCAAGTTGGAACACTTCGCTATTTGCTCTATCAATCAGTAAAGAAACTGTGATTCCGAGTGTTGCCTATGCCACCTAGGCTATATTTCATCACGATATAAAAGTAACATTAGTCCAGGGGTCTCCAACAAGTAGCTCGAGCTTCTCGCCACCTGGTCGGTGATTACCGTGTATAGTTGCGCTGTAACCATGCGAAGTTTCGGTTCAGCTATCTGCTTTGCTTTTGAAGTAGCCTAGAGGTCATTCACGAACTTACTCTTGTCACATTGTTAATGTAGGCTACATCTGCGTCTCTGTAGTTATAGCCAAATCTGGTGCACTCTACCAACATAACTTCTAATCAGAGAGCATTAAAGCAGTAAAGATATCAAGATTTTGTGATTAGACTGTTATGAAATTAATTTACATTTCCTGTGACTCTATGAGCTACTCAGGTGGCGAGCAGCTCATGAACTACCTGTTGGAGGCCCCTGGTCTAAACAAAACTTTATTCCTATATCGTCCCCAAATATATCCAAGGTGGCATAACACTCGGCATCACCGTTTCTTCACCTGATTGATTGATTGTGCGTAAAGGCGGTGCCGGTGGAGGTGTTCTAATACGGTAAAACATGAAAATATTAAATCATGCAACAACTTCATAGGTTTCTGTATTAGAGAGTTTGCAGGTAAGCCAGATGGTGGGCCAGTAGTTCTGTCAGGTCTGTAACGTTATGGGTCTCCAGTACATCCATCTCATTTACCCTACCTGAACCAAGACATCCCTCAGCGCGCATGGTTCAGTCCAACCACGGCACAGAAATGGAATATTGAAATATTGACTCATTTTTACTTTGGTATCAAATTCAACTATCCACTCTTTCAAAAGCAACCGACAAACAACAATGAAATACACAAACAGCATCAATCACCTATTATCTGAGTTGTCTGATAAATGGAAAATTGAAGTTTTGAACCCAATTTTTATTTTTTCCATGTTGATTCTAAAAATGGATCAAAGCACTGCAAAGCGTTACACGGACCCTCTATAGCCTACTACTACCGTTTTGAATGTTATAGCCTAAGGGAATGATTCGTGATGATGATCGTATCCTAGGCTATGGTAATTTTGTTTCCCCGGGTCAACAAACTTTCCGGGTCAACAAACGTCTCTTTGCCCGAATGTCAATCCGAAAGTGAAACTATAACTTTAGCTAGCTTTAGAATACCGTGCTCGGTGCTCTAACACAGTTGATAATCAAAGATGGAGGATTATCCACACGATGTTTACGCAGAGGTACTGGATGAGGAGCTTCCTAATCATCAAGTGCTTCGACAAAAACTCCAAATATACTTCCAGAGTAAGAGACGATCAGGCGGGGGTGAATGTTTTGTGGAATTCGAAGGGAATGGGAAATTTATTATTGGGTTCAAGCAAGAGGAGGGTAAGTTCTGCGCTCGCTTTTGCTTTTAGGCTTATAGGCTACTGTGAATCACAACACAGTTGTTATTTCATGAAGTTGTTTCTCATTTAATAACGTAGTCTTGTCCTTTGCTTTTTAAAAATAGTTAGAAACCGGGTTCTTCTCAACAACAGCAATGCAATCACAATTGACGGAAAGCAGATTAAAGTTCACCTCACCAAAGAGAGGAAGTCGGTAAGTTAATTAGGTTAATATACCATTTAGAAGAGAAAGGTAGGATTATGTGCATATTCTTGGTTTCTCTCTTGCCTTGGTTTCATGAAATCACTGTTTCCCTTACTCCCATATCCAGCAACAGAGCCTAAAACCATCTCAGTCATAAGTTACGACTTGCCATACTGTCAGTGTCAGTCAGACTGCTACAATGGCCTGGCCCTGTCTTATTGGAACAACTTAATGTGTTTCAAAATTATTTGGCATGATATAATGAGTGATAGGCTGGTGACTTTTGTTTAATGGAAAGCACATTAAGTTTCATGCTATTAGTGTATGTTGCATACTGCATGTTATTAAGGGTGGATTTATCCTGTTATCTCTGTGTTATGGCAAGTATTAGTACAATAAGCTTGCCTCATGCTTTGCTCCATCATTCTGTCATTCTAAGGTTATGACAAAATCAACTAAGGAAGTAATTGCTTAGCTGAAAATTGCTTACCTGGAAGTGTGTAAATTGGATTCATTTGTAGATGGGAGAACCGTCTGCAACTCTACAATGAAATCATTTTCATCTTGACCACTGTTAGTTTTAAATGGCTGTTTTAAATCTTTGGGTTTCATTTATTATCCAGATGTAACACCCATCTTAGTCTAGGCATGAAGGATGTTGATATTTGTCTCTTTTTTTGTAGGAGCCTACCCCTGAACCAGCTTCTGGCAGTCAGTCATCAGGTATGTCTTGCACCTGTGCTATGTTATGGCTTTTGCCTTTTGCAGGGCATAACTTTTGTGATACCTTAGTATATGTTTGCATTAAAGAAATTAAACAATCCTATATAATAGACTAAGCTATTGAAATTAGTTTACTTGGTATTAAATGATGTTTTAGAAACAAAGGTTCAGGAGGAGTGTGACAAAATTTGTTCCGCCCTCTTGTTCTCTGCCAGTCAGCTGGAGCCAGTCACGGCTCCAGAATTTTGCTCGCACGAAGAGAGGTTCATCAGGACCGCACATACGTGCATACATTTGTAGTCCTCAAATTTCGGATCACAAACAAGTGAACTGATTATTAATTGAACAAGTTGGATTGTCTTTCTCCTTAATACCCCAGAGGACGCAAGAGTTCATGCATAAAAGATTTAATATTTTGATTCCACAACACACGGCCACGTTATTGTTGCTTTTTTCTGGTTACACCATTTCACAATTTTATGACGTGTCTGTTCAGTGTCTAAGTGAACATTATGTTATGTTATATAAAATAATATAAAATACAAAACATACATAAAAAAACATGATGAATTCTTTCCTTTTAAAGTCAAAATATTTTATAATGCTTATCTTGCACAGCCTTAACTATTTGTCACTGACCCTTCTACAGACACAGACACTAAGGAGGAGAGGGCTGAAGACACCTATCAGCCTAAAGCTGTTGTTGTGGAGAACATCCCAGAAAACATGACCAGGGACCTTCTGGGACTGATAGTGGAGAGAATCACTGGTGTAACTGAGGAGGACTACTCAATGGAGATGATCTATGACTTATGTGTTGCTGTTGTAATGTTCCTAAACCCTGACAGTAGGTATTTTGTTCTATTTATTGTAACATTCACTAATTTTTGTGTTATGTAGTTGGGCATTACAGTAACATCCAATATTTTAGTTGCCAGTGAGGAAATGGAGTGTTGTGTTTGTTGGTGGAGTTGGTCATTGGGGTGTGCAAAGTGTGTGCAGCAGGCAGCCTTCAAACACACACTTTATGAGCTGCTACAAGAAGCTTTTAAAATGATTTAGCTCAATCTTATGATGTGTTGTTTGGAGTTGATTCTGTGGCCCTGTGTTACAGATTGGTCTGTGTATGTAAAAAAATAAGTTAAGTTTTATTTTTTTAGTTAAGTTTTTATTTTTCCTTTGGTCAGCTGTTGTGTATAAAGTGTATGTAAAAAAATAAGTTAAGTTTTATTTTTTCAGTTAAGTTTTTATTTTTCCTTTGGTCAGCTGTTGTGTATATGCTTTCTAAATATATTGACATTGACATTTGTCTACTGTATGTATAGGAAATCCTGTATGGGAAACCCTTTGCCCATACATTCTCTTATTCTCAACATGAGATAATCTTTTATGAAGCCTACACAGCTTCTTTGGTAAAAACAGGCCAATTAATGGATGGATTAATTATATGTCAATGTCTCTTTCAGATCTGAAGAAATTTCAGGCAGAAGCCAAGCTCAATAAAAATTTTCAGCAATACAATCTGACTGTGCAGGTATTGGAACGAACATGCAGTTTAAAGATAGAGGGTCTTCCACCTCAGGTCAGCAAAATATTGCTGGAACTCTACTGTGAGAAACATAAAGTTGAAGTGAAGACGCTGGCTATGATGTCAGATGAAAATGCTGCTGTTGTCACGTTTCAAAAGCCTGAAGGTAAGTCATTATGATATTCTTTTTTAAGGTCTAAGAAGCTTCAATTTTCACACACACACACACACACACACACACACACACACACACACACACACACACACACACACACACACACACACCTTCAACCAGGGACTCATCATTCACTTTTGTAACATTTCAGATGTTGAGGTAATGCTTAGCATAAAGCACCAAATCAGCAAAGTGGAAGTCAGCACCTATCCTTACTATGAGTCACTAGGCACAGCACTGTATGGTAAAGACAGACCAAGATGGAAGATGCCAGACCCTTTCACTATAAGTATTCACCCAGCAATACAAGAGTTTCTCTTGAAGAAAAAGCTAACATCTCAGATAAATGACCTGATGGAAGCTAACCACTGCCAGGTCAGCATGAAGGGCAGTGATGTTCTGATCAGCCCACTGCCAACCCTGCTGAAGATGAAGGGCCTGACAGCCAAACACATAGAAGGCTGGAGAGAGAACACCTCAGAGGCTTTCCACAGAATCATGTCCAAGTATAAGACACTTGAGAAGGTGATGAACTCAGAAGTGTCCGCCCTAGTGGCAGAAGAGCTGCAGTCAATGGTGCAGGATAATGTTGTCATGAAGATGGATCCCATGACTGGACAGTTGACACTTGCAGGGATGGTGAAAGATATAGATAACTTGAGACAAATAGTGGATGGTATAGTGCAGAAGGCAACAAGTCAGTATGAGCGGGAGACGAACAGTATTTCTGAAGAAATGGATTTGTCAATGGACATGTATAAACTCTTGGAGCTTGGTGGCCTGCCAGAGTATATCGCAGCCTCCTGCCCCCAAGTGGCTCTAAAATATAACTCAAGCAGTAAGAAACTGGTCCTCTCAGGCCTAAACACAGAGGTCCTAACTCTGAAGACTTGGGTCCTTGAGAAGAGAATGCAGATGAAACAAAGGCCAGTTGAGCTTGACCATCATATAGTAGAGTTCCTGATGGCAGTGGACAGTGAGGAGATGTCTGATCATCTCTTCTTTTCCTGCGGAATCCATGCCATTTATGGAATCAGTAACAGGGCTGTGGTTTTGACTGCAACCACAGAAGAAATCCTCTCACAGTCTATACAGAAGATGAAGGAGACTTTGACTTTTGGCATCCTGACTGTGGAGGATGAAGAGGTACTGCGAAAGTCAGAATGGAAAACTCTGAACACTGAACTCCTAAGCATGTACAACACATCTGACAAGTCCACCCTATCAATAAAGTACCCGTTAGACCAAGATGGTAAAATTGTGGTTGCAGGGTATGTTGAGCCTGTTAAGGAAGCAAGTCTGAATCTTGAAGAGTTTTTGCAAAATCATACAAGAACTAATGACACTGTGGTGGTTACATGCTATGCTGCTTCAAGGTATATTGAGGAATATAAATCAGAGGATTGGAAAAAAATTGCCAAAGTCGGTGAGGTAGTGGTACAATTCGATCCAGTAAATCCACAAATCAATCTGTCCGGAGAACGCAGGTATGTTAAACCTGCTGTGGATGCTTTTAAGAGGATGGCTACCAGTTTGTGTATAGATGAGATGAAAGTTTGCAAGCCTGGAGCAAAGAAGTGCTTTGAAGAACAAGGCCGTATGCTACTAACAGCAACGTTAAAAGACCACCGTTGTCGCTGTCTAGTTCTTCTTCAGGATAACAATATGCAGAACTCATCTTCACAGTCACAATCAGACTCTGAAGAGAGTACACTTTACAGAAGTCCACAGACAGAGATACATCCCACAGAACTAGATGCATCCAATGCCCTGAAAAGAGATGGAAGCAGGATAACGCTGAACGAAGACAGAATTCAGGATGCATCTGTAAGTGTCTCATGTGTTCTATTGTATATTAAAGTCCATGGAAAGTGAATTGTTTGTCATATCCATAAATGCCATGACGTGTATGATTCCCCTTTTTAAAGGAAAAATCAGCTGTAAAACAATCTATATCCTTTTTCTTGGACTGAGCGAATGCTGTCCTTGGTTAGTTGGTTAGTCTGTTGGTTGTAAATTTCATCTAACTCATCTTCACAGTCAGAATCAGACTGCGAGGAGGAGATGTTTTACAGAAGTTCACAGACACCTGCGGAGGTATTTCCCACAGAGCCAAATGCATCCAATATCCTGAAAAGAGATGGAATTAGGATCATTCTGAAAGAAGGCAACATTCAAGATGCATCTGTAAGTCATGTGTTCTTTTTTAGGCAAGTTACTGTAATGGAAAGTGAAAGTTTTGTCATATCCATGAATAAACAAGCAGAGAAAGTAAGTGGAATGCTAGTTTTAAGTGTGAAGAGCCTAATTTTGTTATGTATAATGCAACTTAACTCAAAGTTTTCTACATAACAGTGTGCATTTTAACCCATATCAGACAGAGGTTGTGGTGAACACAGTTGCTGAGAACCTGAACTTCAGCAAAGGAGCCGTCTCCAAAGCTCTTCTCCAGGCAGCTGGGCCACAGCTTCAAACAGCTGTCTATGAAGTGGCCAGTGGAGGTGTGAAGTGTGGAGAAATGGCGATAACTGATGGCTTTAACCTCAGATGCAGTAAAGTCTTCCATACCGTATGCCCTCCATGGGACAACGGGGCTGGCAAGTCAGAAGAGGTATGTGGTGGGTTTTAAACTGCAAAAATCTTTGCTAGTGTTATTCCTCAACATTCAGATTTTTGTCTTTTTATACCAATTAAAAAAATAATAAATAATAATAATATGTATATATATATATATATATATATATATATATATATATATATATATATATATATATATATATTTATATTTTTTATTTCTTAACGAAAAATAATATATTTGTTCTTATTTTTGGAGTTAAAATCCCCTCAAGCAATATAGTAAAAAGTACCTGAAGAAAACATCTTCTACCCAATACACATCCTAAATATGAGGTGTTAATTAGGCTTGTAAAATATAACTTGACCTAATTTTGACAAAGTACAATTGAATATATTGTATTTTAAAATCAGAGAACATTACTCAATTAATTCATTCTGTGTCACCTTAAGATATGGCACTGTATGTTTGTGGATGTACTGTACACATCCCATTTTTCAATGCCCAATTTAAATTTACGAATACAGAGAATATCCAGACTCTTTGCACAAAATGTAACTAAGCTTAGATATTTCTTAGCATGCTAGTCATCCTTAACAGTGGTGACACATTCATGATTTTCCAGTTATTCTCATTTAAATGTTTACGTGATTTGTTTGCAATAATTCTCAACAGGTCTTGAAGAAAATTATAAAAGATTGTTTGCAAGAGGTTGAGAGGCGTAGACTGACTTCGGTTACTTTTCCTGCTATTGGAACTGGTTATTTAAGCTTTCCCAAAGACCTTGTTGCCAAGATAATGTTGGAGGAGACTGAGTTGTTCGGCAAGAAAAACAGACCTAAGTGCTTAAAGGAAATCGTCATCATAGTACATCCTTCTGACCAAGAGAGTGTGAAGGTAGGGGAATTTCAGAGTGATTTTACGCATTTCATTATTACTGTACAATACATACAGCTTCTACAGTGGCTTGATATTGTGTTGATACTGTGCTTACATCAATGCCATTGTTTAAAACAACCAGTCACAGTGTTGAAAAAAATGTTTCAGTGTTTCAGTAGAGCATTCCAAGGAGAAAGAGAACAGAAGAGCAGAAACAGCGGGTCACAAAAACAACCATCCTCGGGTAACATTTTATTGTTTTTGTCTACTCTTGTGTTTTAGTCCTCTTGGAACAATTAATTGTGCTCATTGCTGGTACACTTACTGACTGAAGACTACACATTTGAAGCTATTATTTCTGAAAGTTATCTTGCATTCTTCTGCGTCATGGTAAAAATAAGTGATTAGTTGTAGTCAACTGGACTGCTTTGGAAATTGAAGTTTAAAGGCTTGAGGTGGTTGATATTTGTGAAACCACCTCCGGTTCTCTCTCAGATACAGAGAGGATGGTTTAAGTGCATTGAATAAGGATGAGGCTGTGATTTATCTTTCTCCACAGGACTATGGGGTCAAGTCAACACTGTATCTTTGGGCAATAACCTCAATGTGCGCATTGGTCACCTGACCTTAGAGGTGTCAGCTGGTGACATCACCAAAGAGACTACTGATGTCGTCGTCAATTCTTCCAATGGCTCATTCTCCCTCAAGTCTGGTGAGTTTCTATTCTAGCATTTATAGCAGCCAATAGCTTAGTAATTGCCAATATAATTTGACCCGTTTTTTAAGGCAATAAAGCCTTTAATGTAAGATATTTCCTGAATGGCTGGACTGAACCACATAAAAGTGAATCTAGTGCAATGATGCATACAGTAGACAGGAGTTTTAGGAGGTAAATGTAAATGTAGCCAGCTGGTCCCTAAACCTCCCTCATTTAAACAGACATCTCAGCTTGTAGAAACACAAGGAGGTGTCTACCCCCTTTTTCTACAGTTCATAACCAGTCCTTAAGTTGTGTTTCTACTGGACAAGTTCCAGGACATTTCTAGGAAGGGGGAAAGTGACAGAGACAAATCAGCAAACGGCCCTATTTGAATCTTGGCAATGATATCACACTAATGTGCCAAAACATCACCAATACGCACCAACACACACAATAATAACAGAGAGCATGTTTCAGCTGTACATTCTGATAATCACGATTGCCAAGCAACTAGGCTACTCACTCACAAGAATTATGATGGATGGATTGAAATTATAAAGCATCACAGTCAAGCATCTCTATTTAGTATTTATATCCTTTCTATTTTGTTGATTTAGAAGTAATTTCGTAACTGACTAAACAGGCTTAGGAATTTTGTGTGGATGGCTCCATAATTTACTAACACAACAAGAGTAAGTTCCCAGTAGACAATCTTGCTTGTACATACTAATATTGATCTTAAATATTAATGTCAGGGACTGTTTTGTGTGCTGAAAAAACAGCATCCCAACCATCAACCCACTAGCAAGTTTCAGGACTGTACTGTATGGTACTGTAGGTACTTGGTTGGTCCCTGATAAAGTTGCAAGAAGTTGCTCTTTTGGGCTGACTCACTGTATAAATACATGCGCTGACATTCTTGAAGTTCTGTTAACCTGAAAAGATTCTATACTTCTACTGGCCTCGTTAGTACTGTACATTGGCCCTAATGCAGAATGCATTACAATACAACACTATTTTCATGTAGCCAATAGCTTACATAAGAAGGACAGGACTTACATCTGCTATCGTTGGACTAGACTGTTGTTCAGACTTCCTCTCCTTCTCATAAATGAAATTCAATCACTTTTGTTTATCTGGAAGCCACTACGTAAACACAGGAGACTCACAGAGCATCCAGGCCTGGGGAACTTTACCCATTTTATTATTTCTGTAAACCAGTGGCTTGATATTGTGTTGATAGTGTATACTGCAGCCATTGGCTGAAATATCCAGTGTTGAAAAAAGGCTTTCATTCCAAGGAGAAAGAGAGTGAGCCTTTGTGAGTCCCTAACATATCTGCTCACTTGCAAACAGTTGACTGGAGTTGAAAATTTGTCTAAAAGAGGAAACTCATTGAAGGCTGACCTGATCTAATTTTTAGTTCTTGGCTGTATAAACTCTCCTTAAGCGTGTTAAGTCAAATTATGATAGTATACCTTCAGGCTACGCAGCTTAATGACTTTTTGCTTTGCAAAAGCTGCTGTTATCATTTTAGTCTAATCTCTCTGTCCACAATGCAAGATCTGTAATGAATGAAATACTTTGTAATTGTGAATATGATTGCGATTGTAAGTATCCCGGTTTTGCATATGCACATGTGGTCCTTTTCCCGAATTCAGTAACCCAAATGAGCCCTTAAACCGCTTTCTCAGAATTCTGGATATGCTAGATGGAGTACTGCTACTGTAGAATGTAAAAACCTTATCCTGATTTCTTGACTGTTGCGGAAAAAGATGTCAAGGGATACTTCAGTGCATGTAAACACAGTTAATTTAATAATACTGAAGGCTAGTATTTTTTCTGTAGCAATTTACACCTGTTCTCTGTCAATAGCAGTTGCATTTTGTATCCTGGACAAACCCTGTTTAAATTTTTAATAGCTGTTTAAATTTTCCTGTGACACACTTTCATTGACTAGGATACTGAATAAGCATCAAGTTGAATTTATGAAAAACTTGAAAAACTGCTAAATGAAATTCACTTTCAGTTTGGACCTTCAAAGACACTTACCACTGTTAATTCTGTGATAAGGACAATCTTTGGCATATAGATATAGGCTGTAATGTTATTCAAAAAATATTCAAGGTTTGCAGGTTTGGGTGCACCAGGCCCCAAGCACATAGAATGTGGCTATAAATACGTCTTAACCAAGCTATATTATATCTAAGTAGCCCAATAAAGTAAAGTTTAAAGTAAAGAGATTCTGGCAGACAAAGTTGGGGCAATTTGTAGAGAAATAGGACTTTTTTGGCTTTGAATTGTTTTTTTGTGATCCAGCACCCATCCAAAAACGGAGTAAAGGATGTGCGTGGCCACAGGACTATACTAATTGTTTTAAAGGTACCTTAATGGATTTTTTTCTCTCTTTTAGGTGTTTCCAAGGCAATTCTTGAGGCTGCTGGTTCAGCAGTAGAATTGGAATGTTCAAATCTTGGTTAGTTACTTCCATATCTGCCTCTCTATAGGCTCTACTACTATATTTATATTTATTTTGTTTTTAAGTCCACTATTATAAAGCTTAATTATGTGGAAAGCGCAATTATGGCAAGGGATAATATGATGATACAATTTTCTTTTTTGCATTCACAGTGAAATCAGCCAATTTCCAACCCTGTAATATGATTTTGACATCAGCGGGCAGACTTCCATGCAAATACATTGTTCATCTTGTTGGAGACAGTAATCCTAAGAATATAATGGATAGAGTCCATGAAGTTCTCACATTTTGTGAGAAGAGGACATTTACTTCTATCTCCTTCCCAGCTATTGGCACAGGTACAGTGTGAAAAGTTTTCTCATTTTAAAGTTACCTTATTATGTTCATGAATCATTTTGATGGACTGAACAAGTGTTGTTGATCTAGATTTGTATTCCCTGTGTACCTCTTTTAGATTATTTAACACCAATGACTGGTCATAATCATGTTAACAGTGAGACAGGGGGTCTAATGTATAAAGAAATTAATGCATTGAATGAATGGATGAATTCATGTTTTTTTTTTTTTTTTTACAGTAGATGTTGAATACTCTTTAACCCGTACTGTGTTTAAATTGTGTACCCTTTCCTGGTGTTACTGTTCCTGTTCTTATTGTTTTGGTGTCAAATTAGCACATGTGACATTTTGACAAGTGACTGTGGTAGTGGCATTGAGTATTTCTTTCTATTTTGCCCAAATAATCTCAAAGAAAGAGGATTTCTGGTTAACTTTCTTGGAATTCAAGACAAGCTGCCAAGGAGAACCCAAAGCATCTAAAACAAGTTATTGTAGAATACCAGACATTCTTACAGCATCTAAGCATAGTTGATCACCATTTTTTAAGGTAGAACACTTGTTCTGAAACAAGTCACATTACTGAATTTAATAATGATTAATGCTTCTATTCTTCCTCTTTTATGATTACACGTTCCACAACCAGGCCAAAGTGGAGCAAATGCAGCAGCAGTGGCTGATGCAATGATTCAAGCCACGGTGAGCTTTGTGAAGAAGACCAAGAGTCAGAATGTACGATTTGTGAATATTATCATCTTCCAAACTCAGATGGTTTCAGTTTTCCACCAGAGATTGCTAGCACAAGCAAAAGCAGGAGATGACAAGGGCATTTTAAAAAGAATGAAAGGTAACGTGCAAAGGACTGTCAGTCAGATTTGGACTGATTTTGCCTGTCTCTAAATTAATTAATTGATTAATAAACAATTAATTTGTTAATTTTTTCATTCAGACGCTCTTGTAGGCTGGTTTTCAACTGGCCTACCTGAAGAACAGGGACTTATTGATAAGGAGTTTATCATGAAGACTGAGGAGTTTGCTCCAGCCATCTTCCAACTCTGTGGAGAGACATCCCAAGATGTCAGCAGAGCCAAGGAACTTGTGACCAACTTCATCATTAAAGAGCTAACTTCTACTCAGATACGTGATCCACTGATCAAGAGTTTTACGCAGGAGGAAGCAAAGGAACTACAAGATCTGCAGAGGGAGCTAAATGTTAGCATCAAGCTGGAGAAAAGGAACACTGAGCCTGTTATCCATCTGGAGGGGCTGGCTCGAGACGTGTTCAAGGTTGAGGGACGAATCAGAGACATGATTAGAAAGGCAGAGAGGAAGCAGACAGCCAAACGAGAAGCCCTCATGATCAGCGCTCTAATAGAATGGCAGTATGTGGATCCCAATAATAAACTGGTACCTTTCGACTTGTTCACGAACATGACATTGGAGCAGGCTTTCCAGACTAAAGTGAAGAGAGTGAAAATCAAGATTGGCAGAGATGAATATGATGCAGATCTATTAGGTAGAGTAGCCATTAGGCATGGAAGAAAAGTAGAGCTTAAACGTGTTGATAGAAAAGGTATGTTTAAATAATATTAATATTAATATAAAAAGATTGTTGAAATATTAACAGACTTAACTAAAAACATTAATACTCTCTTAAATGTCTACTCTAGCTTCAGATGACTCAGTGAGCTTGCCTGATTATTGGGATGACAAGAAGGACAAGACTGCTGTTCAGATACCTGTGGGCACCAAAGAATACCAGGATGTTGAGAGGGAATTCAGGAGAACTGGCTTAGCATCACCAATAACTAAGGTGCCTTATAGTACAATTTTCTATTATAAATGTAACTCTTCAAAACTTCAGAGACAATACCAACAGTTTCCATGCTAACTGATGACAATATAAACTCTATCTTGGCCTTTTTCACTCACTGTCTAACAGTTCTGTGAAAATAGTTATAGTAATCCTGCAAGTGTTTACAACAGCTACATGGACACAACAGAAGCTACCATGGTGTTAAGTTCTAAAATGCACTGAATGTATTATTTGCATCTTTTTTTCTAAATGATAACACTTCTTTTTGTGTTGTTTGCTTTTTTAGATAGAGAGAGTCCAGAATAGTGCACTATGGAAAAGCTACATAATTAAAAAACAAGAATTTGAAAATAAGAACAACCACACAAACAATGAGAAGAGGCTTTGGCACGGCACAAGTGTAAATACGGTGGACCATATCAACCGTCATGGGTTTAATCGAAGCTTTGGCGTCTGTAAGTTATTATTATTATTATTATTTATTTTTTATTAATTTTTTTTTTTGAGTGAATTATACTACAATGTTGTATGTGGTTGAAGACAACCTCTACTGGTATATTCAAAGTTATTCTTCTTTGTCTAACCAAATTTCCTGCAATTAATGTGGTCGGAACAGCCTAACGTATTCACTTTGTACTGCATTGCGCAAGTCTTACTTAGGACACTTCGCAACATATTGTAGGCCTATTTCTGAGACTTTTGTACTTTTACTTTTTTTTACTTTTTGTATTTTGATCTATGAATTAAAAACTTAACACTGGGCATAGCTCATACTATTATATTATTATTATTATTATTATTATCAGAAGACATGCTCTAATTCACAGAATAATGACCATTCATGTCATGTTCACAGGTGCTTGGTATGGGAATGGCTGCTATTTTGCTGTTGACCCCCAGTACTCTGTGAACAGCCGTTACGCCAAGCCTGATGTACAAGGAGTGAAGTGCATGTACCTGGCAAGGGTTCTGGTGGGAGACTACACTCAAGGACACAAGGGCATGATAACTCCTCCTGCCAAGAATTCAGGGAATTCCGCTGATTTATATGATAGTGTCACAGACAACATGGCAAATCCCAAAGAGTTTGTAATTTTCCATGATTCCCAGGCCTACCCTGAATACATTATCACATTTCAGTAGAGCTTACTGTAAGCTTTCATTGAGATCTGTTTGAGTTTATGGAAAGTGAAATGGAAAAAGACTGACTATAATTATGTTTAAGGACTAATTTTAAGGAAATGAATCAACTGATATGATGTTGCATCAGATTTCATTAAGTGAATTGAATTGTGTTTTAGAATTTGTTTCAACTGTGTATATTTTGGTAGAAAAGATAATACTCCGCCAAGTATAGGCCTATCATATCCTAAAATGAATTACAACTGAGCTATTTGGGATGTTTCCCCTAGTATAATGTTCTCCATTGAAGAATCACGTCTTTGTTGACCTGATACAGATTATAAACCCTGAAGGGTGTAAGGGACACACTGGAATTCACAAACACAGTTTCCCTCCCTGGCTGCCACCTAGGGGTTGACTGAAGGATAAAAAGCAGGATCAGTTGGCCTACATACATGTACCACAATCTAACCATACTGAACTGCTGGACTTTTAAGTCAATATATCATGTGTCATATCATTATCATGCTTGCACTGGCAAGCCATGAGTGTCAGCTGTACCTTCCACCTGGGCCTATTTCAGAAAGCTTCTACCCACTCTGACTGTTCAATGTAAGTTGAACAAAACATCTACGGGCTACTCCATGAGCACTTTGGGCGAAAAGATTTCTCACTATCACCATGTTTTATTCCCTCCCGCTGGTCACTTCTGGTTGGACTGTTCATAGAAGGTGGATCCTGATTATAGGGACCTTTTTGCCTGTATTAATTTTATTTTTGTTGCTTATCTTTTCTATTTTATTTTTACTTTCCTGCCTGCCTTTCTTTTTCTGACTTAATTTAATGCACTTTTCATATATGCCATTCTACTACATCTCTTGCCTTAATAAGTCAATGTACTGTATATGATGAATAAACCTCATTGAATATCAGGATCAGAATATAAGGAATTAAAAGATTAAAGGGGAAGTTCACTTTTTAGCATAGGACGGACCTAATTCAAATCACACCAATCAAAATGTTGGTGTTGATGATTTTACAGTATTTCATCCTAGACACTCTAGAAAAGTGGCCAAACATAATAAAAGTGAACTTCACATTTAAAGGAAAATAGCGGAGTAAGTTTAAGCATAGCCCTGCTGCACGAGCCTTCTAACAGCAATATATTTTCCATGAAATGAAAGAATTTCGAACAGCATAGACCTAACGTGAACGTGGAAACACTTTACACTGAGTCAATGTAACCTCAGATCTTACTTTCGGTTTCGAAGAGTCAGGTCCCATTGATTCAGTGTAAAGTGCCTGTTCGCTTCTGCGTTCACGTTCGGTCTGTGCTGTACCAAATTATTTTGTTCCACTCGCTAACTAGCGTATTTAGCAAGCTCTTTCAATAGGGCTATGCTTGAATTCACTCCGGTATTTTCCTTTAAGATGAGCATGCGGTAATACATGGATTTAGAAGCATCCTGTAAATGGATAAAAATGACATTTTGTACTGTAATATACAGTAGTCTAGCATTTGTAGCAGTAGCATCTTTATGCAGTCCTAAGGTGTAAAGGAGGTCAATTGACATGCAGGTTGTTTCTGATGCTTGTTCATGCAAGTACGGTAGGATGAATGGGTGAGAGCCTCAGAGAGCATCAGTGTAGAAGTCTGAGAGCATCAGTGCACACTTTCACGAATTGTGGACTGTTCATTTATTTACAATCTACAATTTCCAAAACAAGGAGAGAAAAAGAAAAGCTATACCCTCATTTGAGGATATGTGCTATAGGGCCTAATGAACATACTATACATGTGAACAGTTCAGATGCAAAACCCCCTAAACACCATTTTTGTGAAAACTGAGTTAATGATATTGTGTGAATCCTGTATAAATCTAGAATATGTAAATGAAATGTTTTTGTGAAAAAATAAAATAAAACCTGCCTCCCGCCGTGTCTAAAATATCTGTTTACAATTAAAACAATGTAAACGCCTGATAGAAAATGGCCTTTTTCTCAAAAAGTGGTCAAGTGGAGTTAGGGGGTTTTGCATCTGAACTCTCATGTATAGCCTGGCATGTGGTTCAATCTTAGCTGTTTAGTTTTGCTTATCGCCATCTGCTGGTAACAGATAAAATAATATGTATACTTTTTTTCACACTTTAGTTTTTTTTTTTTTTTACATTTGTAAAATATTTATAGACCTGATGATGAATGTCTTAGGGGTTGAGAACATCACTGATGTATCAGAGTAACATTTATTAACCCTGAAGGTCTACAGTTGAGATGATATGGAGGCTATTTTATTTACTTTTAGAAGACAATGCCACCAAAAGAAGGATGTAGCCTTTGTGAATGAGAGCAGATTAAAATAATATGCATATAATAAACATAAACACACACACAAAGTCGATTACAATTTGGCTCCACAAGTCTACATTTCAGAAGGTTTCTGGGCAATGGACTGAAGTAGCCAAGTCCATCAAATTGACCAATGAATCAGAATTGGTTATATGGTTCTCCAAATGGGAAATCCGGTGTGAATCAGTCAATAGTAGCCTACTGTTGTTATTCCAGGTACCTGAATGATGTCTTTACATGTAAGAAAAAGAACAAGACGCTATATTGATCTAATAGCCTAACAAACCGATCACTAATGCTGACTCAGTGGGGCATTATGAAAAAAACTGAAAGTAAGTTGTAACCCAATCACTTAAGTGTTAGTTGCCAGTTCACTGCTTCTTGTGTCAAATTCTGTTATTCTTTTCCCTAGATCTACATCACTTGATCTGATCTCACTTGACATTGAACAACATGGATTGATTTACACTGTATTTCTCCTTTAACATTAAAAGAATGCTTCCTTTAGGCTAACACTATACAGCAGACTTGTAATAAAAACTGAAAGTCTATTCCAAACTTATCTCAGGCCTCCTTCAACTTTAGCCTACACAGTAGCCTAGAGCTGTATGGCTTTATTCAACCAGCATGTGTGAATGACTTTGAACTTTGGAAATTAAACTGGTTTACATATTTTAAAGACAAATATCTAAACCAGCTCTTCAAGTCAGATATTTGTCTCAGTTTCCTGGAACTTGTTCCAACACCCGAAAGAGCAACGTGAAATGAAAGTGAAACTGAATGACAACCTCTCTACTGAACAGTGTGGTTCACTCAGTTTCAGGCTAGGCTACGAGCGAAATGGATGAATATCAATGTCGTGTTTACGCGGAGATAGAGGGCGAATGGTTGCCTCAACAGCAGAAATTACTCGGACAAAAGCTCCAAATATACTTTCAGAGTAAGAAGAAGTCAGGCGGAGGTGACTGTGCAGTGGAGTTTGAAGATAAAGGGAATTTGGCTACAATTGGATTCAAACACGCGGAGGGTAAGTAGCTTTGGCTATCGTGTCGTGTTTTGCCTTTACAAAAGTGCCATGCCTTTGCAAAATAATGTATTTTTCATTTAGTTGTAGGTTGTGTTTTTTATGTACTTTTTGCTTTTCAAGTTCGACAGAGGGTTCTTGACAATGCTAAACATGAAATCACCGTTGACAACAAACAGGTTAAGATTTACATCAACGCAGAGAGAAAATCAGTAAGTATGTACCTAGTATTAGCAGAGACACTTGAAGGACTTTGCTATTAGTCCAACAGACCGTCAAGCAAGTTGTAATGCCTTCACGGGATAGCCTAAGCTACTGGAAGTGGGGGATTTCTGATGTCGGAGGGCCTATTAGCCTAGACTCTTGATTGTTCTGGGAGACATAGCGTTTCAGCCATGATAACACTAGACATATTTTTCTTGGCAAACAAATGGCATAAGTAATAGGCTGTTGTTTTTCCCCTTTTGTTTGCCAGTTATCTTAGTCTGCCATATTAATCTTTGTTTCTATTTTCCAGAAGGAGCCACCAAGCGTACCGCCCTCTGGTCGTCAGTCAGCTGGTAGGCTACGTCTTGCAATATAGTTTACTGTACTTTGACCCATGTTTATGGCTTTTGCAGTTGACATAAATGATAAAAATCAGTGGATGCTGTTGGCAGTTTTTCAAAACATTTTTAAGTAGCCCACTCCTGGGTAGAAGTATAACTTCTATTAATTCAGAGAGGATTCAAGCAGAGTAATTCCATGATCTTTGATTAATAATATAATTAGATGGACACAGAATCCCATGCTGGGATGGATGAGTGCTGGTATGGAAGTGGCACAAAGTTAGCCTGACATAGCCTGCCCATAATACGAATGTTCATCCGTATCTATGGTCTGGGAATGGTCTTGTGGGGCATGTTTACATCGGTAGAGAGTCTACCGGCCAATAAACGAAGCTGATTAGACGAGCTGTCCAATCGTTTCAAACCAGAACTGAATGCCCTCCCCCCGCCCTATAACCGCGTCAAGTTAAAGAACCTCCAGACCATGAATACGGATGAACAGTAGTATTATGGTCGGGCTATGTCAGGCTAGAACAAAGTAGCTTGACCCTATTTAATAGTTGTTCTCCAAAGGGTCAAATGAAATGTAAATATATCTCATAGTTATTAAAACTTTTTAAAATTTCTATAAAATTAGTTCCAAACATTCAGGCCTATTAAATCCTGACCTGTCTAGAATGATGCACATTTTATTGCTCTATGATGAAAGATTATGTTGGAATGTGCACACAAGATTTGGCAATAACCATGGACAATAAACACACACACACAAACACACACAAATTTAGATGACAATTACCGGTATAAGTCGTTGTAATGGGCTGTGTAAGAAGTTAAGGATGTAACATTTCACAGTCTGATGGGGCGTTGGGGGTGTTTTCTTTATGTAGATGAATGTAGAGACCTGCGTACATTCTGAAATGTCTACAGCATAAAATTTTGTATCATTTAGCTATGAGCTTTGAGTAATTCACTTTTTAGTTTATTTCACAAATAAATGTATATTCATTAACCAAACATACACTTTTGATATTTCCAGAGGGAAATAGAGCTGAATTCCAGTTTCAAGAACCTCAACATGAAGTTGCTGGTGTATCTGGTTCTACTGCCACTCGGGAGGAGATTGCTGAAGACACACATCAGCCTAAAGCTGTTGTTGTGGAGAACATCCCAGAGGACATGACCAGGGAGGTTCTAGGACTGATGGTGGAGAACATCACTGGTGTATCTGATGATGACTTCTCAATGGAAATGATCTATGAGTCGGGCTTTGCAGTTGTAACATTCATTAACTCTGATGGTATGTGTTAAGTTCTGTATTACTGATGAAATATTTTCCAAGTATTTGTGAATGTGCTAACATGATAGCCAGACAAGCCAGACTATCACAAAATGTATATTCTGGCCACGAGTGATAGACCCTCAGGTAAGACGGCTAAAACCTCAGCACAACTAACAAGCCGATTCAAACAATGCTAAGCATGCCTAGTGACTTCCTGCCTAGATAGAACATTGTGATAGGCTAAACACCACAATGTCTGAATACAATCTAGACAGTCAGGGGTTAAAGTGGGGGGGAACGCGGTGGTACGCAGTACCGGCACCTCAGATAAATTAACAATATCATTCTATTCTTCTCCTATACATTTTTCTTTGTTTGGCCTCCTGCCAAATCCCACTTTAACCACTGTAGACAGTCCCCCCAGGATTTCGCGGGCCTTTTTTGTGATAGTTGCGATCAAAAACGCTTGATTTCGCGGCAGGTTTTCTGAAAAGTTGTGGCACAAGTTGCGTTGATTTTAGGCTTTTCATTGCAAGAAAATTGCGAGTGCCAAGAAAAGTGGGAAAATTGCGGAAAGTTGCCTTTTTTTTTTTTTTTTTTTCAAATCAGCACTATTTTGATGTGGTTGATGGTGGTAGGTGGTCATGGCTATGCAGTGAACAATGCCATATTGCAACTATAGGTTTTCTTTTATTTTGAGAATACACATTATGGATGCCTAATGGCAATTATGGTTTTGGTTATCAACCATTCATATAACTACATGCCATCCAAGTTCATCTGTATATAAACCAGAACAAAATATTATATTAAAAATATCTCTGTAGTGATGAAAACTTCTTGCACACCTCTTTTTCTCGGTCGGCTGCGTTGGAGAAGACTGTATGGTCATGGATTAGTAGCTTGAATGGAATCCTGCACACTGACCATTACACAAGCAAACTATTTGTTAGGAAAGAAGTTTCGGTCTTAGACCTTCATTTACCTGATGAAGGTCTAAGACCGAAACATTGTAATTTCTTAACCTTTAATAAATATTTTGCTTGTGTAATGGTCAGTGTGCGGGATTCCTTTCAAGCTATTAAAAATATCTCTGAAATAGTGATGAAAGTGCTGCTTTAAAGCAAAGAAGGATGGGGTGGTTGCATGTCATCATCTTCTGCTTCCTCATATTCATCAACCTTTCTCATATTGGGCTTGATTGATTGCACTGACTGTATTTAAGCATTACAGTAAAACTGTGGTATACCAAGTGTGAAGTCATTGCCAGGGAACTAGCGCTCATTGAGAAGCTACAAGAGAAGTAGCTACAGCAAGAAGCTAGCCGTACTCTTTATTATACAATAAATGGTAATTAATTGGCTGAAAGGGTATCACAAAAACAAAATCTGCTTAATTTTAATGCAAAAATATAAAAGCCATCTAATAAGCATTGTACTAGTTCATACAAGCCAAAACAGGATTTGATATCTTAAAACATGAAAAACCTGAAAAAAATGTGATTGTTCTGGAATTCTGATAGACCTAAAGAATGGGAACCAACTTAACGTGCGTTTAGTGTCCTATGACAAAGAGGGCTCTATCAAGATAAATTTGGTGGAGATAGTGCTAGTCTAGCCTACATTAGCAATAACTGGCAACTCCACTTGAATTCGTCATTTATCTAAGTGGGATAACTTATGATTTTGGAATCCACATGTGTGCGCGCACATGGAGGGAGAGGGAGAGAGCGAGAGACACGCACAACGGAAGAGAGCTCATTCAGTCCAATGCATAATTTAAGGCAACACTTGCCTCATAACATAAACATAATGTAAATGGCAGTAGCTTAAATTATCAAGAATGTTGTGATTAGTAGCTGTTTTGCTGATGACAGACCATTCAGAAGATACACAGTAATCTTCGCAAGACAAAACAAGGAGCAGGATAAAAGCTCTGCACCCATGGAGTCTTTCACTCAAGAGTGATTGGTCTCGAGAAACCATCCAGAAAGTTGCGGAAAAGGTGTGGTGATTCCTCAAAATTGCCACGATGAAGTGGTAGGGATTGGTTGAAGTTGCAAATCGCAACATCACGAAATCCTGGAGGGTTTGTCTAGAGCGTTGCATTTTGATTTAAACAGCTCAGACACCACCTTTGTCTGAGTACAACTTATGGCTAATGGCTAGACGTACTTAGCCTGACATAGCCCAACCATAATACTGCTGTTCATCCGTAGTCATGGTCTGGAGGTTCTTTAACCTAACGCGATTATACTGCGGGGGGAGGGCATTCACCTTTGGTTTGAAACAATTGGACAGCTCGTCTAATCAGCGTCGCTTATTGGCCAGTAGACTCTCTACCGATATAAACACGCCCAAGAGGACCGTGCCCAGACCATGATACGTATGAACATTCGTATTATGGGCGGGCTATGTCAGGCTAAGATGTACTCACAGAGTAAATTAAATTTGCTACCACTAGAGTATGTCTAGAGTCCGAGGTTACTAACATAGATAGATAGATAGATAGATAGATAGATAGATACTTTATTGATCCAAAGGGGAAATTCAAGAACATGATATTATGATTACAATCATGAATGCACTTCACCATAATTATACCAATGCCTCTTTCAGATGTGAAGAAATTTCTAACAGAAGCTAAAATCAACAAAAAGTTTCAGCACTACAATCTGATTGCACGGATCCTGGAAATAACCTGCAGTCTAAGGATGGAGGACCTACCTCCTACTGTCAATAAAGATCTGCTAGACCTCTACTGTGAGAAACAGAAAGTTGAAGTAAAGAAAATTACTATGATACCAGATGAAAAGGCAGCTGTTGTGACATTTGAAAAGCCTGAACGTAAGTCATCATAACAAATACTTTCTTTTGTAAAACGTTCACTATGCATATTTTAGTTTTCTAATTTTCCAATTTAGCTTTTTCTCTTAAACACACACACATACACACACATGCATTCATCATTCAAAATACAGTGTTCTATTGATATTTATTCTTTATGCTTTGAACACATTTCAGATGTTGTAATAATGCTTAGAGGAAAACACAAGATCAGCAAAGTTGAAGTCAGCATTCATCCTTACTACAAGTCACTAGGCACAGCACTGTATGGTAAAGACAGACCAAAATGGAAGATGCCAGACCCTTTCACTATAAGTATTCACCCAGCAATACATGAGTTTCTCTTGAAGAAAAAACTAACATCTCACATAAATGACCTGATGGAGGCTAACCACTGCCAGATCAGCATGAAGAGCAGTGATGTTTTGATCAGCCCACTGCCAACCCTGCTGAAGATGAAGGGTCTGACAGCCAAACACATAGAAGGCTGGAGAGAGAACACCTCAGAGGCTTTCCACCGAATCATGTCCAAGTATAGGACACTTGAGAAGGTGATAAAATCAGATGTGTGTGACCAAGTGTCAGAAGAGTTGCAGTCAATGGTGCAGGATAGTGTCGTCATGAAGATAGATTCCATGAATGGACAGTTGACACTGGCAGGGATGGTGAAAGACATAGATAACCTGAGACAAATAGTTGATGGCATAGTGCAGAGGATAACAAATGAATTTGAGCGCGAGAAAAACAGCAAGCTTGAAGAAATGGATTTGCCTGCTGATATGTTTAATCTCCTGAAGCTTGATGGCCTGTCCCAGTACATCAAAGCTTCTTGCCCCCAGGTGTCTCTAGATTTCAAATCTAACAGCAAGAAACTGACCCTTTTTGGCCTGACCAATGAAGTCCTGTCTGTAAAGACCTGGATCCTTGAGAGGAGAATGCAGATGAAACAGATGCCAGTGGAGCTTGACCATCACATTATAGAGTATCTGATGGAAGTGAACAGCGAGATGATGTCTGATCATCTTTTCTTTTCCCGGGGTATCCATGCCATTTATGTGATAAAGGACAGATCTGTAGTTTTGACTGCAAGCTCAGAAAGTTTCTTGAAAGAATCACTGCAAAAGATGAAAGACACTCTAACTTTTAAGGTCCTTGCTGTTGAAGATCAAGAGGTACTGAGAAAGTCAGAATGGAATACTCTGAAGACTGAAGTCCTGAGTATGTTCAACACACCTGGGCAGATCATAGCATTGAAATTATGTTTAAATAAACCTGACTCTCTTAGTGTAACTGGCTTTTTTGAGCCTGTCAAAGAAGCTAGTGAAATTTTTGAAGAGTTCCTTCAAAGTCATGCCAGAGTTGTGGACACTGTGAAGGTCAAATGTTGTGCTGCTAAAAAGTACATCGAAGAATATAAATCAGAAGAATGGAAAAGATTTGCAAAAACTGGCGAGGTGGTAGTAAATTTTGATCCAAGACGACCTCGAATTAAACTCTCAGGAGAACGCATTTTTGTTAAACCTGCTGTGGATGCTTTCAAGAAGATGGTGAGCAGCTTCTTTATAGATGAACTTAAAGTCTCTAAGCCTGGAGCAAAGAAGTATTTCCAGGACCAAGGGAGCTTGTTTCTGTCAATGATGTTGAGGGATTATCGCTGTATTGTTCTACTTCAGAATGACAACATGTTGGATGAGGATGATGATGATGATGATGATAAAAGAAGAGATGAGAAGTTCTCTCATCAAAGCTATTGTAATGTCCAGATGCCTTGTGGGGTGCTCATTACTGTCAGTAAAGCAGACGTCTGTAAGTTTCAAGTGGATGCTGTTGTGAACGCTGCCAATGAAAACCTGAAGCACATAGGGGGTTTAGCGTTAGCCTTGCTAAATGCTGCTGGTCCTCAACTTCAGAGTGACTGTGACCGATTCACAGTAAAACATGGACCACTAAACGCTGGAGATGCTATCATCACAGAAGCAGGACGTCTCCCATGCAAACATGTAGTCCATGCTGTTGGACCACGGTACTCAGATTTCACAGACAAACAGACAGCAGTGAAGCGTCTAAAATGGGCCATCTTTGAAAGTCTGGTAAAGGCCTCTGGGGCTAAGTGCACTTCCATTGCAATCCCTGCCATAAGCTCTGGAATTTTTGGATTCCCGCTGGACCTTTGCGCAGACACCATTGCCACTGCTGTGCGTGAGTATTTTGAGAGACCTGATCGGGAAGGCAGGAGTTCCCTAAATAAAGTTTATCTGGTCAACAATGATGACAAGACTGTGAATGCAATGGTCCAAGGTGTTAAGAAGGTATTCCATGACATGAATCCAAGATCTGAGTCCCCACATGCTCTGTCCAGACCATCGTCCAGTCGTCAGTTTGGAAATCAGTGGGAGAGGGAGTGGCAGAGCTCATCCACACATTCAGCCGGAAGACAGAAAGAGCGGGAGAACTCATCCACACGCTCACATTCAGACAGAGGACAGAAAGAGCGGGAGAACTCATCCACACGCTCACATTCAGACAGAGGAGAGAACAACTGGCAGAGCTCATCCACACAGTCCACAGAACCAGACACATTGAGAGTCCTGGAGAGAAGACAAACATCTGATGGAGTCAAGATAGTTCTAAAGGAAGGAAACATTCAAGATGCTTCTGTAAGTGTCTTCTGTTTCTGATGTTATTCTGTAGTGTGATGTGTTTTTAATTTGCGTCTTGCACAGTGGGAAATATTCCAACATTATCCATTATACTGCTGGTCAAATTCCCAGAGCTTTTTGTTACCACCTCTAACGTATGTTATTTTGTCCATGTTGTCCATTATCCTTTACATATTAATATAAAAGACATTATGTGTTTATTTTATTTGCGAATCTCCGCCTGACAATAATAGTGTAATTATTTTTACTACTCTGTTTTCTGAGACCTTCACACCAATATTTGTCTGCACCATCTTCAGACAGAGGTTGTGGTGAACACAGTTGCTGAGAACCTGAACCTCAGCCAAGGAGCCGTCTCCAAAGCTCTTCTCCAGGCAGCTGGGCCACAGCTCCAGTCAGCAGCCAGTGAGGAGGCCAGAAGGGGCATACATTTTGGGGAAATGGTGATAACTGATGGCTTTAACCTGAGATGCAGGAAAGTTTTCCATACTGCCTGCCCTTCGTGGGATGACGGAGGCGGCAAGTCAGAAGAGGTGGGTTTTACATGGTTTTTACTGTCACAGAAAATTGATGAAAATGAAAAACACAAATCTATTGTTTTTTTATGCTTTTAAATAAACCTATGTTCCTCTGCTGTTACTCTAATGTTTTCTTCCCCATTCTCTTGATACTCTGAATCAATCTGCTATGCTATCCATGTTAATGTATCATGCACCATTACAAACATGAAAATGGATTCAAAATGGATTTGTAGTATTTTGGAACCATGCTCTTAATTTTTAATAGTCAGGGCAACTAGAGCTATAGCCTCTTGAGACCAAACTGGTCTCGCGAGCTTCAGGTCTTCACTCGCGGCTCAGTCTGGCTACTCTCCATTGACGAGAATTTGGAGCAGGTTGCTAAACAAATGAACCAATCAGCGTTGGCTTTGAGGCGGGTTGAGGCCAGGATTCAAATCCACAATTTCCAGGCGGCTTAAGCAGCTAGCCAGGTTCCGTATCCGCTATATGCTATTGTGATTTCTGAGTGTAAAATTAGACATAGCTGTATGTTTCTGGCTGTGGAAGTTTGAAAAGGTTCTTGTCCTGGAAAGTCAAGGCCAGACATTTGAGACAAGTCCCCAATATCTAATAGTGATTACATTTTTTTGTAAATTCTTTACAATGTTATCTAATAGGTATTGAAGAAAATTATAAGGGATTGTCTCCAAGAGGTTGACAAACGTGGACTGGCCTCACTTACTTTTCCTGCTATTGGAACCGGGAATCTTGGTTTTCCCAAAGACCTGGTCCCCAGGATCCTGTTGAAGGAAACAGAGGTGTTTTGCAACAAAGTTAATCCTCAACGTTTAAAGGAGGTGGCAATCATAGTGCATCCCTCTGACAAGAAGAGTGTGGAGGTATTATTCATATTGTTCTCCGTAGTGATTTTAGTCAGTAGTGCAATACCAATATTATAACTTTTATTGACAGGTACAGTACATACAAATGTGCCTTGTGAAAAAATGCTGGGCCTATATTAGTTTATTTCTAGATTAAATATTAATGTTATGGTGCTATACTATCTTAAATCACGTTTTTAGTGCTTTAAGAAGGCATTCCGAGGAGAAAGACAAAAAGAGGGAAAAGGTGATCATTATGGGATGAGAACATGGCAAGGGATACAGAAAGACAAACCACAACAGCAATCTGGTAATGCATTTTATTGTTGTTGTCATTGTTTTTTTTTTATATTTTTTTTTTATTATTATTATCATGCTTGATTCCTCTTTAGTACCATTTACTTGTGTTTAATAATGCTGCCTAATATGATCTATAACTCATATTGCTGTATAATTCCGTGTCCTGCTTGTCATTTGCTTCCGCCTCGTCCATTTTTACCTTATATTGGGACACCTCGAAGGCTGCTATCCCACTTATCACCTGGTTGCAACTAAACTATAGACTGAAAGTGTTTCAGTTAAGTATTTAAAACATAAAGGAACATGTGACTCCGTTTTGAAAGAAGGGGTACCAATTTCATACTATTTTCATATGAAAGAAGGCTGCTTACAGTACTGATGTTATAGTTAACATTCTAAAGAGCATTGATGTGGAATGGTGGTGAACTTCAGCCGATGGACTTTACCCGATAAATGTCTCAGTGGTGCTGTTATAAAAAAAAATAACAGACACCCTGTCAGCCAATCAGAATTGACTACAATTCTGAACATACACATTCCTCTACTTCCACCTGTATACTGTAGGAAGCATGGCATTTTGTTTGAAATCTGTTTCAATTGCAAGAGTAGCTTGCAGCCATTACAGTTGAGGAAAAAAGCCTTGTCTGTTATTTCTTCAAATTGTATTTTTTTTACATTCCTGTGCCCAACAAATGTTTGACATATTGGAAAGACTAGGCTGTTTGCCTAGTTTGGCTTAGAAGTCGTGCAGAACACCCGTCCTGTTTGCATGGACTAACCTGCTAACATGCATTTCAAACGAAAGCAGACCAAAACTGCTCCTGCACCGGTCACGGACTGCTTACACAAAGGTTTTGGTGTGAATTGGCCGTTATGCTCCTGCTTCTTTGTCCAAGCTGTGGCCATAGTATGATTCGGGACATCGCGACCCACAAAATTTTGGTTATTGAATGAATGTGAATAGGAATCATAGCAAATAGAAGACTTTTAGTCCTTGTTTTATTTGAAATAAAAGTTTTCCTCCATTTTAAAGCCAAATCATTATACCTATCCTTACTTTAAAAAAAATTATTCTTTCTGCGCAGGACTATGGGGTCAAGTTAAAACACTGACTTTGGGAAAGCACTCTGTGCAGATTGGTCACTTGAATTTAGAGGTGTCAAGTGGTGACATTACCAAAGAAACCACCGATGTTATTGTCAATTCCTCTAATAACACATTTTCACTCAAGTCTGGTGAGTACATTGTGTTTGACCCCCACCTGGTCTGTTATGCATTATCCATTAGAATCAGAAAGTACATGAAGATGTATTACTCCTCCATTGATTAGTAATAATATGTTGATTTATTTTATTCAAATAAAAATTTATATGCAAAGTGGAGGTGACAAGACTGAAAAATGTGGGATAAACCTATTGGTTTATATCAGTGTATGAATACTGTAAAGATGTAAATAACTTAAAGTTATCTGTGAATTAGAGCTGGGAAATATATATAGTTTTAATCCATACCATCAGAGATGTAGCCTTCTGAAATGAGCGCTAACAATAAGCAATAACAACTTGGGTTGTCCTTGTCCGGATGGTATGGCATCCCAGTTTTCTGAAAAGAACTTTGAATTTTGATTCGTCTGACCACAGAACAGTTTTCCACTTTGTCACAGTCCATTTTAAATGAGCCTTGGCCCAGAGAAAACGCCTACGCTTCTGGATCATGTTTAGGAATGGCTTCTTTTTTGACCTATAGAGTTTTAGTTGGCTATGGCGAATGACACAGTGGATTGTGTTCACTGACAATGTTTTCTGGAAGTAGTCCTAAGGCCAGTTTGTGATATCCATTACATTAGCATTCCTGTATGTGATGCAGTGCCATCTAAGGACCCAATGATCATGGGCATCCAGTATGGTTTTCCGGCCTTGACCCTTATGCACAGAGATTGTTCCAGATTCTCTGAATCTTTCGATGATGATATGCATTGTAGATGATTATACCTTCAAACTCTTTGCAATTTTTGTCTGAGAAACTCCTTTGTGATCTCGGACCACTACTTCTTGCTGCACCATTTGGGGAACTGGTGATCCTCTGCCCATCTTGACTTCTGAGAGTCAATGCCACTCTCGGAGGCTATTTTCATACCAAATCATGTTGCCAATTGACCAAATAAGTTGCAATTGGGTCCTCAAGCTGTCCCTCATATGAAAATTTTACTTTTCTGGCCTCTTATTGCTACCCGTCCCAACTATTTTGGGATGTGTAGCTCTCATAAAATCCAAAATGAGCCAATATTCGGCATAACATTTCAAAAAGTCTCACTTTCAACATTTGCCATGTTATCTATATTCTATTGTGAACAGTATATAGGTTTATGAAATTTGTAAATGATTGGATTCGATTTTTATGAACAATTTATAAAGTGTCCCAACTTTTTTGGAATTCGGTTGTAGATATATTATGAAAATAATTTTTCTCTCAATCTGATTTTTTGCATATCTGTCATCTAAACTGAATATACATTTCTTATATAATAACTATATAATTTGTTACGTTGTATCTCTCAGGAGTTTCCAAGGCCATCCTTGAGGCTGCTGGCTCAGCAGTTGAAGGCGAATGTTCTGAAATAGGTTTGTGCCTTGATATTGTTTTACACACACACACGCGCGCACACACACAAACACACACACACACACACACACACACACACACACACACACAATCTGGAAGTCCCTTTTATAATAATTTCCATGTAATTTCTGTCAAACTGCAACGTAAATATTTTTATTAAGTAGCTTTAGTCTGCTAAATGCACACATGTAAATTTACTGTTAGTATAATCAAATAAGACCAAAATAATCCAGTTGGAGTTGGACTGATCAAGTCTAGACAAGTCTATGGTAGGCACCCAGTGGCCAGCACTTGGATCCTGTCCATGTCCTTACTAGTCACTTGGTATGTATTTCCAGTTATACGAGTATGGGCGTCGCTCTCTTACAGATTACTCTATATTCGGCGCCCTTTTTTGATGCGCAAATCAGATGTGGAGATGGACATGTGGAGACAACTGGGCGGAAATTCATCTAGGCTCTGCCCTTGTGGCACTTGCGGAGTTGTTAGAGGGCGGAGCTTATTTTTTTTTCTGAACGGGAGTAGAATGACGGGTGCTTTACCCTTATATTGGATGGTCCCACCTGAGGGGGGCAGGATCAGTGTTGGGGAAGTTACTTTTAAAAAGTAGTGTTTGCTCGTTACTCGTTACTTCTTGGAAAAGTAGTCAGTTACTTTACTTAGTTACCTTCTATGAAAAGTAACTTTTTTTTACATTACTTTTGTAAAAAAAAGAAAGTTCTATTGACATAACAGGTATTTCTTTTATGCTCTTTATTCTGCTCTTAACATGAAAATATTTGGCTACAGGCTTCAACACTAAAGCCCTGTGAAACAGTAGTAAATAACAGCCTCAATACAGGCTCCTTATGAACGTGATGACAACCTCAAAATGGCATGTGTCTCAAAATTAAACATGCCTAATCTCATTCCAACAGAAAAATAGAATAGGCTAACCCCAAAATGGTTTCATGTTGATGGCTTGAGGAAATAAAATAAAATGGCTTAATAGGCCTACAGCTGTGAGGCAACAAAAACAACTCAACACAAAACTAGCTTGAATCATCAGTTCCCTGGGGATCTTGAGCTATAAGCTCCACGTTAGCATGCTTTAGGCTACTTTCAAATGCTTGGAGAGGTTAGCAGTTGAATTAACGGCAGTGGACAGTACTTTCTTACCAGGGCACAGTTTACACCTTACACTTACATTCCTCCCCTTAGTTTGAATGAGTTTGAAGTAATGAGCATAGTCCCTCAAAAGTTATTGTTGGCTGCTTCTCGCTGCTGCTTGCTCTCTTCATGCCATCAGTCACTGAAGGGTCTCTATTAAATGATGGCGCTATTGCGCAACATGGAACATAGAATCGGTGCCGCTGTCAAATGTCCGTAGGGAAAGTAACGTTGGGCCGTATTGGAAAAGGAACTACGTTTCGTTACCAAATTTTCAGAGGTAGTGCGTTACAGTACTTTTTTGCAAAAAAAGTAGTTATGTTACTGTAACTTACGTTACTGTAACGTGTTACACACAACACTGGGCAGGATATGCAAATTTCTTCACTGAGGCTGCCGTGCAGCAGGGATTGGAACTTAACAGAGCTGTTAGAGGGCGGAGCCCATACAAAGTATAACCAGAAGTTTACATACACATACACATGCTAAAATTGACTAAAAGAGGAATAAAAATTAAACTTTTATTTATTAATGCTTGAATTCAAAAATGACGAGAATCAAAAGGACACTAGTTTTCTTGTCCAATGCCTCTTGAAAGTATTCATACTCCTTTCAATATTTTCTTCTTAATCTACACTCAGCAGTCCATAATGACAGCAAAATAGGTTTTTCAAAATAATAATGAAAAATAAGAGCGGACATATCACATGAACTCTTTTCGTACACTGTGTTACAACTGTTAGTGCAGTAGCTATATTCTGGTGGCTTTCATACACTTCTTCTCCTTCAGTGTCTTGTACTCATATACTGTACACAAATGACATACACAAACTACCTCATAAAACCATGAGTGTTATTGTTTCGTTATACACAAACTTTGCACAAAAGGAAAGGAAATTTGTGTTTGGTAAATTATTTCTGAGCATTGTTGTGTCTTATACAGTTGGGAAGATTTTAGTTCCCTCTCAAATGATAACCCATTTGTGTGGGGTATACAGCAGAGGTGAGTATATAGGTTCTGCCCATGAAAAAAAATGCCAAATCTTCTCTGTCATTGCCAAACAGCTTTGTTATTTTGACTGTGAAGAAACAAGTCATATTGGCAATTTAGTTTGTGGAAAAGCCATACACAGCCACAACAGCCTGACACATTCTCCTCATGCTAGTCACCACCCTGGTCACACACTGCTGCTAGATGGCATCACATTCTTTACCCAGCATTTCTTGCAAACCATCTTGAAGGATAGACATTGTACCCAGACTGTGGAGATATGGGATTGCCATTGCTTGCAGAAGATTGCCTCTAATGATGATAACCTCACTTTTCCAGTGAGGGACATGCCCCACATACTCAGTTCTACTACTCTTCCCACAAATGCATGCTCCTTTCCAAATGGGGCAACATTATATGCTTGCTGTTTGTTTTCTCATTTAGTGAACTCACCCAAATACCAGCCCAGTGAGATGATTTTGACAGCATCTGGCAAACTTCGTTGCAAACACATCGTCCATATAGTGGCAAGAAGTCACCCCAATCATATTATGAAGATTGTTGGTGATGTTCTCACATTTTGTGAGAAAAGACAATTGGAATCGGTCTCCTTTCCAGCTCTTGGCACAGGTGAAGTGTAATATAAAATATAAAACACACAAGAGTTGTAATGCCTCTTTTGATAAAGCAATGTTTTTCATTTACTATAAAAAGTCATGTTGATGATTATGCTGATGCACACCTGGAATGTCTGGCGTTGCACTAAGTAGCTGTATTATTGTAACATTGACATGGCCCTTTTATCATCGCCAGGCCAAGGAGGAGTTGATGCATCTGCAGTGGCTGATGCAATGATTGAGGCCATTGTTAACTTTGTTAAGAAGACTAAAAGCCAGAACATACAGTTTGTGAAGATCCTTGTCTTCCAAACTGACATGGTTTCACTGTTCCATAAGAGCTTGTTAGCTCGACAAGCTAAAGGAGGGGAAGATGACAAGAACTTTCTTCAAAAAAGTTATGAAAAAGTGAGAGGTAAGAGGGCCATAATGAAAACAGAAAATGCATGAACAAAATGTGACCTGATATAGTAATTTTATACTTTAATCTTTTTTTGCATTGTAGATGCATTTGCAGGCTTGTTTTCATCTGGTGGCCCTGAGGAATGGACATCAGCTGATGAAGGTTTTGTGATGGTCGGGGAAGAGTTTGAACCAGCAGTATTCCAGCTCTGTGGAGAGACGTCCCAAGACGTCAGCAGAGCCAAGGACTGTGTGACCAGCTTCATCATGAAAGAGCAGGCCTCTACTCAGATCCAGGACCCACTAATAAACAATTTTACACAGGAGGATGCCAAAGATCTCCAGGATCTTCAGAAGGAGATGAACGTCAGCATCAGGCTGGAACGGAGGAGTCCTGAGCCTGTTATCCACCTGGAGGGCTTGACTAGAGATGTGTTCCAGGTTGAGTCACGAATCAGGGACATGATTAGGAGGGCAGAGAGGAAAGAGACGACCAAATGAGAAGCCTGCGTGCTCAGTTCCATAGTACAATGGCAGTATGTGGATCCCAACAATAAACTTGACCTTTTGACTTGTTCACGAACATGACATTGGAGAAGGCCTTCCAAACTAAAGAGAAAAGAGTGAAAATCAAGATAGACAATAACGAATATGAAGTAGATCTAATTGGTAAAGTTGCATCAAGACGTGGAAAGAACGATATAGAACTGAAAAGAGTTGATCGCAAAGGTAAATTATTAGATTTGTAGAAAATATTGTTAACATTGATTGGGGCAACTATGATAACGATGATGATCTCCTTCATCACTGTATTTTCAGATTCATCAGTGAGCTTACCTTCTCATTGGGATGACATGAAAGGCAAGACTGTTGTTCAGATCCCACTTACTGCAGTGAGCAAAGAATACCAGGACGTTGAGAAGGAATTCCGCATAACTGGGATAACATCAAATATAATTCAGGTGAATTAAATCAAGTCCGTTCATACAAGATGAGACTGGTAGTGTTAGTGAACAGAAAGCAATGCTATTCAAGTAATGTACACAATTACACTACCAGGTGAGCTTTTCTAAAACCATAAGAGGGCAGTCTGTTAAAAATGTTAGAGATGTATTATTGATGTGCTTTTTTCCTAGATTGATAGAGTCCAAAACAGCTCACTTTGGAAAAGCTATGTGATCAAAAAGGAAGAGCTCGATCAGAAGAATAACCACACAAACAATGAGAAAAGGCTTTGGCATGGTATGAGTGGAGACAAGATAGATAAGATCAACCGCCAGGGGTTTAACCGAAGCTTCGCTGGGAGTGCGGTCGGTATGGTCTTTTTGCATGACTTTCAACATACAGTAGGACATATATTTTTAAGAGGATGCATGCACATAGTTCATTAATTGCAAACATACATAAGAAAGGTGTTAAATCCATTGTGTGAGTATTTCTTATTTTGGCTAGAACCCATGGTTAAGTCACTCCAATACTGCAACATGTACTGCCACCTTGCAGCAACCATGCCTGTCTAAAATTTGTATAGCCATGTCTTCTTAATTTGACATGAACTTGATGTCAGAGAATATGAACTTGAGTCAATGGGAAAGTAAATAGGGTTATTTGTAGTTCTAGTCATAATATTAATGTCAGGATGACCCTTTTTATTAAATCATTTATTCCATTTGAATTTAAACATTTGGGCTATTTTCATGCAGTTTTCCTTTCATTTGTTTTTGTATTCCTCAAAGGTGCCCTGTATGGAAATGGCTCCTATTTCGCCGTGGACCCTAAATACTCAGCCAGCGGCTATGCCAAAGCGGATATCAAAGGACACAAGCGAATGTACTTTGCAAGAGTGTTGGTTGGAGACTCCACTGTGGGATCACCTGGCCTGCTAACAGCTCCTGCCCGAAATCCTGGGACAGCTGACTTATTTGACAGTGTAACAGACAGAGCAACAAACCCAACAATGTATGTAATCTTCAGTGATGTCCAGGCCTATCCTGAGTACATCATCACATTCCAGTGATATTTCTTCTTTACACCATTCTCTACAAATGTAAAACTAAATTTCTAAGACTTATTATTTCTGTCCTTGGTTGTGATGATGCATAGCTGAAGCAGATTCCATTCTTATACCAAACCAAATTTTGTTCTATATTGCTGTGCCTTAAGAAAAATAAATGGTAGTTGCTAAAACTTGGCAAAACCTTTGGATTGAGATTTGGAATGTGGCATTGAAAAGAAACACCCAAGGGTTAGCTGTCAGTGCTAACTCTGTTCAAGGAGACCTGGGCTGGACCAAAATTGCTTGCATATTCGGTACTGGCTCTTGGCTTGCTTCAGCAATCAAACTCCCTGTCAAATGATCAAAACGTCTTTTAATCTATGGTGGCTGGTGTAAATGAAGGGGGGAAACAGAAACTATTGCTGACTTATATGCAATAGGTATGCCACCCCTGTCAGTCATACCTGTATTGCAATTTCATTCTTCTTTCCTACAGTACGTATGAAAAGTTTGTCAAACTGCCTTACACAGCTTTAAGGAATCCTAATGATAATTACTTGTTATGAATGTGATTGTCATCAGTCCTAAATTATTTGTAGCATCAAGTGGTGAGAATAATGTAGGTAAGGTAATGTTGGTAATTAGGTAACTTTATTTCCCAATTACAGATTCAGTCTTGATCTCAAGCTGTTCAGAAACAGGTTTTTGACAAATTCACAAAGTCTCTGTTAGCTATACATTTAACTACTGTACTGACTGTACTGAATCAGATCAATGGTAAATAAAATGAGTCTTGAGAATTACCCCTGAGTCTTTTATTGTCAGTCCATTATACAATTTCTGAATTGTCTACTGTTGGGGAGGTTGCCGAACTGTGGAGTACACAGTTAGCATGTCATCTTTGCAAGGAAAGATCACAAATGTGTAACTATGTTCATAGTTCCTGTTTAAAGGCAGGAAGTTTAAAAAGGAAATTATTTCACTGTTGATCCTCAGTACTCCGCCAGTGGAGTGCACACAGGCGCATGTACCTGACAAGGGTCCTGGTTAGAGATTACACTCAAGGAGCAAATACCATGCTAGTACCTCCTACAAAGAATTCAGGGTATATAGATGACCTCAGTGATAATGACCGTCACAGACAACAGGGTGTGTAATCTTTCATGTTGCTTACTGTAGGCCTGTCATCAGTACATTGTCAATTTCCAATGAGACCCACTTGCTCATTTGCTGTCTATATTGTGCTATTCTCTGCGAGGATGAAATGAAAAGCCTTGAATGAAGTTTGTTTGAATTTAAGGAAAATTATGAATAAGAAACACTGAACATGAAGTAAGATTGAAATTTGAGATTTAATTCTTGATTGTGAGTCTGGATCTAATTGTGTGTATTTGAGCAGGGTTTAGATTATTTCCCTCTCCATAATGCATTGTACAGTCCTAGGCAAATTATATGCCTCTACACTCTGCAGTAATAGGGGAAAAAAAGTATTAGCCCAATACACAGATCCCTTGTAGTTGAATCTGTAACAAATCCTGAAGCACCATCTTGTGGCAAGCATTTACACTGCAGTACTGTTTATGCCCATACTGATTAAAGCTGTATTCAGCAACTCCTTTGAAGTCAAATGTAACACTCTTTGGATTATAGCCTGTTAAGTACTGGGTAGAGAGTAGGTAGGAACGGCATTCCAAAAAATATTTACTTCATAAGTATACTGGAATACCACTAACTACTTGAAAGTTAATCGCTTCATCTCTCCAACATCGCCTTACTCCAATGCAGGCGTTAATTTGGTCCCTGGGCGAATTCAAATAGCCCATTGTGCTTCTTAGGTTAAGTTTATGCCATGTATTTTTGTTGAATCAGTGAACAGCCCTAACATTAGATAGTCTACGCTTTAATTACATACTTAGTAAGTACTTCATGGGCTATAATCTAAGCATTACCGGACTCTTTTTAAAAGGCAAATGACATACTGTACTTTACATAAGTGATTCCATGGTGTCAAAGGTTTTAATAGTCATGTTCGTCATAGTCACAGTCAGTTAATGACAAAGCCTAACAAATGATCTTGTTCCCTGACTTATGTTCATGTTTATAAGTAGGCCTATCTGCGCTGCCGCAGAAATAGCCAGAAATTGTACAAATAAGAATAGGCAGATTACTTCGCATGCAGGTTTACTTGAGGACATCAAGCACATCTTGTCATGTAGGCTACAAGTTTCAAATGATTTTGACTATTTAGACCTACACTGATCTCTTGGATTCAGTTTTGTAGCCTAATGGTTTGACTGATGTACAGTAGTAATATCACAACTCTATTGGTTCACATCACTGTTATTGAGCATTGTATGTTCAACACTTTGCCTGATGTCTGATATACAACTAGCAAGTGATCTTGTCCGGCCTGCACAAACTTATCAAAATTCTGCTCCCTGGTAAACTTTAGATTATGATGATGTTATGATGTTGTTTTTCAGTCCATATCACACCAGCATTCTCCTTTAAGCAATGCCAATCTTTAGAATGGAAACCCTTCCCATGAACCTGAAATGAAAGTGAAACTTATAAATGTTTTCAGGAACAAGCTATTCAACGGTCTGACTCCAAAAGTGTCAGAATGGACAAGCATCCATATCATGTTTTCGTAAAGGGTGACTGGTCTTCCTGTCACCCAAAAGCAATTCGACAAAAACTCCAGATATATTTTCAAAGTAAGAAAAAGTCTGGAGGGGGTGACTGTGTGGTGGAATACAAGGAGCAAGATAACTCGGCAATCATTTGGTTCAAAGATGAGGAGGGTAAGTTATGGAAGCTGCTACTGTACTTGTGAAATATCCACCTATGTGACAATATGCATTATAATAATATTTTAGGCCCAAGTAGTGAGCAGTAGAAGTAGGCTATCTCTATAGCTAAGTTGTAATTGAAGCCTTGGCTACAGCAGTATTGTTATTCTAAATATGATGTCTGTCTGCCTATAAATCTTTCATTTTAGTCCAACAACGGGTCTTGCTTCAAACTCGTCATCAAATCACTATTGACAAGGAGCATATTAAGATACATCTTATGACTGAAAATAAGTCGGTAAGTTGGCCTATGGTAGCATGTTTTAGCATCTGGTACTAGATGGTAGCATGTGTCAAGTGCAAGCATTCCACGTCACTGAATCTTTAAAATCAATCTGACAGGGTGCTTGCGCAAGTCTTGAAAGTCTTAAAAAGTATGGAATTTTGAAATGTTGTTTGCCAGACCTTGAAAAGTCTTGGATTTCATGTGAATGTCTTAATAAAGTATGGAAAAAAGTATGCTCAAAGACACAGAATATTTTGAAATAGGAAATAGTATAAGGGTGTAAAAACTATGATTTAAAACAACGTAAGAAAGACCCCTCCCCTCTATTGTCCACAGTTTTAATTCACCCCAGTTGAGAAGTGCGCCCATGTCTGTGATCGATGATATGTCAAACATTGTTGTGCATGAATGACAGCAGGTAACCTTAAAATTGTCCCTACCACTACAGACCACCCTAGCCTACCCTTCACGTTATAAAAACCGTGAACGCATTTCATATTGCGATGTGCTCGCCGTGCGCTTATGGATTCCAAATCTATCAGTTCTTCTCTGTTTAATAACTTGGAGAGTTTTCCTCTCAGAAATATCATACAGTATATCATTTGAAAGGGCGTCACAAGAACTACTTACTACTACTGCTTACTAGTTGTTTTGATAAACCGTTTATCCTACAGATTAATTCATGAATTCGAAGTAGGCTTGCCTTTTGTGGAAACAGTTCTATATGCATGATGATGAGCCTGCATCATAGGCTGCATTCCAAAAACAGTGGAAGTCATAGGCATACCTATCTGTAGATCTAAAATGAGGTAGCAATAACATCACTGTACCAAGCACAGCTGTTTTTGTAGTCTCCAATATTAGGCAGAAGTGGTAATTTCAGACATACCATAACTGATATGTTGGTCAAGGAATAGCCTATCCTGTGCTAATTAGGCTGATTCAGAAACACAAGGTAGGCTACTGTAGCCCATTTCCTTCAAGTGTTTAGACACATTTTCAATGAAATAATTAATAATGAATATCAGTGAATTTAACAAATTGCAAAGAAAGACTGCCCCCCATCATGTTTCTCATTATTATCCTAAAAGGGTCCAAAAGAATAAAAGACTATGTGCATCACATAAAACTGAAAATTCAGCAGTAAATGCCATTAAGGTCTGAAATTAAATCAATTTTGGTTCAATTGTAAGAAATATTTCAAGGTCTCACTGACTACCAACTACAATGATATCAGTCAGGGCTGCTATTGTCAGTGACCTCATGCAGCATTCAAATAATGTGCAATGCAGTAGGTAATCCACTTAATTAATTGCTGTGACAGTTAAAATGCACCAGATTGCAGGAAACGGCAACTCATTTTTCAAAAATTTCTTGGGGAACCCCCAAACCCCCCTACTACTTCTTCTATATAAACATTCATCCTATATTCTTCATTGATGTGCTGCCTTCACTGCTGTTGTGTCATGTGTTGTTCACAGTATACATTACCAACAATACTACTTTGAAGGTCGTCATAATGCTGAATTGATTGTAATTTTAGTGGTACTGTTTTTCTATCGGGGGGTAGTTGCGCCCCTGAGTCAAGGTCTTTGGGAAAAAGATATCAGTTTTGAAAAAGTCTGGAATTTTGATTTGGAAAAAGAGCAAGCACCCTGGAGGAAGAATATAGGCTAATAGCCCCTCAGGCCTTCTAACAGTAGCTTGATTGATTTCTTTTTAGGAGGACACAACTGAAAAACCGTCTTCAGGTAGGCTACTGCATTGCTGCATGATAGTTGATTACATGGAAGAAAGATAAACATTTACAAAGTCTGTGAAATATTTAATGTGTAGGCTATTATGCCTTACTGAAATAAAAGATAAATATATCATACATAATAAATATATCAAGGGCATTGTTTGAAAACAAAAAATAAAACCATCTCCACATAATTCATCTGCTGACCATTTCGCTCGTAGATACGCAACACGAAGGTGCCAGTGCCTCTGGTTCTACTGCCACTCAGGAGGAGATGGCTGGAGACACCTATCGGCCCAAAGCTGTTGTTGTGGAGAACATCCCAGAGGACATGACAAGGGAGGTTCTGGGACTGATAGTGGAGAACATCACTGGTGTATCAGAGGAAGACTACTCAATGGAAATTATCTATGAGTCTTGTGTTGCAGTTGTAACATTTGTTAACCCTGATGGTAGGTGTTTGAACAACTAAAAATCATTACTGACTTTTACTCATTCACACAGATGTAAGATCCTCTGAAGTGCTGAAATTTTGGCAATGGAATTGACATTGTTTTCATTTTTCTCTAGCCCTCAATTACAGTTAGTTATTAGTTAAATGCTCCACTCTATTTACAAAGCAATATTGTTGCAGATGTAAGGACATGTGTTAGCGAAGCCAAACTCAGCAAAAAAGTCCAGCAGTATGATCTGACCGTCCGGGTTCTGGAAAGAACCTGTAGTGTAAGGATGGAGGATCTGCCTCCTCAGGCTGACATAGACCTGCTGCATCTCTACTGGGAGAATCAGAGAGTTCAACTGAAGACTGTTGTTATTATACCAGAAGACAATGCTGCTGTTTTTACATTCTCAAACTCAGAGGGTAATGCCTTATGTAATTCATCACCCATGCTTGTTGTGCAAGCCTAGACAGCTTTTCACCATACTAATCTTTAAGTATGAGAGAAATATTTTGCGCTGATTTTTCTGATATTTTTCCTAATTATTTCAGATGTTGAAATCATGCTAAGCAAACAGCATAAAATCTGCAAAGTTGATGTCAGCATGTATCCATACTATGAGTCACTAGGGACAGCACTATATGGTAAAGACAGACCAAGATGGAAGATACCAGAATCATCCTCTGTAAGTATACACCATACATTGCATCTGTCTCTCTTAAATACAGTGTTCATGGGGGTGGGGTAAAAGGACCTACCACAGAAATCTGAAACTGTATAATAACTTTATTTCTCATATCCACGTTCAAGCCACAAACACCAAGAAAATAGCATTAGATCTACACATTTTTCTAAAAGTTACTTATAGACATTTTAATGAATGAGAAAAAGGCAATGGCAGTTCATCAACAAACGAGATGGCGGAGCATTATTTAAAGTGTAATAGTTGAGCACTTACCAGATGATGCTACGCTGCAAGCATGTCCACGCAAGCATCTGAGCTTGCTGTCATTGGGAGGGATTTCAGCATGAAAATGAATCGGATGAACTAATCAGGACTATTCTTTCAAACGGTGGTTTCTGGTTTTCCCTGCGTAACTCTCAACCAGCATCATAAGTAGGTCTTGATTTTTATCCAATCATATGCAAGGATTTTGCCCTCTGAATCAACTCTCCAATGGATCACTATCAGATGCTTGTGTGAAGATGCTTGCAGCGTAGTACATCATCTGAGGTGAGTGACCTAAGTTGTACACTGCCTGTCAGTGGGATGTTGCTGACCCCTCATGCTCAGAGAGCGCAGACCTCCGCCAAGGCAATGTGGTCAGACACAATATACATTCCAGACCAAAATCGAATCAGATGTTTGTCCCAATATACACATGGTCCGAAAATTTCATCCAAATCCGTGCAGTACGTTTCGAGTTATCCTGCTGACAGACAAACAAACAGACAAACCAACGTGAACAAAAACATAACCTCCTTGGCGGAGGTAATAATAATAATTAAAACTGCAGTGTCTACTCTAACCATACAAATGATCATTTGTCTGACATAATGTCATAACATTTCTGAAAATGTCACGTTGGCTTTGAAATAGGTAATGGATAATGTATTGTTTGCCGGTAGGTTTCCCGAGAGGTAGAACGGGAGAATCCGATTATCACATGGCTCTTTATAATGCAATAGAATGCTTCATTCCTCAGCAAGCCTCAAGCTGCATGGCATCGTTCTGCCTGGAGATATTCGTTGATAATAACCGCCTAGCTGAACATTGTTCCTTGCTACATTCTATTCTGTTTCCAATTTATACATTTATTATTTAATCAACATTTCCTACGGCAGAGGTGTCTAAGATTAAAGGAATATACCGGAGTAAGTTTAAGCATAGTCCTGCTTCACGAGCCTTCTAACAGCAATACATTTCGCATGAAATTAAACAATTTCGAACAGCACAGACCTAACGCGAACGCGAAACACGTTACATTGAGTCAATGTAACCTCAGATCTTACTTCCGTTTTCAACAGTCAGGTCCCATTGATTCAGTGTAAAGTGCCTGTTCGCTTCTGCGTTCGCACTCGCTAACTAGCGCATTTAACAAACTCTTTCAAAAGGGCTATGCTTGAATTCACTCCGGTATATTCCTTTAAGTTGGTAGTCCAGGTCTAAATAAAATTGTTACTTTTTTTAGGCAAAAAGCAGTGAAGTAACCAAAATGCCACCTTCTGACAATAATGATGGAGGTAAGTGTCATGTATTGTGAACAAAAATGAATCTGAAAGAATATAACTCAAATTGTAATTGTAAATCTCTGTTTTTGTGAAAAGTGTTTGGTATTTGCTTGTCAAATGTATATGCATGGATGGAATTTTGCTCATCAATTACTTTCTGTGCATTGATATGTCCTTACTATCTGATCTGCTCTATCTGATCTGCTCCTGATAGCTACTAGCAAGTATACTTTGCTACTTTAAGACATTTTTCTTTAGAGAACTTCCACATGTGATAATATGAAAATTGTTGCTCTCTCGCTTTCAATGAATGGAACATTCACATTGGTGAGCTCAGTGGAAATTGCAAAGTGATTACCCCTGTCACCCATGGCTTATCATGGCACATACTGTACATGTTGCATTCAAACAGAAATATTTTAACCAGATCTATTGGTGGAATAATGTATATTCATGTCAGTGATGTTCACGCAAGTCCCAGACTTGGACTCGAGTCGCACTTAAGTCGCACAAACAAAGACTTGAGACTTGGACTTAGACTTGCCCTCAATGACTCGAGACTTGACTCGGACTTGAGCCTTGTGACTCGTGAACAATGATCATTTCGCTGAAAAAAAAAAAAAAAATCATCTTTTTGTTTTTCCAATGTGTTCCCTTGCCTTATGGGAAACGCAGAGCGCTGGCAGAATATTTCTCTCCCAGATTGCGCAATGCATGTGTGCAGTCAGAAATCAACAATGACCATGGCGACGGCAAATTCACCTGTTCCATTTGTTGTTGCATTTGAATATAAAGACTTCTCACACAGGGCGAACAGCCCTTTGCAAAGAGTGTGGTGTCAGGATAAATGATTATGGCTCAACTATATCCAACTTTATCAGGCACCTCAGAACGACACACAAGCAGGGAAGCGCTTATTGTTATGGGGTGTTTTTGATTATCTTTTCTTTTTGTGTTATTGCCTTATTGGCATGCTGTTATTATGTTCTCTGATGATAAAGGGGTACTGTATGCTTGCGCAGTTGCAATGTATAGGTTGTAAACATAAGTCAATGTCTTAATTGATTGTTAACCGTGATTTGGTTGTGATCGATAGTATTTAATGTTACCAAACAGTCGGGGTTCGCCTCTGACGCGAGAGGATCTAATGATGGTATGCTATGTTATATTGCCTAGTTTGTGCAGACATCCTGATATTGATAATGCCTCCCTGATGCCCGCAATAGAATAATATCTCCCGGAATCTAGAGCTAGTAAGCCAGGGCATGCACGTGAAACATTTACGTCTACATCGCGCATCTTAATATGCGCGCATTTGAGAGTGAGCGAGAGGGACAGAGAGAGAAGCGGTGCCGGTGTGTGTGTGCATGCCTGGTGCATGCAAGACATAGAGCGTCCTGATTGGCTTACTAATTGGCTGAGTAAACCAATCAGCTTTCAGTTTGGGAGGTCTTTTAACTCAGCTCGGTAATGTCAACAGGATCGGTATGGCAGAGAAAGAAGAAAATACTGTATAAGACCCATTTTACCTCTGATTATACAAAACAATACCCTTGCCTGATAAGAGTTAAAAAATACTGACAATTTCGACAGATGCACCGTTGGTAACAGTGAATTCAGTATTGTCCATGGTGGCTTGAATGACTGTAAAAAGCATGTTGAGGTGAGTAGTGTAATTATCCATTATATCAGATCTAGGCCTATAACTGGCTGTCATGAAAAGATCAAACTATTTAAAACTTTCTGTAAACCAACAATATATGAATAAGCTGATAAATATAATAGCCTGTACATTTCCTTGAATAATACAGTTTATTGAAATACATGATGAATAATCTTATACTAATATAGGGCGAAGAAAAAAAAACATCCCATAGGCTACATGATTTGTTTCTGTAATACTAAATTTTAAATCCTATGGATTTAAGATAGGAAGTTTCTGTAATATGCTATTAAAATGCAGTTGATCAAAATAGGATTTTAGACCTCAAGAATGGAAATGCTACACAGCATAATGTAGCCTATCTGTGGTATTTGTTTTCTAAATATTTAAGTTTAAACAAAACGTTCATGTTTCTTCACAATTTGGAATTTAAATAGCCCTCTTAAGATACAATGCACCATACCATGCCCCCCCCCCCCCCAAACAGTTAATATAGCCTAACAGTTATCCAGTATCATCTCAGACAGACAAAAAAGGTTAATAGTTCATTTCAGTCATTTGAGACTTGACTTGAGACTTGACTTGGTCTTGGGACGAAAGACTCGAGACTTGACTTGACATTGCTCCCAAGGACTTGAGACTTGACTTGGACTTGAGTACAAAGACTTGGGACTTGACTTGGACTTGGAAAAAATGACTTGTGAACATCACTGATTCATGTAATTGTGTCCCAGCACCTTGCACAAAACAATCCAGACTCTTTTCTTGTGTCTTTCCACGCTGGTGGAATGACCTACAGAGCAGGGTTGTCCCACTCTTCAAGAAACTTTTGAAGACCCAGCTCTTCAGAGAACACCTCTTGTCCTAGCACAACCACACTCTAAAGACCCTCTAGTGATATTTTTGTCTAAGACTCCTATGTAGTTTGATTGTTAATCCTCTCTTGTAAGTCGCTTTGGATAAAAGCGTCTGCTAATGCATAAATGTAAATGTAATTGTGACAAACATACAGTATATTTTACAGGTAGATGATTGCTTGATATAATAAAAAACATTTCTCAGTATCCCAGGTAGCTCCACAAAACAAAGTTCCCAGCAACGTTGCCTCTGTTAAAGTTCAGGGGATGAAAGCTGACAAAACGTATCAGCCCAAAGCTGCTGTTGTAGGAAACATTCCAGAGCACATGTCAAGTGACCTAAGCCTACTGGGCTTCATTGTGGAAAAGATCAGTGCCATTTCTGAAGAGGACTACACAATGGAGCTGATGTTTGAGTCCTCTATTGCTGTAGTAACATTTAATCGCCCTTGTGGTAAGTATTCCAGAAATCATCCTAAATACAGAGGGTGAGGGTGATGGATACTCTCTTTCTTTCGCTTTTGTCCAATCTCTTAATTTCTACCATATCTTATCTTATTCTCTTTTACTTCACGTTTTAAGTAGCTGTATAGGAAAAAAGTGTCTGTTCTCTTACACCATACAAATTATATTCCCGAAGAAACTCAAGGTGGCATGATTCTTGAAGGAGGACCAAGTGGAAGTTGCTTAGTTAATGCAACTTTTGTTTATAATGAACTTTAGCCTAGCAAAGCTGCCATAGATACAGAGCTCTACAGGTGGGATTTATGAAACGTCTATCAAATACCCTGTACACTATTGGACAGAGCTACATCCAATCAGACCAGCTCTTACTAGTGCTTTGGATTATGGGGATTGGAGTTGCCCTGGACTGTATATTTTCATCACATTGGCAGTTTCATAATTATGATAAAGATAATGGTGTTTGGTGTGGTAAAAAAAAAAGTCATCCCCTCTAATCATTCCCCCACTATCATAGTTCAAATACCAAGTTGAACTTTGAGCAAGCAGTAGCGTGGCAAAGGTGTGGTTGTGGACGGTCATGGGCTGCAACCTGAACACAACACTTGCCACACCGTGAATGTGAACATGTCAGTCCCCCCAGGATTTCGCGGGCCTTTTTTGTGATTGTTGCGATCAGAAATGCTTGATTTCGCGGCAGGTTTTCTGAAATGTTGCGGCAGAAGTTGCGCTGATTTTAGGCATTTTATTGCAAGAAAATTGCGGGGACCAGAATAAGTCGCGGAAAGTTGCGTTTTTTTTTTTTTTTTTTTTAAAGCAGCACATTTTGATGTGTTTGATGATGGTAGGTGGTTATACTGTAGCTATGCAGTGAACGATGGCGTATTGCAACTATAGGCTTTCTTTTATTTTGAGGTTGTTTACCATCTAGAACTGCAGAATGCACATTATGGATGGCTGATGGCAATTATGGTTTTAGTTATCAACCCTTTATATGACTACATGCCATCCAAGTTCATCTGTAAACCAGAACAAAATATTATATTAAAAAATATCTGAAATAGTGATGAAAGTGCTGCTGTAAAGCAAAGAATGAGGGAGTGGTTGTTGCATGTCATCATCTTCCGCTTCATCATATTCATCACCATAACCTTAATCATATTGGGCTTGATTGATTGCACTGAGTAAAACTGTGGCATACCTAATGTGAAGCCATTGCCAGGGAGCTAGCACTCTTTATATATTTAGAAGCTACAAGTGAAGTAGTTCCACAGCAAGAAGCAAGCCATGAGATGTACTGTTTGTTAAACAATAAATAACTTTTGTGTGGCAATTACTTGGCTGAAAGAGAAAAATCTGCTTAATTTTAATGCAAAAATATAAAAGCCATCTAATAAGCTTTGTACTTCATACAAGCCAAAAACAGGATTTGATATCTTAAAACATGGAAAAGATGCAGGCTACCTTACTCAAACTGAAAAAAATTGACTGTTCTGAATTCTGACAGATCTTAAGAATGGGAACCAACTTAATGTGCGTTTAGTGTCCTGTGACAAAGGGGGCTCGGTGAAAATCAATTTTGTCGAATTCTTCGTGGAGATAGTTCTAATGTAGCCTACATTAGCAATAACTTTCAACTCCGCTTGAATTCGTCTTGTAAGATAACTTGTGATTTTGGAATCCACACGCGCGCACACACATGGAGGGAGAGAGAGAGAGAGAGAGAGAGAGAGACGTGCGCAACGGAAGAGAGTTCATTCAGTCCTATGCGTAATTTAAGGTAACACTTGCCTCATAACATTGACGTTACGTAAATGGCAATAGCCTAAATGATCAAGAATATTGTGATTAGCAGCTGTTTTACACAGTAGGCCTAACATTTGCACCGCGAAACAAGGAGCAGGAAAAGCTCTGCACCCCTTGATCTTTCACTCGCGAGTGATTGGTGATATTTCGAGAAACCTTCCAGGAAGTTGCGGGAAAGGTGCGGTGATTCCTCAAAATTGCATGGCCGCGATGAAGTGGCGGGGATTGGTTGAAGTTGCATTGAAGTTGCAAATCGCAACATCGCGAAATCCTGGAGGGTCTGACATGTGTGCAATCTGAAAGCGTGTTGAAAGATCAGTGGTACATATTGGGTTACAACTACTTGCCCGAAGCCCTCAGCAACCCAAATTAATCTTTTCCCCCTAAAGTTTCCAGAATTTTAAAATTAACGCAGCTGGAATGCAGTTACGGCACCAAAGATAACTTAAGAAATAGACACATTAATTTATATTCATATTCATATCTGGCACGCTTCCAATGGTGAGATATTTGCAAAAATTAAAAAAATAAAATATATATATATATATGATTGAAAGGCCTAATGGAACAACACTGACACTATCATATCTCTTAACACAAAATTTAATGTTACAAGACTAGTCCCCATAATGACGCACAGAATAATGAAACTGAAAGTGTACAACTGAAATCCCATTTATTACCAGCCTGTCAGTCAACCCAATGCACTAAAATCTTCATCCCAGGTTCCTCCTCTTTGGTTTGCAAGTAAATTTGCCTTGATTGGTGAGAATGTAAAATGCAGGCGACTGAACTGGTGCTCTGTAGAAGCACAGTCGCCTGTTATGATGTTTAAAAATGCAGAGAGAAATGTATAACAATGTCAGATGATTCAGAAATATCCCATGATATTGTTGCCTGGAAAAGTTTTGTTGTTGTTGTTGTTGTTGTTGTTTTTGATATATGATACAACATAACAAATTTCAGGCTGGACTCTTCATTTTCAGATTTGGAGAGGTTTCTGACAGAAGCTGACATTAGCAAAATGTTCAAGCTAAACAATCTAAGTGTTCGGGTCCTGGAAAGAACTTGCAGTTTGAGGATGGAAGGCCTTCCACCTCAGGCTAACAAAGACTTGTTGGATTTCTACTATGAAACACAAAAAGTTGAAGTAAACAGCCTTATAATGATATCAGAGGAAAATGCAGCAGTTGTCACACTTTTCGAGCCAGAAGGTAAGATGGCCAAAAGCCAAAGCCAGGCTAGTCCTTTGCAGGCTATGTGATTATATAGCCTACTGTAAAGTTATTTTTGTTCCCAAGACACTTTACAACCAATAACAATACATCCCAATTATATTAATTTTCCATGGAATATTTTAGTTTCAAGTTGTCTTGAGTGCTTTGTTTTATTTTGCCTCAAATATGAAATAGTTGTTTGCTCAGCCTTTCTTAAGCATTTTGCAGTTTGAGATTTAAGTGAGAAGGCTTCTTGAGCCATTCTATTAGCCAAAAAGTTTTCAGGTTAGCTTTCATGGACCTGGGTTGCCCTTTTTGCTGACCAGTAGGAATTCTAGCTTTTGAACTAAGAACTTGGAACATTTAACATCGAATGCTCGAGTGCTCTGTCTCACTGATCAGTGAATGCTATTCATTTGATTTGTGAGGTTACACACGAAGTGTGTTATTGATGTAAATGATTGTTATTGATGGAGATTAATCTGCCAAAGTACCATCAAGGCATAACAATGTGAAATCAGACATCAACTTTCTAAAGAGATGGCATTGACTGCAAAAAAGATAATTTCCGCAAAAGTTGGTATTCCTTTAATCTCAATGGAAAAATTAGTGATCAATAGCAGTGACTTTTATGAGTGTGCAATAAAAAGTAAAGAGATCATAGCAGTAGGCCTATGTTTGAGAGAAAATCATGCCATGTCTTATTATCCAAAATGTTCCTATGTAATTCATCATTTTTGACTTTTCCCACTCCTCATAGATGTTGTTGACATGTTACACAGAAAGCACCATATCTGTAAAGTTGAAGTGTACATGTATCCATACTATGAGTCACTAGGCACAGCACTTTACGGTAAAGACAGACCAAGATGGAAAACTTCAGACCCTTCTAAGGTATGTATCCGCCACATCTAATTACAAATAAGTAGGTAAGCTTCATATAAATAAATAAATAAATAAATATATATATATATATATATAGGGCAATTCCAGCATTATGGACGTGTCATTTGCATGCATTATTGATGGATAAAAAGTCTAGCAGTTTCACAATTTTGGTCATTTTTAAATAATTTGTTTGTCCATGCAGATGAGACTTTTATTTCTAAGGTGAGGTTGACTTTTTTGTGAGATTGCCCATATGGGCGAAAGAAATCTCATCTACATGGACATGGACAAACAAATTATTTCAGAAATCTTGTAATACAAAAAACTACTGTACATACAATCTGTAAGTACTGAGCAAGTTTCGAAAAGATATCTATTTGTTGAAATATTTACCCTATCCAGCCATGGGCATAAAGTGGGTGATATCACAAGCTATGATGCTATCAGTTATTTTTTTTCTGTTTTTATATTACTATTCCAGTCGTTACAGGTTAAAATCCACCATTCACACTTGTTTTGTATAGTTTTTGGAAGGCTATCTCAGACGTCACGTCCATAACGCCAGTTTTCCCAAAGTAACTTATTTTACATTGAAATGTGTCCACTGTGTTTTCTTTGTCCACTGAAGCGTCCTGTTCGGTATGAATGGAATAATATTTAAGTTTCTCTGCAAACTTCACAGACTTCACACCCATTGTCACGTCCATAACACAAATTGAAAGGCTCATATTCTTATGATCATGATATTAATTTTTTGTGTTTGCCTGTATTCAGCCATGGTGTTCGCGTAAAAAAATAAACATAATGGTGAAATTCTGCTAGGCTCTTAGGTGTTATGGTGGTTCATCAGTAATGCATGCACATGCCACGTCCATAACGCTGAAATTGCAATATATAGCCTACACACACATAAAGAACATGAACTGGACACAATTTTCTCACATTTTCAGAAGAAAGGAGCTGAAACACCTTCAGACAAACAATATGCAGGTAAGGTGCAGAGATAACTGATTTCCTCAAGTTTCGCCATACCTTAGATGATAATAATAATAATATAGTGTTACTGATTCGTTTTATTTGTTGGTCAAAAGCTGTTGTTGTGCAGAACATCCCAGATGAAATAAGCAGTGACCTTCTAGGACTGATAATTGAGAGTATCAGTGGGGTTTCTGAGGGTGGCTACTCCATGGAGATGATCTACGAGTCCCATTTTGCTGTAGTAACATTCCCTAACCCTAATGGTATGTGTTTGTATTTCAGTGTTTATTCCTGGGGATAGTACTACAAGTTCAAGTCATAAGAACTATGTCCATAGTAGGACCTCAGTTGTCAGACTTGCAGTAGCATGAATATCATCCAGTCACCTTTATCATAATTAGGCATAATTACATTTCAGAAATAAATATCCTCTCTATCAAGGTTATTAAATGCCAAGTCAAGTCTCAGACCAAAAATCTCTGTCAGTTTAAATGGCGTCAGATGAAACAGAGTCAGAAAAGTGTCTGTTAGCCTCAGAGAAAAGTAAAAAAAAAAAATTTGTTTCTCAGTTCAGGGAGCTAGTAACTTATGTTGCCTAGTTTCTAAATTAGCTAAAGTAAATCAAAGCTTTAATGCAGAAATGTCTGAAAATGTCGCCCACATTTCACACTAAGCATCATGGCTGTGAAACTTGTTATGTTGGTCAACTGTTATAGCTAAAATATCAAACTACACTGTTTCAGATAAGGAGAGATTTCTGTCCGAAGCTCAACTCAGCAAAAACTTTCAGCAGTGGAATTTGACTGCCCGAGCCCTGGAAAATACTTGTTCTCTGAGGATAGAAGGTCTGCCACCTCAGGCCAACGAAGACCTGCTGCTTATCTACTGTGAGAAACATGGAGTTAAAATTAAGTCTATTTTAACAGAACCAGAAGATAATGCTGCAGTGGTTACATTCTTATCCCCCCAGGGTAGTGTATCTTTTTATTCTGTATTCTACTATGCCATGTAATAATTGATCTGATGTAATTTACACATAACTTGTTTTTTGTTATTTCTAATAACCTCTCACCTTTCAGATACTATGACAATGTTAAACACACAGCACAAGATCTGCAAAGTTGATGTCAGCATGTATCCATACTATGAGTCTCTAGGCACTGCACTATATGGTAAAGACAGACAAAGATGGAAGATGCCAGAATCATTCATTGTGAGCATTCACCCAGCACTGCTGGAGTTTCTGCTGGAGAAAGAGCTAACTTCTCACATTAGTGACCAGATGCAGGCACACCACTGCCAGATTACTATGAAGAGCTCTGATGTTCTGCTCAACGCACTGCCATCCATGCTGAAGATGAAGGGCCTTACTGCCAAGTACATAGATGACTGGAAGGAAAACACCTTAAAGGGTTTCCACCAGATCATGTCCAACTATGCAACAATTGAGAAGGTGTTGAACTCAGATGTGTGTAGCCGAGTGGTGGAGGAGCTGCAATCAATTGTACTGGACCATGTTGTGATGAAGATGGATTCTGTGACAGGACAGTTGACACTTGCAGGGACGGTGAAAGACATAGATAACCTGAGACAAATAGTGGATGACAAAGTACAGGAGACAAGAAATCAGATTGAGCGAGAGAAAAACACTGTTTCAGAAGAAATGGATTTGCCTGCTGACATGTATAATCTCCTGCAGGCTGATGGCCTCTCCCAGCACATCAAAGGGTCCTGCCCCCAGGTGTCTCTGGATTATAAATCCAGCACCAAGAAACTGACCCTTATGGGCCTAACCCACGAAGTCCTATCAGTGAAGAACTGGATCCTTGAAAGGAAATTGCAGATGAAACAGGCACCAGTGGATCTTGACCATCACATTGTAGAGTATCTGATGACAGTGGACAGTGAGAAGATGTGTGATCATCTTTTCTTTTCCCGTGGGATTCCTGCTATGTATGTGATGAAAGACAGAGCTGTGGTATTAATGGCAAGCTCAGAACATTTTCTGGATGAATCAGTGCAGAGAATGAAAGAGACATTGGCCTTTCAAATCATTGCTGTGGAAGACCAAGAGGTGCTTAGAAAATCAGAATGGAAGACTGTGAACAAGCAGATATTAGATATGTACAATACACCTGGGAAGATCACACTGTTGATGTTGTCTTCAAATCAGCCAGACAACCTTATAGTTACTGGCTTCATTGAGCCTGTAAAGGAAGCTAGTCAGATCCTTGAAGAGTTCTTGGAAACAAATTCAAAAATTGTTACAGTTCATGTCAAATTATGTGCTGCTGTACAATTCATTAAAGAACATAAAGCAGAGGAATGGAAAAGATTTGTTAAAGCCAGGGAGGTTATGGTAAATTTCCATTCACAACGTGCACAAATTAAGCTATCAGGAGAAAGTATTTATCTCAAGCCAGCTGTGGATGTTTTTAAGAAGATAGCCAACAGCTTGATCTTGGAGGAGTTGAAAATCACTGAGCCTGGTGCAAAGAAGTACTTAAAAGGAAAAGGCAGCTCACTACTATCAAGGATGTTTAGGGACTATGGATGTGTAGTTGTTCTTCAGGATGATGGTGATGATGAGGATGATGAAGGTGAATTCGGGGGAGATGAAACATTCGCAACATTTTCAGACTCTCAGCAGTGCTACTATAAGGTCCAAATGCCCTGTGGGGTGTTCATTGAAGTCTTCCAAGCAGACATTTGTAAGTTTCAAGCAGATGCTGTTGTCTGCCCTTCCAACATAGACCTTAAACTCCTTGGTGGTTTGTCATTAGCATTGCTAGAGGCTGCTGGACCCCAGCTCCAGACTTACTGTGACAGATATATATCACAGAATGGACAGCTATGCACTGGAGATGCCATCATCACAAAGGCAGGACGTCTCCCTAGCAAATATGTGATCCTTACTGTTGGTCCACGGTTCGTGGAGACTAACAGTCAGGTAGCTGTGCAACACCTTAGAGGTGCTATCACTGAAAGTCTGGAAAGGGCCTCTTCGGTTAACTGCACATCCATTGCAATCCCCGCTATCAGCTCTGGAATTTTTGGATTTCCATTGGACCTTTGCACAGACACCATCGCCTCTGCTGTCTATGACTACTTTGAAAGGATTAGTGACTTCTTTGAAACGATTAGTTATCAAGGCAGGAATTCCTTGACCAAGGTTTACCTGGTCAACAATGATGTGAGAACTGTAAATGCAATGGTCCAGGCAGTGAAGAAGGTATTTCATGACATGAATCCAAGCCACATGCCTTTTCTGTCCAGAGAACCTACACCTAGTTGGAGTGGTAATCGTGAACTGGTTGGAAATTGGTTGGAAGGAAAAACTGCACAATCACTATATAATGCGGACGTGAGGCCTTGGCAGAGCTCAAGCACACAGTCATATTCTAGTTGGAGTGGTAATCGTGGACTTGGAAATTGGTTTGAAGGAAGAACTGCACAATCACTACATAATGTGGACGTGAGGTCTTGGCAGAGCTCAAGTACACAGTCATATTCAGATAGATGGTCCACAGACACATCCAGAGCCCTGGAGAATAGACAAAGAGCAGAAGGAAATATTCAGGATCAATCTGTAAGTATGATTATTTCAATCATTATTCAATGTAAATTTTCCTTTTTTTTTTTTTTTTTTTTTTTAACCATATTTGGATTTCTTTTATCAGACATTTTTTATCCTAGAGAGAAATATATTTCAGTTATATTTTCGGCCATTCATAAAGTATTTATGAAGAATGAAGAATGTTTTTCAATAATATGGGCCAGAAGTAACGTACACACACTGTACTTATAAAATTGTTTATTCTGGGAACTCAGTGATCATCAAATTCATTGATAGCAATATCATCATAGTCATGCAAAAAATAAATAAATAAATACGCCTGAGAGTTGGGTAACTGATTTTAGGTACTCGGGATATCGATCTATGAAGAAAGAGACAAAGATGAATCTCAAGGCATCAGTTACAGAACACGGCAGCACTTACCACATGCACAAAAACCTCAAACCTCAACCTCTTCAGGTATTTTTTTGTTGTTTGAATACTTGTGTCAATTGTTTCAGTGTTTGTTATACTGCTGGTCAAAGGAATGTCTGTCACATGTAAAGTTCAATCAAAAAACCAACACACATACAATAATAGACCTATACTACATCTCGTCCTTACATGTTCATAGTTAACAATAAGTTGATTGGTTTTCACAAGATGTTATAATGATGTTGTGTTAAATATTAGATGAGGAGTCTGGACCTGCCGTACTCCAGTTCTGTGGAGAGACATTCCAGGCTGTCCAGAGAGCTAAAGACCGTGTCACCAGCCTCATCATGAACAAGCTGGCTTCCAGATCTGAACCTACTGGTTTAAACAAGAGGAAGTAAAAGAGCTCCAGGGAGGTGACTGTCAGCATCAGGCTAGAGAAGTGGAACCCGAGCCTGGGATTGATTTGTAATGTGTTTTCTAATGAAAGAGGGTTTTCCGAGTCAGAGTTGTGAATTATTACTGCATTACTGCAGTGCATTTTGTGTGGACCATACCATTTGTTTGAATTTCTGTCAGCTTGGTCTTTCTTGACGAATGCATCAGTCTGTATATCATATGGACTTATAATCCATAAATTTCACTTAAAATCGTTCAAACCTGCACATATTTTTGTCCAAAAACGGCATTGTGTTGATGCAAAATTTCCAGCAGATCATAAAACAATCTTTAAAAGACATATGATTTAGAGGGCAGAGTAGCCTGGCGAATGCTAAACTAAAATCACAAGTGATATTTAGTCTGGGGACCTACCTATTGCATTTCTCGTAGCGGAAGCATCGTTTACAATTGTCCATAGCCGTTTATTGGGCGCTACGAATGTCTATCATAGCGTCTGTACATACCTCGGAGCCAATACCAGAGCCACCACGTGACGTAAAATGCAATCGAGGGCCGTACAAATCCCTCGAAAGTAAGCGAGAAAAACGGCCATAGTCACCATGCTCCTCTGCAGAGTGAAATGAAATAAGCGAGCAAAGGAGCATGGGAATTCCCAGGCTAAGGGCAGAGAGGAAGGAGAAAAAAAAATGAGAAGCCTTTAAGACCACCCCTGTATAATGGCAATATCTGGAATTGAAGCAACCTTTCTTTGAGATGGTGACATTTACACTTTTGACATATATAATAGTCAGAGAGGCTTTCCTGACAGTGAAAATTAAGATGGGCAAGGATGATTATTAAGTTGATTTATTGAGCACTGCAGAATCAAGAATGGGAAGGAACAATACCAAAAGGATTTGATCCAGAATTATGAAAGTTATCAGGAACTTAAGTGAAACTTCAGAGTAGGCTTGTATGTTTTTTTTTTTTTTTTTCATTGTCTATTGCCTGTATGATTCTGTATGCTAAAAGCACAGCCCTCTACACATTTCTGTCATTCAACAGTATTGTGAATGCAACCCACTTTACAAAGCATGTAAGATGTGTCCTAACACAGACATTCTTTTCTTTTATTTGTATTATTCTGTCCAGATTTTTCAGAATTGTATTCCTCAAACATTTCACTTTCAACAACACACTATAATCAATCCCTAACATCAAACAATAAATAGGCTAGAACATCTGTAAACATTTACTGTATAGCCTACTGTATAGTACATGCTCACAAGGAATTTGCTGAGTTGTAATTAAGTATGTGTAAAGTTGAATTAAAGATTAAATAAACATCATTGACAGCTTTCATCCCTCTAACAGAGTGGGTTTCTGTTATTCTCAAATAGCCATTCCCATGGAAAGGCTTAAACTGACCCTGTTAATGGAAAGAGGATCTTTGACAAGCTGTGGCACTGAAATATAAGATTGTTAAAAGAGATTTAAATAGCCACGGATTTTATAGATTAGTTGTCAATCTGAAAAGGTAAACTATCCATATTTACAGATATTTGTCCATGATTAAACTGTCATGCTCTCCACACTATGCACTTGCCTACGGGGCTTATGGCGTATAAAAATAATTACTGTGCACTTCAGTCCACACAGTCCTGTCCTGATAGGGGAATGTCTGCTGTAATTAAAGACAATTACAACAATTTGATACATTTTTATCTTAATTTATTATAATTTAGCCATTGTCAAACAATAATACTAATGCAGTTTTACAATCAGTCAACAATCAGATTTTTCATAAGATTATTAATTTTGCACCAACTCTGCCCTCTGTGGGTGACATGGAGTACTGCTCTGCTCTACTGTGCCATGTGAAGGCTTCCACTAGAGGGCAGTATGACATCTTAGACATGGGACTGGCCACCTCTGGACATGAGCACATATTGCCTGCAGTGAATTTTAACACTTTACCTTGGTTGCTTTAGATTTTTCATACACAGAGTGACATGACAGGGTAAATGGAAGAGACTACAGTGTACAAATTAGAAAAACAATGTATTGCACAGAAATACTATGAATACAATTTTCTATGGCATAGGTGTGTAACATCATGAAATACCAACAGCAGAACATCTCTTCACAATTTGCACAAGCAGTTGACAAAGTAACTTAATTGGCAGGATGCCTCAAAGAGACAATGTCTGACTCCCATTACTCATGCGGTGTCACAGCAAACCCTTCTCCCAGACAAGGGCCGGCAAGACGGACAGCTCTGCCCTTTGGACCCAGTAGGGTTAGACCAAGGAGAGTAAAAAAAAAAGGAGAATCCAGATTTAGCCAGACATCCTCTGGTCACCAGTAGATCTCCTTGCTAGATGTCCGAAGCAGCCCTGACTGGTTGGGCCTGTCCTGTCCTCTGTCTCGCTCTTGCTCTCTCCCTCCGTCTCTCTCACTCTCCATCTCCCCATAGGGATCCTAGGAAATGGGACAGCACAGTCACTCATTTACCATTCCTCACCAGGCTGTTCGTCACTGCAAGACATGCTAACGTCCTTTCCCCCAACATTCTTTCACCAGACCCTGTCCTCTTTCTGTCTCTGGAAAAGCAATTTATGTTGCACTGTCCCAGAGAGACCCAAAAGATGACGTTTAATGGCTGCAACACAAAATTCTGATGAGATCTTTGTGGAGTTCCACACTGTAACAGAGGACAATGTGCACCAAGTGTCACTTGTCAAGCATCTTTACATAGGAAATATAAACCATATCACAGGGGGAAATACTAACTGCTCATTCAAACTACAAGGACAAATTGGGTGTGATTCTAAAATATTAATGTTTGAGGACCTCCAGTTGAATGTTAGCTGCCGATGCTTAGATTTATGTTGTATCATGTGTCTTCGAACAATAGGACTATGAATTCATTTGAATTCATGAATTCATTCTTCACACTCCAGATTTCTCCTATACGTTTCAAACAGGAAAAATCCTTTTGGTCCGTGTAACGCTTTGCAGTGCTTTGATCAATTTTTAGAATTCACATGGACAAGATGAAAATTGGGTTCAAAACTTCAATTTTCCATTTATCAGACAACCCAGATAATAGGAAATTGATGCTGTTTGTGTAAGTCAATGTTGTTTGTCGGTTGCTTTTGAACGAGTGGATAGTTGAATTTGATACCATAATAAAAATAAGTCAATATTTCGATGTTCCATTTCTGCGCCCTGGTTGGACTGAACCATGCGCGCTGAGGGATGTCTTGGTTCAGGTAGGCAAGAAATGAGATGGATGGACTCGAGACGTAACGTTACAGACCTGACAGAACAACTGGCCCACCATCAGGCTTACCTGCAAACTTTCTAATACAGTAACCAATTAAGTTGTTGCATGATTTAATATTTTCATGTTTTACCGTGGCTTATTGGAACCACCTCCACCAGCACCGCCCTTACGCACAATCAATTCAGTGAAGAAACGGTGATGCCGAGTGTTGCCTATGCCACCTTGGATATATTTGGGGACGATATAGGAATAACATTTTGTTTAGATCAGGGGTCTCCAACAGGTAGTTCAGGAGCTGCTCGCCACCTGAGTAGCTCAAAGAGTCACAGGAAATGTAAATGAATATCATAACTCCTAATCACAAAATCCTGATATCTTCCTACTGTTTTAATGCTCTCTGATTAGAAGTTATGTTGGTAGAGTGCACCAGATTTGGCTATAACTACAGAGACGCAGATGTAGCCTACATTATCAATGTGACAAGAGTAAGTTCGTGAATGACCTCTTGGCTACTTCAAAAGCAAAGCAGACGTCAGCTGAACCGAAACTTCGCATATGGTTACAGCGCAACTGTACACGGTAACCCCCAACCAGGTGGCGAGAAGCTCGAGCTACCTGTTGGAGAACCCTGGTCTAAACAAAATGTTGTTGTAATATCGTGCCCAAATAGCTTAGGTGGCATAGGCAACACTCGGCATCACAGTTTTTTACTGATTGATTGTGCAAAGAGCGATGTGTTCCAACTTGGCCACGGTGAACATAAATCACAACAACTTATAGGCTTCGGTATTAGAAAGTTTGCAGGTTAGCCTGCAGGTGAGCCAGTAGTTCTGTCAGGTCTGTACGTCTCGAGCTGACTTGATAAGCCTATCCATCTAATTTATAGCTATGGCCTCTCTCTACAAAAGACAACTGGCGCTAGCTGAACCAAGACATCCCTCTGCGCGCTTGGTTCAGTCCAACCACGGCGCAGAAATAGAAAATTGAAACATTGACTCATTATTACTTTGTTGTCAAATTCAACTATCCACTCCCTCAAAAGCAACCATCAAACAATAATGAAATACACAAAAAGCACCAATTACCTATTATCTGAGTTGTCTGAAAAATGGAAAATTGAAGTTTTGGACCCAATTTTCATCTTTTTCATGTGAATTCTAAAAATGGATCAAAGCACTGCAAAGCGGTCCGTGTACTTTTTCGTTCATTCATTATTCTATTTTGGAATGAAAGATGAAAATGAAAAAAGGGTGCAACTTCTTGTCTTGTTTAAAGCCATACACGCAGAAATGGCTGTATTTGGTTTTCTGCATGTGTTGTCTCATACCATAATAGTAATGGGAGAAATTACAACATTTTTGATCGTTTTTCAATGTGTGGTATTTGTTTATTCATTTATTGAAATTCATTTGACTGACCTTTCCGTTTACCCGGAAGGAAAGTTTGCAGCAGAAAAGGTCTAGCTAGTGACCATACGAGGCATACGCAAATACGCTCCAGACGTAGCCGGAGCCAGAGACATAACAGAAAAATAAAAGAGTAGCCTATTCTTTAACTGGCAAGTTTATTAATGAGCTGAAGTGCGCGCTCTTGCTCTTCATCCCACTGTTTTACGCACGCTTAATAAACACATTTCTCTTTGATATATTTGGGGCATTGTCGTTGGGAAGTCCATGTAGACTACACATGTAAAGGCTGGAGATGAGCTGGGAAGCTGATGGAAGATGCTGATAATCAGAGCTGTCAAAATCCTTTCTCAGTCACAGTTGGTCTACCCTTCCTGTCCTCTGTCCCTACTCAATATTGTGGTGGCGCTTGCATGCACTTGCTTGTGGCGCTTGCTTACTATGGATATACGCAATCATCTCACGAGGTTGTGAGCGTCACAAAATATTATTCGCACACTCATCACAGATCAACCACATCTTTTGAAGTGTAGCAACGTTCCGGAATAGTGTTGCAACAATATTTGCAAAGTCGGCATTTGCCTCCAAATAAACCATGTAATAAAAACTCAACCACCTAGGCCTACTTCCAGAATTACTTCCAGGTCATCCGAATTCTGGGTGCTTAACAAACCAAAGACGCAACTCAGATGGACGCTTTTCTTTATTGCTCTTCTCTTTTTTCTAGGATTCAGCGTTTCATTTTCAGTTCCTAAAAGATATCAAAACATGGTGCTTGGTTCCATTTCATAAGTGATATTCAAGCGTAAAACACTATAAACGAGTCCTTATTCATTTCTCGTGCGACTTCCAAAATAGAATAATGAATGAACGAAAAAATACACGGACCCAGTTGCACGGTCCGTGTACTTTTTCGTTCATTCATTATTCTATTTTGGAATGAAAGATGAAATTGGAAAAAGGGTGCAAGTTATTGTCTTGTTTAAAGCCATACACGCAGAAATGGCTGTATTTTGTTTTCTGCATGTGTTGTCTCATACCATAATAGTATTATAAGAAATTACACCATTTTTGATCGTTTTTCAGATCGTATTTGTTTATTCATTTATTGAAATTCATTTGACTGACCCTTCCGTTTACCCGGAAGGAAAGTTTGCAGCCGAGTCGCACCAGAAAAGGTCTAAGTTAGCTGGCGACCATACGAGGCATACGCAAAGACGCTCCAGACGTAGCCGGAGCCAGAGACATAACAGAAAAATAATAGTGTAGCTATCTTTAGCTGGCAAGTTTATTAATGAGCTGAAGCGCGCGCACTTGCTCTTCATACCACTGTTTTACGCACGTTTAATACACATTTCTCTTTGATATATTTGGGGCATTATCGTTGGGAAGCCATGTGTCCATGTAGACTACACAGGTAAAGGCTGGAGATGAGCTGGGAAGCTGATGGAAGATGCTGATAATCAGAGCTGTCAAAATCCTTTCTCAATCACAGTTGGTCTACCCTTCCCGTCCTCTGTCCCTACTCAATATTGTGGTGGCGCTTGCATGCACTTGCTTGCTATATGCAACCATCTCACGAGGTTGTGAGCATCACAAAATTTTATTCGCACACTCATCACAGATCAACCACATCTTTTGAAGTGTAGCAACGTTCCGGAATAGTGTTGCAACAATGCTTGCAAAGTCGGTATTTGCCTCCAAATAAACCAAAAAACTTAACCACCTACTTCCAGAATTACTTCCAAGTCATCCGAATTCTGGGTGCTTAACAAACCAAAGACGCAATTCAGATGGATGTTTTTCTTTATTGCTCTTCTCTTTTTTCTAGGATTCAGCGTTTCATTTTCAGTTCCTAAAAGATATCAAAACATGGCGCTTGTTTCCATTTCATAAGTGATATTCAAGCGTAAAACACCATAAACGAGTCCTTATTCATTTCTCGTGCGACTTCCAAAATAGAATAATGAATGAACGAAAAAGTACACGGACCCAAAGCGTTACACGGAGCCCTTTTCTGCCATTAGATGCAGTTCCTATGGTTTTGTCCTAACTATGGAGAAAGCATTATACAGGGAAGGGTAAACCTGGTTTTCAGAGAAAGCCTAAATCTTATTTTAAAAAGTTTGATATTTTCTATTATATAGTTGTGAAACAGCCATTCTTAGCCATTCCAACTGTACAGTACATAAATCATGAGCATTTCCAGTCTGTACATCCATATGGCTCATGCATAGTGCAGTAGCCACACTGCTACTTATGGAGATGCACCACTGGAGCTCCCACTCACAGCCCATAGCAAAGCAACAGCAAATCCCCTCTCTCTCCATCTCCCCTATAATCCCCATTGCAATGCATGTCCTGAGCTCTTAACCACACCACACTGCACACACACCACACTATCTCTGTATTTGCATCTCACCTCAAGCGTGTCTGTCTGTCTGTCTCTGTTTAATTATGTCTGTTTCTCTCACCTTTTGGTATATTTCTGTGTGTCTCACCTGTCACCAGGTAGACATCAGGGAGAAGGTAAGCTTAAGACCTGAAACAATTAAGTCCAGTTAACACAGGCATTGTGCAAAAAAATGTGTGTGGGGATGAAATTGAAAATTGAGACCATCATATGTTATGCATCTTAATGGCCTAATTATCACTGAAACAATATTAGTATGAAACAATATTTTTTTTATTATTTATATTATATGACAGCTATCTGTATAACGTTTCACTTGAAAATAGCACAGACATACGGTAGGTGATGCCTACACACAAGAGAGACTCATCACTCAGATATACAACACTCACATAGTCATGGCTAGGTGGTTGACAGTTATCTTGTTACACAGCGATGTGTCAGGTTATGTGTCTCGTAATGACTGCATAATGGGTCTTCCTAAAGAGTCTAGAGTCTTAGATCAGTCAATATCTAATTAGACATTAACAAGACATTTTGCTACTGCATATTGACTTGGGAGTTGTGTCTAACCTTGTCTGGTCAGTCAAATCATTTCCGTTTCCCTCTTGGATGCTGAGATAGGTGTCCTCCAGCGGTTTGCTCTTGTCATGGACAATTTGGTGTCCGTTGGAGGTGGCAGTTCGTTTCTGCGGGGCCATACACATGAAGGAAGCAGTGACGGAGGGCCTGTGATGGGCTCCTTTGCAGCGGAGCAGCTCTCCGTAGGCCCGGCGGAAGTCTCGGTTCAGCACTGGGTAGAGGATGGGGTTGAGAGCTGAGTTGAAGTAGCCCATCCACAGCACCACTGAGTGGATGATCTCGGGCGGGTCGGTCTCCGCCCGCATGCCCATGTAGGTGAAGTAGGTGAAGTAGGGGAACCAGCAGATGACAAAGGCCCCCAGGACGGCCGCCAGAGTCACCGTGGCCTTGTTCTCCCGGGCCGTGGCAGCGGCCGATGCTGAGCGGGCGAAGGAGGGAGTAGCTGCACGTATGCGACGCACCTGGGATGGAGATAATATTAAAGTTACATATTCAAGTGATTTAATGAGTGCTGTAAGTAACAATGGAATTAACATGATTGTATCCTAGTATATTTTGGCAGGTATTCTTTCACGTGTTTAAGTGCAAAAAAAGTGCTTGACCCCAAGTCACTAAGTACTTTTTTGGACTTTGTACATAGGAGAATCCTACCTTATCTGAAATGTTAATTGACATTTATTGTAAGTAGACTGAAGATAACAAAAATGTTTTTTGTATTTGACAATCATGTGATACCAATGCATCATCACATTTAATTTAATCACAGTCAGAATTACCTGTTCTCGTGCCATGCAGAAAATTCGGTGGTACATCCCACACATGACCAGCAGGGGGAGGTAGAAAGTGGCAAAGGAGTCCAGAATCACGTAGCTGTTGTGCCACTCAAAGCGGCAAGTCCATTTCTCCTTCTCCTCGTGCATCATCCAGTCCGCATGCTGGACACTAAAGTTCCATGTGTTCCAGCCCAGGTGAATGGGCACAAAGGACACAGCCAATGAGCTCGTCCAGATAGCAGTGAGGACAGCAGCAACCCGCCGAGGAGTGACCTTCCGAGGATAACGCAGAGGACCTGAGATGGCCAAATAGCGGTCAATGCTAATGGCAAGCAGAGTGAGGATGGACGCAGTGCACAGCATAACATCCATGGAGATATAGATGTTGCACAGGGCGCCCCCCAGTGGCCAATGGCCGTCGCGCAGTTCAAGCGTGGCTGAGAAGGGGAGCACGAGCAGGCCCAGCAGCAGGTCAGTCACAGCCAGAGACACGATGAAGCAGTTGGCAACCCGGTGGAGCCGACGGCTCGTGCCAACAGCCAGACAAACCAGCACGTTCCCGACGATAGTCAATACGATGAACAGCACCAGCACCACCCATTTAAGCGCTGTGGAGATCATGGCTGTGTTTTGGTGGGCTGGTTTCTGGAGCATCACGCGTGGAACAAGCTCTCCTGCATGGCGCTCCTCTCAGGATTTGAGAGCTTGTAGCAGATTAGGTCTTTGTGGTCGTTTTTATTCCACAGATGATATGCAACAACATAAAATCCTGTGCATTAAACACCCTGGCCTTTAACTTGATCCACTTCAGCCCCAGACTTTCATCACAGTTCAGATCCAGGCACAGGGACTATCCAGAATATGCAGATCTGTGAGCGGTGACATAAATTCTTTGGAAGAGTCCTGAGCATGTCTAAGACCTTGAGGCCAGGTTCCTGGTCAGAGAGCAAGCATGGAGCTATGGGAGGCTCTACAGGCAGCATCTCACCGAAGGAAGGTCTCTCCATTCCATCGTTGTTGGCTAGTTGAGTAATGAGAGAAAATTCACATCAGACAAATATATAGCATGAAAGAAAAGTTTAAACAATGCACATTTTTGGTGTCATAAGCAGGTAATTCTCGCCAACATTCATTAGGCATGCAAGTAAAGTCACCTTCCCTACAGCTACAGCAAACACTTCCTCTCTCACTCCAAGTCTAATGCCATTAAAGGTTGTGTCCTATTTCTTTCTTACCTTGGCATGTCATGGGGAAGGAAACAAATGTTAATGAATGCAATGACCAATGATCCATTTTTCTACTTCCTCCAGTCACCTGATTATATCCCAAGTGAATGCTCGCCTTAGGCATCACTGACATCCACTCCAGCTCTAAAGCCTTATGGCTGCAAATGGCTTTAGTTTCAAAAGTGGATTACAACAATTGCAACTAGAGCATGAAAGAAAGGGCATACATTAACTGAACATGCATAGCCAGTATTAACGGTACTCAGTGGCTAATGGGTAACATGATGGCCAATACTAAAGCACACTGAAGCAGAATTGAAATAGCCATAAAATAATTCACTGTGAAAGATTGCTCAATTATGTTTTTGCCCCCCAAAGGCACCTTCCAGGCAGCACAACCTAAAAGGTACTACATTAACCCAAGCCCTAGCCCCCAATCCTCACCCTAACCCTATATTGGGGGGAGTAGTGTCTTGAAGGCAGCGCTACCTGAGAGTTAGCATTGAGGGCAAAAAAGGCCCAAAACCTGCTGTAGAAGCTCACTGTTTGCTCAGAACCATGTTCAAGGACCCCCAACATCTCTCTGTGAGGCCTGCGACTTAGGACTGCTAGTGCTTGTCGTGTGTGACAACAGCACCAGGTGCATGGGTGAGTGTTACTGTTGTTTACACACACCCCTCCCACCAGCACACACACCACGGCCATTAGCTCTCAGGCCAAGAGCAATGTGCCCACAGGAGACAGGCCAATGATACCCCTGCCTGCAGCCCAAGGCTAAGAACAACGTCCAGCCATTTGGACAGATGATACCAGCGCATTGGGGGGCGATGCCCAAGAGCGGAGGTAAAACAGTAATGAGATCAGGCCTGTTTATTGGAGCCAAATTAGATCGCACAGAGGCAACAGGGTGGAGAGGGTCACTCCACCCAGGCTCCATGAACCTGCGTCACTTGCAGACAGAGAGGCCTAGAAATCAACATTCATTTATAGTGCCAACTACTAGGATAACAATGTGTTCTTCCTTGGAAAATGGCAGATAGAAGCCTAGCAACGACCTGCTGATCCATCGCGGTCCCGCTGTACTGTCATCAGGGCTGAATGATTGCAAGGTCATGTGCCATGAAGTAGGCCTCTGAGTTAGAGCTCATGTTCTTGTGCAGTTTCAGCTTTTCACCTAGTATTAGTTATTAGCAATAAAAGAGACAATATACTACTACTACTACTACTACTACTACTACCACTACTACTAATAATAATAATTCACTATAAATAACAGTTTATACTAGTACTACTACTTATTATAATAATAATAATAAGAAGAAGAATTTGCCACTTTAAAAAAAAAAAAGTGTCAGGAAATGGAGTGAAACTGACTGAACACTGAAATGTGTCCACAGACAAAAGCAAATAAGTTGTGTTGCTTCAAGAAGTTTTTCCCTACCAGATGCATCATTGACCACTGAGTGCCATCCTAGGACAGACACCTTATAATAAAATGGAAAATACAAGCAATAAAAGATCTAAGTAAACAATGACAGCAACACACGAGTGACACAAAACAGACTTTTCTCCTTTTCTTTCGTTTTAATGTCACCAGGGTAGATTGGAACTCATGGGCAGGCTCTGGCGTAGCCTAGAAGAAACAAACAGAGCTTCCAGAAAGCTCAAACTCCCACTTGATCTGACAAGGTTGTTTATGCACACTGACACACTCTCTTTCCAGCCATAATTCGTTAGCCGCAACAAGCTAAATCAAGCCACAGGACTGTCGCAGGCATTTACCACTAACACAGTCACAGGACATGGCAGACTGGCACACCACAATTTCTGTCTGTTCTTTTTTTTATTCATGACTCATGAGAGTATCTGAATTTAGTAAGAAATCAGCTCAAGTCCATCTTCAGCATCCCTTCCCATATCTATGGGTTTCACAGCCATCTAGGGCCTCTGATGGCAGAGACACCATTGGTTTTAGAGGCTGTTTTAGAGGCTTGATTTTTTTTATTATTTATATATATATATATATATATATATATATATATATATATATTCATTTTTTTCATTTTTTACCACTTTCCCAATTTTCTTGTGTATTATATGGTGCATTTAAAGCTTGACCCCTGCAAGACCATATGACACATTAGCCCTGTTAACTTTATACAGACAGTTTCATTGACTGTTTGCCTCACTAAATGTATACAGTTGATGTTTTTGAACTTACGTAAGCACTTGAGTGTATATTTCTCTAAATGCTTTTCTGACTGCCTCTTAAAGTCCCAGTGAAAGTCTGATGTTTGCTCAGCGCTTTTAGACCTTGGCCACATCAAATTATATCCCCACGCTACAGTTATTTGGTTCCTCAATTTGTCCCATTCCACTCCATTTCATTTTTCATCTCTTATACGCAAGATTAGATTGGAGAGAGGAGAGAGCAAACAACAACCCTGTTGCTGTTCATTATTATACTATTCAAACAAAATTGAGGAAAAATGGAATAATTGATTGACTGATAAATCTGACAGTGATGCACTGTTTTTTTCTGTGTGTACACACACACACTCTCTCTCTCTCTCTCTCTCTCTCTCTCTTTCTCTCTCTGTGTGTATGTTGACTCACCCACTATGTTAAAATAGCCTACCACACTCTCCTTCATGTTTAACCTTAACAGCTGCTTACATGTGGCAATATTGTTTCTTTGTGGATGACAGATGGATAGACAGACGGTTGACTTTTGTTTAAAGTTTTGGCATCCATTTTAGTTATTTTCCACTCCTGTGGAAATACAGAGAATGTCTGCCAGTTTATTGTGACAGACCATGTAAAGATCAACTATAAATCCATTAGAGTGTCTTTTCAGGCTGATGTGCGTGCATCATATAAACTCTCAATAAAACCAAGCCTTCAACAGTGATTTAAGGGGAAGGTAAACTCTACATTTTAAGTAGCTTGACATTAACAATGATACTTCACAAAAAGCCAAACTTGTGCCAGAGAGAGAAAGAGGGAGAGTGACAGAGAGAGAGAGAGAGAGAGAGAGAGAGAGAGAGAGATAGAGGCTGCTGCCAATGGTAAAAATAATGGGTAACTCTGTGACTCTCAGGCACTGATTTACGCCTGGAGCAGCAGAGGTGAGAAGTGAGATGGAATGACAATGAGGCTGAAGACCAGCCCAGCTGTCTCGTCTTGACTACCTGTCCTTGTTCGCCATGGGAACATGCCGGCTCCTCGCAACAGGAAATGAATGTGCAGTCGCCTCCACATTTCTGACCACCATATCTCTGACTTAAAACAATAAATAGCCCAAGTCTTGAGTGTCACTCATAGTCTATGGAAGCTTTCAAAAACAACAACAATAACAACAACAACATGCTGTTTTGTTTTACAAATGGCCTAGTGCCACAGAACTCACTTCCAAGTTATACTTCACGGCCTGGAGCTCAGTAATGTGTAATGTGTCAACAATGCTGAGGACATGAGGATGTTTATTGGCATAGATTCTGAAATGCCACTGCCTCTCTGAGAGCTGGCCAACTCCAAAAGTCGGCTCGTCGCTGCTCCACTCCTGCCCGTGAAGCGGACACATGGCAGTGGGTGTAACGTGAGCTCTGTTTCCATGACAAGATCCCTGGGTTACCTTACAGCACATTACATAATTCATCCCCTCCACCTGTGCCTGCCACTGCCATTCAGAAATCATAAAAACTGACTAAAAATGTTGAATGCCTTTCCTCGCTATGTGACCAATGCATCCATGCATTGTTTTTGTTATTGTTTCACACGGTGTGTTATCATCCTCAACAGGTAAAGTGTTGTGTCGGGCTTGAGCACAGAAACGGAAGGGTTTGTTTTCCGTGTATCAGTAGAGGCACACATGCCAAGATGAAGGCCGAGGTGGCAGAGTAGGAAATGAAAGGGATTATAGGAAGAGTCCATAAGGAATTAATGTCCAGTAAAAACATTACTTTGACAATTTGCCAACGCAACCTGCTCCAGGAAGTTTGGCTCTCTCATGATGCCTGCCCACAAAGTAATCATAACAAAGTTGTTTTACGATATACAGTTCAATCATGCTTACATTAGGAGACAAAGGCAATAACTTAATGGACAGTTCCTAGAAAATAATTATTTAGTTTGTTTTTGTAAGCCATTTTCTCTGTGTCTCTATCTATGTCTTTATCAAGCATATTCACATATGAACTCAACTCACACAAAAAGCAAAAAGCAGCGCAAAACGCTTTGACACACACCACTGGCTCAGGTTCAGTTACACATCAAACAAGAGTTGGCATTGGCTAGCTGCCAGGGGCCAGGTTGTATAGCAGCTGAAGGTGAACGTATCTGACTACACTTGAGAGGTGGTAGCATTCCTACATTACTAACCATGGAGGTCAATGTTTAGCCACCAATGCTGCAATCTCAGTTTGTTCAAAAGGCAACCTTAACAAAGTTTTTCTCCCCTTCAAACATGTAGCATAGATATATGACATACACACGCGCACACACGCACACACGCTACAACATCAACACCGCACAGCATATAAAGTTCTGATTGTCTGTAATCTAAAAGGCCTTTGATAAAAAGGAAACAAACTGGTAAAGTAATAAATAGACAAAATACAAAAAGAAAGTATCAGAAAGTTCAGATACTGCTGTGCTGGTAAACATTCAAATATCATGTTCTGCTCACAAACGTTTCTGCTTTGACTGAATAAGCAGCGCTTACTTCTAAGACTCACTTATTAAAGCAGGTTATTACTGTACAACACAGAAAAAAAAAACAGATTTGGTCAGATAAGAAAGCCAGCTCTAGCTGTACAAAAAGACTTAACTGATAAATGACTTCATCACACTTAAATCACAAAAGCACACATGAATCTTGAATAAGAATGTAGTCTTACTCACTTCAGGTGGATAGTGAACCAGAGCCATATGCCAACTCCTTGCCCATGCTTTAGTCCCTTGCTGTGGAGGAGAGCTGTTGACCTGTGCCTTGCCTGACCGCGTTCTTGTGTGAGTATGGTGTGTGTGTGAGTGTGTGTGTGTGTGTATGTGTGTGTGTGTGTGGGTTTGTTTGCTTGTCTCGGTTACAGCCCCTGTTCTGTCCTCTACTCTCCTCTACTCCCCACGCCTCTCCTTTCCTTTCCTTCCCTTTCTTTTCCTCTCCTCTCTTCTCTGCCTCCTTCACTCTCTCTGCCTCCAGTCTATAACCGCCACTCCTCCCACCTCTCTGCTCGCTGCACATGGTCAGCTCCTATAGTTCATACTCCTCCATACATTCTGTGTGTGTGTGTGTGTGTGTGTGTGTGTGTGTGTGTGTGTGTGTGTGTGTGTGTGTGTGTGTGTGTGTGTGTTTGTGTGTGTGTGTGTGTGTTCCTGTGATACTTACTGCCCTTTATATGGTGTAATCACTTCAGTGAGATTCCTGTAACCGCTCATGTTTCATGCAAATGTGTTTCACAAGGACATGGATGTCAGGAAGTCACCAATCAGTTTCACAGACAGCATTATGAAATGTGCAGTCAGAGTCACAAAAAGGCTGCATAAACAATTGCATCCCCCCTACCCATCATCACCACCACCACAACCCACAAAGTAAAAGAAAAATCACACACTGCAAATAGAGACAGACAGACATACACACACACACACACACACACACACACACACACACACACACACACACACACACACACACCCTCTTACAAATGCACAAAAACACACATAAGACCCATAAAATTCACATGTATATTTATGGTAATGCCTTATAATGCCTTGTAGAAATCAAAATAATGCCACTTGGTGGGAACTGTAATGCTCCTGAAAGCCGAGGGCCAGGCCTGCTGGGAATCGAGGTCTGCTGTTTAATCATTTCCCATCCTGGGGGAAGCATAAATAATACTAATGTGCACACAACCATGGGTGGGAATGGAGGGCGCTGGCAGGACATCTTTCCATAAGCCCAGCTCAATGTTTTCATGTCAGGGAGGAAGAAACTCTAACAAACACTAACAAACAAAACGCAGCCGAGCTAAAAGGGAGTTCATGGGAGGACATAAACTTATGGCCCTTAAAAATATATGAGTTTGGCATGTATTATCACAGCTGAATGTCAGATTGTTGTGAAGAGAAAAGAGAAACAAATATCTCTATCTGTTCGAATCCTTCAGTGTATTCAAACAATACAATGCCTAAATATTGTCCATCCCGGGACAATAAGTACAATACAAACATGATTGTTCCTCTGAGACAGGCAGACAAATAGTTCTTGTAGGATTCCTGGGTAGAGGTAGACTCCCTTAATCTGATTCGGGTTTCATGAAAGGTTGTTGACATTTCAGCTCGGCAGCCCCATCAAATTAGCCCTCTCTCTTGATTGGCTAGAATTTGACATGACTTGGTCTGACCTATACTATGCTTGTTCCTTTCTGTTTCCATGGCCAGGACAGGATGTGAACACTGATGTGCTAGAAGAAAGAATTGATGTTTAAGAACTATTTGCTATTATGATTTTTAGACTGCAACTTGTCAATCAGTGACATTGAATGACATTGTGTCATGACTGTACTCCTAAGACATGACAATGTTATCATTTTAAACCTTTACAACTTGAGGTGACACGCAAGTTTTTTAGGCCTTTTAGGCTTTTTAGGCCTTTTGGTACTAGATAAATAGCCTATACCACTTTACTTAGTGGTGCCTGTAATTGTGCTGTATTAATTTTCATGAGTAATAATGTGTACAAAGGGTATGCTCTGAGTGCTTGTAACTCATCATTATGTGACATGAGCAATCCGACAGAAAAAAGAACATAGAAGCAATGTAATACTTTGTGTCACTTCAAAAAGCTTTTAAGATAACATTACATTATGAGCACATGAGAAAGAACAGCAATTAATGACAACACTAATGTCATTAATTATGAGACTTTATGAATAAATTACAACCCTTTATGAATGTGTTTATAATGCTTTACTTAACAGACGTTAAGTAAAGTGTTATCAAAATATTTTTAACAGAGTTAATGCCTTTTGAGAAGATGTTGATCAAATTATATAAAAAAGTTTACAAATAGTTTGATATAACTGACTGCACCTTCAATTGTCAATTTCGATGGATCATCCAAGATGTTAAATACAATTACTTAATAAATATGTGTCAAAAGTAAAGCACAATTCAAAGCACAGAGGAACTGTTTTAGCTGTTAAATGTTCTATTCTAATAGTCATCCATATGAAGGAACTGCAGAGTGGTGGAAAATTTGAAACCATTATGATAGTTCGGTGAGTCTGTGTGTGTGTGTGTGTGTTTGTGTGTGTGTGTGTGTGTGTGTGTGTGTGTGTGTGTGTTGGGGGGGCATACTGTATCAGCTGCATTGTTGAATGTTCATGGATGGCTATGACCTCCAGCACTTTTCAAAATCCATCAACTCCACTGGCTCATATTTCAAATGCACCATTGTGGTTTGCTGTCTTATCTGCAATGCGGTTGTAGCATATGCATTACCTCTCCTCGCTCACAGCCACCCCTGCTAGACTAATGGAAAATGTTGTGTGCAATTTCCCAGTGAACCCACTGCACCAAACCATGTGTAAGTGTGCATACTACCCATCACATGGGTTAAATGCAGAGCACTCATTTCCATCCCGGGACAATAAGTACAACTTAACTTTACCGCCGGATTTGCCCTATTGTTATTTTAGTGTTTCTTTTTATTTCAGTTAGCAAGTTTATAGAGATGACATTGATCTAGTAGTGAGAGCATTTTAATTTTAGCGTAAAGCAATTATCTGTGCTGACGTCAGCCTGGAAATCAACAGTGCATCATCTCCATGAGGACAGAAAACAGAGGACAATGAATGTGACAGTGCCTCCTCCATGGTCCTAAATGGTTAATGATTACTTTGCACTGTGCAGATACCGGATGTGGCATAAATGCTGCTTTAATCACATTGATAGGCGCATCATGACCCCATATTTTGAACGGTGAGGTAGTTGGCAGTCAAAATGAATTTAGATCGGCGCCATAAATAGGCATCAATTGAAAACACATGGTGGCAGCACGTCACTTTATTTGTGTACTTTTATGGCTCCATTATTGAGGAAGATGTATCAGACACTGATAAGGTGAAAGGATGCATACTGCATTTTACGGCTGGCATCTATTTACCGGGAGTGTACAGTAGGCAGGGGATTGCCAAACGCGTCTAGTTTCTCATAAAGTTAGATGAACCGGATGTGGACGTATGGCTGATAAAGTCAGATGAGGCCAAGGCCAAGGGCTTGCTCCCACTGGGTGTCAGATGCCACAATAGACATTGTGTTAATTGTGTTTAAGATGGAGTATCATTTTGTTTGACAAGGTGAAGGCATATCTGATTTCCATAGAAGTAAAGGCAGATTTTGGACTATGTACTGTACAGGGTAAAAACATACCACCGTCCCCAACCCCACTTACACCCACACTCACTCACACACACACACACACACACACACACACACACACACACACACACACACACACACACACACACACTGCCCCCAAACAAACACACACACACACACACACACACACACACACACACACACACACACACACACACACAGGCCAACTCCATCCTTTCAGCAACACGCCTCACTTCATATTAATAATAAGTTTCCATCGAAGTTTCCACTCAACTGTGCATTTACCTATATTGGTTTTGAAAAAAATAAAATTGTCCATACAAATTGGATTTTCTTATGGGATGGAAACCTGCTTACTATTAAGGCTATTTAATTACTGAGTACTACAGTAATACAATACCACACTGATATGCCAGCAAACTCTTTTCTGTCTTTCCCGTGTCTGGTTTCTTCTCTGTACTTCTCAGCTCATCTGAGAAAATACAAAATACAACATACTGTACTCTAGAACTGTGTCATGCTGGGGCCACTATGACTGATATATTGGATATCCCGGCTGATTCCCCAAAACTACATTCCCCCTAAGCCAAGTCCTGAACTTTGGATGATCTAACTGGCACTATTGTGTCCATCATGATTGGCTGTGTTCTGCCACTGGTTCAGGGCTTAGACTCAGAGTGAATATTGGGATTCTGTGAAAGGTTCTTGGTATTTGCCAAAAGGTTCTTGGTATTTCATCGAAAGGATCTTGATATTTCACCGAAAGGTTCTTGGTATTTTGTATGAGAAGTTATTGAAACTGTACCTTTTCCTTCTTCATTTTCCTCTTCCCATGTTCAGAAACAGAATTTTGAACAAATAGTTCATGGGCACAAACACTGCGCCAGCAGCCACAGGACCATAAAGCCCAATAAGCTGTGTTTTGAATCACAGACAGCTTTTAAAAGTCAAAGTCAGTTTTATTGTCAATTCTATCACATGTACCAGACATACGAAGGTAACAAAATCGTATTTTCCTCCATCCCCACGGTGTACACAAGACATTCAAGTAGACATGACATAATATTATAACTCTACATTCAGGTAAACAAACAAACAATAATTAAGTAAGTAAGCAAGAGGGTGCATGGTAAGTGTAGACAAAAAATAAAAAAATAAATATATATATATATATATATATATATATATATATATATATATAGGGCAATTCCAGCGTTATGGACGTGACATTTTCGTGCATTATTGATGAACAAAAGGCCAGATAACCTCCGCAAACCTAGCAGTATTTCACAATTTTTTTCATATTCTTCTGCAAACTCCATGGCTGAATACAGGCAAACAGAAAAAATTAATATCATGATTTGCATCATAAGAATATGAGCCTTTCAATTTGCGTTATGGACGTGACGAAAAACGGACAAACTTTTGAGAGAGCGTAGTTTTTGCTGTGAAGTGTGTGAAATTTCTAGAGAAATGTAAATATTACTACATTCATACCAAACAGGACACCTCAGTAAAGACAGAGAAAGACTTAATTTCAAATGTAAATGTAAAAAAAGTTGGTTTTTTCATTGGGAGACATGGCGTTATGGATGTGACGTTATGGACGTGACGTCTGGAAAAACCCTCCAAAACGATACAAAACAATTGTGAACGGTGGATTTTAACCTGTAACAAGAGAAATAGTAATATAACAATGAAAAATAACTGATAGCATTGCGGCTTTGTGTGTGTTATCACCCACTTATGCCCATTATAAGCCCCTCCATAGACTTACATTATAGCTGAATAGGGTAAAAATTTTAACAAACAGATATCCTTTCGAAACTTGCTCAGTTGAATATTTACATCGAGACAATACTTTTTTGTATTGGAAGTTTTCTGAAAGAATTTGTATGTCCATGTAGGTGAGACTTAAAGTTTTAAGGTGAGGTTTACTTTTTCGTGGAATTGCCCATATATATGTATATCTACTTAGTATATATACATACAATGGAGATGAATAAGTGTTCACTGTGTGTAAGTGGCAGCAGGATTGAAAGCAGGGGCGGTCCTACCCTCTTTGGTGCCCTGGGCGAACACCTTATCTACCCCCCCCCCCCCCAAAAAAAAAACCAAAAAAACAAAAAACATATAACAACAAACATATAATAATAATTGTTATTATTATTATAAAATATAATAAAAATGACGCAGCACACCTCATCATATTATCATGGCCTAGAACAAGAGGATAAAAATAACAAAACAAAGTTATATAGCCACTGCTGCTAATTTCCATTTAAAAAAAAATAAATAAAAAAAATCCTATTTTTTGCAAAACTCTTATGGCACTTATGGTAGCTATTAGTTACTCTACTATATGCATGTCTAGTTTCTACAGCAAAGGAGAAGATCTGAACTCCAAACCCCTCCCCTTTCTTGTGTGTGAGACTTCAGCACTGAAGTCTGAAAGCAGGCAAACCTTAAAGGATTTGGGGTGTTCATTTTCTGCAAATGGGTGATAGAAAACCCCTCTGTTCAATTTATATTTTTTTATTTTTTTATTTCTTGGTTATTAGATGGAACTCCAGCAGCCAAGTTTATAACACCAGATAAAGATGTTTCAAAATGGGGGGGCGATCGTTACACTGAAACTGAACGCCCTCATTCTCAAGCAAGTACCTTACAAGTGGCACCAATGCATGCATCTGGATGTCTTCTTTAATTTGATACCAAATACTTCTATTGTAGGCGCAGATATAGCAGTACCAAAGCTTCCGAAAGACAATGAAGCAAAACCGGATCACCCACGAATGTAATTTTCTGCGCTCGCGTGCGCAATAATAATTAAAAAAAATTATAATTACCGACGATGCCGCCCTGGGCGACCGCCCATATCGCCCATGCCAGAAACCGCTCCTGATTGAAAGAATGAGAAAGTGCAGACAGTCAAACCTGAGATTCTAAAATAGTGCAAAGATAGGCACATAATGGCAGTTGAGGTCATTTCTGTTGTACTTAAGCTTGCAAGTGACATGGTAGAGCAGTATGATCAAATAATAGCATCATGATAGTGCAAGGCAGTCTTTTGCGTTTGGTTTAAGGTTGGTAGTGCAAGTATGGTCAAGTAATAGCAACATGATAGTGGAAGGCAGTCTTTCTGTGTTGGTTCAGGTTAGAGTCCA